>WSQC01000004.1:600000-956007 GCA_013248845.1 Passalora sequoiae
GCTGCCATGAATGTGCTCATCATGCACGTCTCGTCGCTCGTCATATTCTGTCGCTCGATATGGCTCGAAGTCGCGTTTCTCGTCCATTTTGACTGCGTGATAATGTCAGCCTTCGACGGCCCACTGTTGTTCGTGCCAAGTCTTCAAGATGTGCATCTGCAGCACACAAGCTCGCGGTCGTGCGTTACCAAGACGTGGAGAGCTGGAGATTGTGGATGCGGTCTTTGTTCTCGGCGAATGTGGTGAGATTAATTAAAGCTTGTAACGCACCTCAAGCTTCGGCCAAGTGCCAGACAAGCAAATGCCGAATACTGTGTCACTTCGGACGCAGGCAAGACGCAAGTTGGAGGCAAACACAGACAGGAATGATTTTTTCCAAGTGGTCACGATAGCTCTTATGAAAGACCGTGGCACATGCTGAGGTACGGCAGTCATGCTGGTCGCTTAAGGCTCAGGCAGCTTCCTTCAGATGCAGTTGCAATCCTTTGAGGCATCCCCGCTTTGTCGACGAATGCCATGGTTGCATCGTGGAGCTTGTCTGGAGTCTCCAGACCAGAGTGTAGCCAATGGTGAGAGGTACAATGTGCCTGAATGCCGCTCTGAACCGTCTCGGCGTCGGTAAGCAGCCTTTGTGATCCGTCGGTGACATTCAACGTCCTGGAAGTGGTACATCACGAGGTTCATCCGGATGCTAGTCTTTATCAAGCTGCACGTAAAGTGGATGCAGTATGCGAAGCTTTTGCTTGGCACAACGACGAGTGTTCTGGTCAGATGCGTCGAAATATCGTTCGTGGTTGGCTGGAATCCGTGTGCTGCGATTTTGATTGGAACCAAGACTCTGAGGACATCATGGCAGATCATGACTTTCTGGGAGAAAACGCTTGTAGGCACGCGGCTACACGTGCGGCACACGCGACCCCGGACGCGAACCGTGTGGGGTTCCGCTCTTGGGGGTGTGCTATTGCCACGCGGACTGCAATCTAGTCGCCGCGGAAGTTCCTCGTATCCATATTTGAGACACAAGTTACAAGACATAAATATGGGTCTGCATAGATGGAAAGGGCGGGAGCAATGTCGTGATGAAGCTTCGATCACAGCCGGGTAAAATGCTGGCCGTTTACCAAATTGTCGTGATGCTACCAGCTCATATTACAAAGCAAGGTGAGACGTGGCGTGGCGTGGCGTGGCAGGATCAATAAACGTGATGCTGTTTAATAATTCAGGCAAAAGGCACCTCGCCAAGGATCTTCTCGTCTGGGTCTGCGACATAGTGCCGTGGCCGTCCAATGCATGTTCGACTGCAAGCCTCGGAGCATATTGTTGTAAATGTGCATTTAGCCAGGTTGAGCTGCGAATTCCGTATACCAAAGCTGTTGTTAAGCTGCTTCGTACTCGAGATGATTTGTTGAGTGGGATTGCATCAACGCTGTTATGGTCGTGATGCTATGTAGATGCATTCCAGACGCTAGCTCCATCATGTCTGAGAAAAGCCGATGGTAAGATATCCCGCGCCGTTGCACGTGCTCCCTCGTTACTTCGCATCCTCACACAACATGGGAACATCCGCCATGCTGATCACATCACCGCTCTGCTCAATACGTGCTCCTATACTCTTGCCACAGTGAGAGGCCGATGAACTCAGTGTTTATCCGACACCTTACTGGCTCATGATCAAGCGGGAAATCCATACGACTGGAGGCTGGATGGTATCAGATGTATGGTCAAGGCCAGCATACATGCTGTGTCCTGATGCTGCTGCTATAGGCGTCGATTTCGTAAGATCTCATCGTCTGGTTCGTCCAGCTGTGGCCTCCGCCCTCCAGCCTGTAGGCTGAGAAACGATGGCCTACACGACGCGTTAGCCTGCCGGGCACCCTTCAGGAACCCGGCACATGGTGAGAGGACATTCGCAGGAGAGAGTATGGAGATAACCGTATGACCTCCCGAGCGCGCGTATCCTTATCAAACCAACGAAGGTGACATCGACGAGTCTCGACGCCTTAGCATCAAGCCTCGAGCCGACTATGCTGACGAGTCTCTAACACATGCGTGCAAAGCCTCGAGTCTACACCCACGCTCTGTGCCGACGAGTCTCGACGTCGTGACATCAAGCCTCGAGCCGACCGCGTGCGGAAGCGGACCAATGAGTCTCTGTGCTATTGCACGAAGCCTCGAATCAGTCGCCTGCTAGTCGGAATGACGAGTCTCTAGCATATCGGAGGGTCTCCGCCACTCTCTACCCGACATGCAAAGCCTCGAGCCAAGCCGACGCAAACCTGAGCTGACGAGTCTCTAGCATACTGGAGGGTCGTCCGCCACTCTCTACCCAATACGCAAAGCCTCGAGCCAGTTCAGGTCGAGCCGAGTGGTTGATTCAACATGCGCCCAGCTCGGGAAGTCCACAGTCACTGGGTTGTGATGCGGTGGTGATATGAAAAGTTATGTGATTTTGGGGGTTAAAAGAAAGGCGTACTTACTGACCCACACCAAGGAAGGAGAAAGGAGAAGAAAGAATCAGGAGATGCTTGGACTTTTGTAGTTCTCTGGTCAGGCCCGTGCACCGCACTTTGGCTTTGCCCGTCCCGACGTGGGCCAGGATATTCACGATCGGGCTGTGCTTGGAACGGTGCGTGAGTGAATGCTTTGCGAGCGCGCTGGCTAGTAGTCCGTGCACACGATCGCAAAGTGGTCACCATGCCACAAGTTGCCAACTTGATCATCAACTCGATCCCGCAAAAAGCTCTGGTCTTCTTTTCATTAAGCATTCGAAGTGCCTCGTGGCGTGTTGGAGATGTTTATTCCTCCCAAGCTGAGGCTGCCCAAGCCAGCGTTCGCCAGCCCACGCGCACACGCTGACGACATACTGCTCGAGACCACACCAGACAGTAAGAGAACGCGGCTACGCAACCGCAGTAAGCGAGCAGCGAGCAAAAGCCGGCAAACTGAAGAAGAGACAGTGCTCCAAGACAGTGTAGCTCGACCAGCCCAGATGGGTCTCCGCAAGCGTAAAATCCAGGATTACCTCGAGGTCCAGGACGAGGATGAGGCAAATAATGACACGGAGGACCCGGCGGGCCAAGGCGACGAGACGATGCTCAGCAGCCGGAAATCTCTGGCAAAACAGCGCATGTCTGGACGTCAGAGGCTTCACTTCGAAAAGCGAGTCGCACAGGAGCTAGAATATACCGGACTCGTCGACCCAAAGGGGGCTCCTCGTGATGCCGTGGGTTCTGCTGTCAACGTCAGAGACAGAACGAAACCACTCGAGCCAGTCGTTGGACCTGCTGGTCGAGCACCATCACATCGGCAAGTACTGGCGATATACGACAATACGCTATGATCATGCAATACTGACAAGACTAGACTCCAGGAAAGAGTAAAGCGACTTGAGTCGGAGCTCGCGGATAAGAATGCCGACTACGCTAAGGCATTGAAGGAGGTTAGAGCTCTTGAAAAGGACGTCGACAAGAAGACGCAGGCGGCGCTAGATGTCTTTCATTCACAGCAAGATATCCAGCGCAAATTCAATATCTACGAGAAGGCATACGGCCCCTACGAGCCACAAGCTGGCGCACTAAGAAGACTTGCCAACCTCAACAAGTGCGCACTCCCAGCACGGCAGCTAAAGCTTAGTGCCCAGGATCAGGCGAAGAACTTCGCCTCACTTCCTGCATATCGTCCACCCCCACCGCTCACGAAGTCAACGCGGCAGCGCAAGCCGCATGTTCAGCAAGCGTCTCAAGAAGTGGGTGATATGGTAGCAGCGCATCGTCGAATTCACCCACCTTCGGAGCTGCAAATACTTCGCGATCAGTATACCACCCTCCAAGAGCGCTTTGTAGAGCAGCAAACCTTATACGATGCCCAGGAAGTGGAGCTGGAGGCTGCAAAACGCAATGCCGCGATGGCAAAGGAGGCTAACACGAGTATGAGAACTGGCATCGAGCAGCTACAGAATTCGGTAACAGCGGCCCAAGAGGAACGCGAACAAGAGTTGGAAGCAGCCGAAAGCGAGAATGCGCGTCTCAAAGCTCTTCTTGATCAGTCGTCCAAACAGCTTCATGACCAAGGTTCCTCAAACCAAGACACTGTGATCGCTCGCCTGCAGCGTGACTTGGAGGAGTTTGAGAAGACGGCGGAAGCACAGAAGCAGCAGCTTGCTGGCCTCAATATGAGATGGCCTCCCATAAAGAAGATTATGGAAGACTACCGCATCAATGACGCAAAGGCTCTCCGATGCGTGGTCGCTTCTTCGAGTGCCAAGGACTTCACTGTCAAGACCTTACGCAAGACAGCCGATGAAAGGAATGAAATGATAAAATCACTTACCACCGAAAACCAGGAATTCAAGGCTGACATAACGCAAATGAAGCAAGATCTGCGGAGTAAACAAGCGCAGCTCAAAGCCGCACGAGTCGCAACACCGTCTTGCTACAATGAGCACAACAGTCATATCGAAGAGGTTGATAAGCTCAAACAGAAAGTCAACGAGAAGAAGAGCGCGCTCATGATTCTCGAGGAGCGCTATCAGAAGAGGATCGGCCATCTTGCTCAGTGCAAGGCAGAGTTACGCAAAAACGGGGTTGTGGTGCCGAGGCCCGGGAAGCGGATGGAGTACAGTAGCTGGAATGATATGAAGAATGCGGTGGAGGTGGTTGCTGCTTTTAGAGCTGGTCTCTAAGTTGAGGAGCGGGATGCGTATAAGTTCATGTCCGTTGGGTTTGCGATCGGAACAGTGAGGCTGTTCATAATGACGTATTGTGGCGCTGGAGTGTTTGGGGGCGTTTGGATTTGGCATTATTGGATAGGATACATGCGCGATGGCCACGATTGTATTTTTTGAACGACTGTGCATAGCTGTGCAGACTTTAAGATAAGTGTTGATACCATTAAACGCAGAACGCCGTTGCTTCACGCTGAATGTCCACTATATAGTGCCATCTGCGATGTCGGTCCGAGATCCCGAGATGAGAGACTTCACATCCTTTCTTTGTCCGGCTTCCTATTGATGTCCAACACGTGCATCGAACAACATTCTTGTCATGAGGCTGCAATTTTCTATGTTTCCGAGTAATTCCATGCCCGCCACCCCATGTAACCATACCAGTCACCAAAAACAATACAATATAGTTCCATCCAAGCTAACGAATTTGCACCTTCAGCTTTGTTCAAATCATAGTGTTCGATACAAGCGATAGACTGCGGTCTTTCGCCAGCGAGTAGAACAGCTATGAGATCATCGCCGCCGCTGGAATTTTACGTCAATTAAATGACCTAGCTGGCAAGGCTGTCGATCTTTCGCGAACTTATCAGCCGACTCGAGTATAGCCTATCAGCCGAGCGAGGATGCTGGCAATGAGGGGGAAGTGTCTCTTTCGGCTACCAGAAGGACCCAAGAGGATATCTGTAAGGTTGATGGAGGTGAGGAAGATACTCACTTGGTGTTATCGTTGGGGAGAGGAAAAAGGAAGCATAGGAGCTCTCCCGGTTGAAGAAGACAGTCGAACGCTTCCCTTGAGTATGCTGCTGCAGGCGCTTGACTACGCGCGCACCTTACAGAGTGAGATTGGAGGGATGCATCATAGGGGCAGGACTCCTACTCGTAGCGAAGCAAAGTTGCATTGAGTAAAAGAAATGGCGAAGCGGCACTGAATCGCCATGTATGTTGCCCTTTGATTGTCACACAGGGGGCGCTGGAGACCAATATTGAACGCTGCCAGCTAGCGTGTGTCCATCGGCTAGCAAGCGGGTAAGAAAGAACTTGAGCAGCGGAGACGGAGACACGAGGTGCTGAAAGCGAGGGAGATGTCGAGGAGTGATTTGTGCCGGATGTGAGTGCTAGGTCCACGATTAGCTGGTCTGTGAAGTGGGTGTCGGCCTGTAATGCTGTCGCTGAGGTAGATGACGCGTTAGTCAGCTGGTTATATGGATTGTGCAAGACTGACTGCGATGTTGCAGGCGAAGCGACATGACGAGGAGGAGGGAGCGAGACTCTAGACTCTTGAATCATGTCACCGTAGGCGGGCCACTGGACCCCGTGTTTCCAATTGTTAGGTATATAATTCATTGACATATCCTGCTGACATAAGAAACCAGATCCAGTCGCGTAATGCCGACCCGCAGTCTCGCTGCGCAAACAAAGGTCTCCGTGGTCTAGTGGTGACATTTCAGAGTTGCCACTAAACTTAATGGTCTTTAATGAAGACACGGTTAGTGATGAAGTCACAATATAGAGTATGCGAGATTCCTAGATAAGCTACTCAGGAGGTTGCGAACTGGACTCGATGAAGTTTCTTACCTATCCACCAGGATAGGTTTCTTTTGCATTTTGTTCTGAGGTATGTGTGTATCTGGTGATGGGTGAGGGGCCATGGGGTTCGATTCCCTGGTGAGGCGAATGGACTTACGGAATGAACTTTTGCCGGGTGTTGAGATGATGGCTGGGAGCGATTGACAGCGACAGAATGCGAGTCTCTCTCCCTTCATAACTTCACTCAACCGACTCCTTTCCTTGAGGCACCTCGCACTTTTGCAGAATAAATGAGCTGTTAGCGTGGCAAGTATGCTCTTGATTCGGCTTTGCCAATGCACTACCAGACTTGATCGCCGAAGCCTCCACGTAGGTAAGATAGCCACTTCTGTGTCAACATCTCGACGTTGTCGCAGCTAGCCAACATGCCAGCTGCGCTGACAAGCACCGCAAGACCACAAGACCATAATGCGCCAACTCGAGTCCTAGTGGAGGAGCGCCGTGTAGCCTCCAGCGTCCACAAGCATCATGTATCGACAACATCAGAGATCTCAGTAGCTGTCACATACCTCCCACACCACGAAAGCTAAATCAGGACGCACCGCGACTGATGTCGAGTCTGGAAGGGACTCCACGGGCTTGGAGGAAACCTCGAGCAGCAAGCGAATCGAGCTAATAATTGCCTTTGCCTTGACAATCCTGATCGTCGTCATCATCGTGCTAGCACACATGCAACGGTGGACAGAACCGAAAAAGGCGAGCGTCAGTGCAGCAGAAGCATCGTAAGTCGAGTCTTTTGAAACCACTAAACCACTCTACGAGCGCTTCTGGAATTCGCGGCAGATGTGAAGGATGATATCAGTGGAAAGAGTGATATCAGAGAGCTTCGCGAGATGTGTCTCATTGCGATGGCGTATCGTCCGTTGACGCGATAATCGGCAGTAGAGGAGGGGATGATGAGCCAATATGGTTCAACGACATGCATGTGGATGCTACAGAACGTACTGTTCGGTAGTGTGGACGAGCGATCTTCCCATCCTCTACAATAAGCTTCTTTTAGACTGTATAGGTGTGGCCTCTTCACCGGGTCCAACTGCAAACCGAGAAGCCATATGCTAGACGACAGATTGGCACATCGTGTGATGCACATCGGTCGAGATTCAAAAAGCAGCCATATCAACCTTTGCGAAAGGTCTGGCATACGTTTGACATGTGGTAAGCTGCGATCCATGGTGATATCAGTCGCAGAATAACATGAGTAGCAAGCACCAATGGACCAATCGCAGATTGATCGCCTTCGGTGGCATCGGCAGAAGGCATTTGTAAGCGATACCGAAATGTCAATGGGCTCAGAACGACCCTTAGTGGGGTCTTGTAGATGGGGAGATTTTGCTGAGGATGTAAGTAAGCCTGAGAGGCATAATGAGCGCATTCTCTATATTGGGACATGTTAGGTATACTGATAAAAGCCGAGCGCCTTGCCAGAGTCCTGGCTTGGGTGATTTGCACATCTTAGTGCAAAGTCGAAACATAATCGCCGTTTCCATCAGAGGAACCAACTCTTCATTCCCCCACTTGATGAGGAACTTGATCGGTATACTTTCTGTAGCAACTTCCAAAGTTTGTCGGCCTAAGTTTTGCGCCTTCCGAACCGGGCTCACATTCTCGCACTCGACAGCGAGGCTAACACAACGATCGATGCTCGCCTCGTCCGTCATTCTAATGGTCTGACCAGGAGCATTTTTTAGAGGTCCACAGGCCGCCTTCGGTTTCCTCAATGGAGTCTGTGTGAGCGACAATGGCTTGCATTACGACCAGTCAGTTTGACAACAATTGGAACGCCGACACGTACAGCTGTTCAATATAAATCGGCATTCATGGTGCCGGCAGACGACTGATGTCAGGAATATCCCAGTCGAATCTCTATCCGATAGCCTGATCGACCAAGATGGACACCCGGCCTGCCGCTGAGTGCGAAGCCCACGTGACCAGGTACTCTATGATCTCGACATTCTGTTCCTTGTCTTCAAAACCTCCGCACAGCGGAGCCCAATCATATGTCCATGACATGTGGACTACATCGGGCACACGATCCAGCCAATTATTCGTTGGTCCGGAGCTCCGCAGCTCGTGATGTACGGAGACCAATCCTGTGAGCAGCACCTGGGTCACCTTGGTGGGGTCTCGGTAACTGATATCGCTTTGCTGCTTCTCTGTCGGCTTGCAATGCGACAGAGCGGGACTCGTGGCAGACTCGCGTTATGAGCGGTGGATCTTCATTAAATCTGCTGGTGCGTTCCAATTGGCATGGCACATCGGCTAAACTACTGTACGAATAATGGTATTCCGAGAGAAGATCACAAATCAGGTATGCCGGAGGATAGTCCAGTTTGCAGACTCGGACTGGCAGACATTCTCGCAAGATCGCTTCACGTAGTTCCGTTGGCAGCCTGGCAAAGGGTTGAAAGGTGCGATCACACGTGGACACGGTGAGGCACAAAGATCGATGTCGTTTGCTTATGGTGTGACAGATGTCGTTCGAGCTCTGCTCAATCAGTGCTAGCAGGCATGTCAGCACAGAGTGTTCCTTCGGAAGTGCTGATACAGACCGGTCGGGGTCGAAACTCTAATTCATAATGAGCGAGGGCGTTGATGGGAGGATGCGATGGTCCCGTTTGCTCTAGATATATCTTGAAGGACCTTGCCGTTCCCTGCGCCACCGCGCTTGCACAGATAATAGTTGGTCTAAGCTGCAATTGTAGTTAGCGTGGATAGCAGGCGCATTTCTTCCAAGGCCCCAGTGTCTCGTGAGCCTGCCGATGAGTACCGGAAGGATGTACTATTCGCTGAAGACATGATGGAATCATTCTCGTGTGGTTCCTGTAAGTCTACTGAAGGGTTCAATCAAGATATGTCTTGCGAGCAGTGTGCCAGGAAGACTTACGCCGCTCTCCACACCTGGAAGCATTGAGATCTGATAACGACTGTGCATGCGCATGAGGTAACACCAAAATGAGCAATACAACTGGAAGTCAAGCATAAGGCCTAGTGGCGTCGGCCCGGCCCGCCTTGTCCCGAGACTTCACTTCTTCTCTCCATCACAACAATAGACTTCTCTCAACCTACTCACCCGACTAGCAGTCAGCTCCGGCCATTACCTTATCTCTCAGCGTCCTGGCCGGTTGAGCGTTTTTCAATGACCATTCGCAGGGTTTTCGCCCGGTAGCAGCTTCTTATTGTCCGCCCTGTTATTCGGCCACAAAATCACGGAAATACTGTATCTTATTGTAAAGAGCGATCCTAACGCGGTTATTTCAGGGACTGACTTGGGAGCACTCAGCTAGTATCTGAATTTGTGGAACTTTCGTTCCTCAACTGGCTTTTTCTTTGCCTATATAGGTGGGTAAAGACGGCAGCCTTCGAAAGCAGAGACAACTACTGACTGGAGGTGCAGGATCATAGAGATCAATGTGAACTCTCTCATTAGTTCATGCCTCCATATCTGTGCCATGAACATCACATTATCGCAGAGTCGAGCGGTATGCATCTTGTTCCGTAACTCCTGGACCGTGCTCACACGTGAGCTAAGATGCTCTTCGCCAAACTTTAATTCATAAGTGGTAAGAACATGATGATTATCCACTACCAAATGCTTCTTTCCTTGCAAACTGCACAAAATCGACTACCCTGCCATCGGTACCTTCAACTCTCCCTCTATTGATTTCTCAGAAACTAAGCTTTGTGAATTAGCCATGGCGTGAATCTACAGGCAGGATCATGTAACTCGAACAGTGATACTTAGTGGTGTAAAACAAGACACACTGGATATCCTGACTGGAACCTGCCACCTGCGCTGCTCGTCAAGCTTTCACAGACGCATCAAACTTTGCCGGCACGTCGGACTGGACTATCGACCTGAGCAGTACATCGATCGCGAGTCCTGACGATGGCAACGAGACCGATGATGGACGGTCAGATTTACTCTATGTGAGTGCCCACTCACCTTCACTAGCTTGCAAGACCTCGGAACACAACCAAAAGACAGCAAGTACCGAGCAGACTACCTGCAGCTATATGCCGTGCAGGTCTTGATGGACATGCTTGATGCTGCTTCCAACATTTACACTAACAATGTCAGAATAGGCTACGAAGAGATGTTTGGATAACGCAAGCAATCCGTAAAGAAGCTCGTTCCAGATATCCCAGGCCAAGCCCTCATGCTCAAAGAAAGTGTAACGCCCAAAAGTCCGCCAGTGCTCAGTCCCGACACGCGATATTTTGACCGCAAATTGGGAAATGGTAGAACTGTCCCTTGCTCTGACTGTGATAAGGAAGAGAGCTGGAAGCTCGTGGAGGGACAAACACATGACCCTGACGCTTAGAAATAAAGACGGCTACCTTGAAGCCTTAGCTAACATTAGAAACGACCCAGATTGGGCCACATCCGGTCACCACCATCGCAATCGGGATTACGTCACTTTTCGCGCGTCTAGATGGTAGATACCAATTCGTTGAGATTCCTATTCAGAACAAGAACATGGTAATGCCTGCCCAATTTGCAACATATCGTTACGAAAGGCATAAGCAATATTCCAGCGTTGAAGAGCGACATGGCAGTAAATCACATCGACATGATTCTTGGACAATGGATGAGCGGCTTCAACGACAAACCCATGAATGGATGCATCAGACACGTGTTTATGTTGATCCAGGGCGTGGTCAGCATGCAGCAAGCCAGGGAATTTGGCATAAAACAGAACAAAGTAGCCGGGAAGGAGAAGCAGGAGAAGAGAGAGAGCATGGTCATTATCATCTTCAGCCTTTTTCTGCTGTTTATTCCTACCGCTGGCCAGAAGACTGCAGCTGTAGCTGGTATGGTAAGCCTTGCTCGCGCCATTGCGATTGCGAGAGAGTTTGGCGATGCAGCATTGGGCATCTACGATACCGCAGACATTCCCAAGTCTGCAATAGTTGAGATCCTAGGTATGTCGGTGGGTGCTGGTGCTATCGCCAAAGCGTTACACGATGGGCGAGGTATCGGTGAGGTGGCAAGCCTTCGACGGAGCATGAGTTAGAACGCGGTGGTAGGGATAGGAAGTCTGTTCTCCGACATTGGTGATCGACTGAGTAATATCCCGAAGGTATATAAGCTGCCAGAGTGCCTCCCGCGAGACGATTGAGAAGAATAGCGATGATGATATGCCATTGATTCAGTCGTACATCGCACGGACCGCTGTCTCCAATTCCATTGTTTCAATATCGTCGTAGCTTCTCGTGCGCCCTTGGTCGGATACTCGAAGATTTGAGACAGGCGCGTGATGCTCTGGGCGCGAGCTTAGGGTGACTATGACAGCAGTCGAAGAAGCACTCTGTATGAGCCGGTCAATACAATTTGTGCAATTCTTCAATTACGTGAATGGAGAGCAAAGTATGTGTTCGCATGTTCTATGAATACACGACGGGTAATGGAAATAATGGCATAACTATGGAGTAAGTAACATTTGTACTGGTAAAAGCGCCAGTATTAATACACGCGTCGAACAACAGAGAGTCCAAATGCGACTCAGAGATTCAAGACGACCAACACGAATTTGCCATACCTAAGACCAAACGCGATGAGGAAGTGATACCGCGCCTCAGACCTGCTTCACCAATCGTGATCGTCAAGCAGTCCAGTGAGCATGTGAAGTGTAATTCTTCTGAGGAAACAAATCGCCGAATCCGGATCGAGCATGGATACCACCCTTCGGCACGATCACTCTATCAGTCATACAGAAACAGCCGTCCTTGATGTCCTTCTGATTGCACACAGGATAGAGCTGCTTCACATCCATGTCGCAGTACAGTTGCTGCGTCGTGGAGACGATATCCCATCCGTAGGAAGTCTGTGATTGGCATACGTCCTGGATGTCGTGCTCGAGATGATCAGTGATGATCATGTGCTCCGGATTATGGTTCCAGCCCCGTGCATCAGCTTGGCGCCTTCGTCGGCCGTCAGATCTTCGAGTCTTCTCGCCTTGTTGGATGTAGACTGCTTTGTTGTACTGGCCAGGCTTGTCGATGACACGCTGTGGGTCTACATCTCCACCCTCTGTTCTGTCGACTACGTGGTACTGCAATTTTGGTTTGAAATTGGGAACGATGCCGTCTGGAAGAAGATTGCCCCAGAAGGAGAAACGAGGTGTGCTGTTGCAGATTGTGTCCCTGTTGCTATGATACTCGTCAAGCTTCGCTTGGATTCCAACCATGTCGTTGAGATGGAAACTTAGCGCTCGGGCGTTGATGTTGCTGCTGTGGTCAGAATCTAGCCATACGCATTTGGGTATGAGAAGATCTGCCTGAATCCTCTCGTTGCTGGGGTACCAGGACTGGCCACAGTGATATCCCGTGTCTCCGTAAAACACAGCCGACAGCTTCGAAGTGGACACAGCTATAGCTGAGATGCAGATAGCGTCGCTTTCCAGGTTACTGACCATAACGTAGTACGGATCGTCGGATCCGCCACCATTGTTATTGTGTTGGACGACAATAGGAGGTGGAGCGTTGCCCTCAGCGATCTTCTCATTCTTCTTAGGATGCCATTGGCCAATTCGATTCCCATCGTCGTCCCAAAGAGCGATGTGAGGAATGTTTCCTCCAAGTTGAGTGTTGTCATCAGCTGATCCGACGTAAAACTGCACGTTCGTCGTCCCGCTCAGAGGACCCTTCGATGCGGCCTCCCGGGACGTCATTCCCAGGATGGCACCATTGATGCCAACGTCGATAAGGAAACCGAGTCCTGCAGCCATACTGGTGTTGAGGTTTGTTCGACGCAAAAGACGAGCTTTGAGACAATCGCCAACGAATTCTTTGCCCAGCCTTTGGAGCAGAGGAGGACTGTAAAGCAAGACACGAATTGGTAATTTGTACATCCCGTGTACTGTCATCGGCAGGAGCATTTATATTGCACACGCCAGGCTCATGCGCGTGGCTCAGCGATTTGCATGACGCGCCATGGCAGCAGTACTTCGATCCAAGACCGCACCGCACTCTGCGGCACAGCACTGTAGACGCCGGGAGATCGCTGCAATGAGTTTTGAGTGCCCCAAGCTCTTCTACTGCTGCCATATTGCTCAATGACGGTAAGGCTTTGGCTTGTGTCTTTGTCAAAGGGGATTGAGTTCGGCATCGCATTGGACCAGGCACGAATCGATGTACGCTCTGGAGACTCCTGCCATCTTACTAGTGTTTCATGGGCATTTGCTAGTCCTGTGATTGGAGTATAGCAATTATCTTGTTTAGTTTGCTGTGGAGCACTAGCTGTTGGTGTTGCCAATATTGTGTTCCAATCACAGTATGCATCTAGGCGCTCCCTAGACAGAGACGCCGCAAAATAAAGCTCTTTAGTAATGTGGCACAGTGGGCGAGAACAGCGAGCGTGTATGGAGGCTTCGTGAAGGATCTGGTGCCGTGAACTACGAAAACCACGGACAAATTGACCACCGAAAGCTTCAACGACGGTTTCTGATTCCCGAGCCGTGCTTCTAGAACAAACAAAAGCAAGCGACGGCAAAGCGAGGGCTTCAAGGGCAAATTTTAAGGGCATGATGATTTAGAGAACTGTCGCGTACTTGAGACTGTATACAGAAGGGAAGTGGAAGTCGTGGATATAAAGCTCATAATGGGTAGACTCGGCTTGCACACCAAAGCGCTGTAATACCATAGCTCTCGATCTGAAGATCTGTGCTTGTCCAGAACTGTTCACAACGTGACCTCGACTCCTCTCAAACATAACTACACTCGAGAAAGTCGCAGGAGAGGCCATCACACGCGGTGCCTCCACAGGAGGATTGTGGACGGTCCCGTATCAGAGTCTTCTCTCCTCTGCAGTCAAACCAGACCAAGACCATGATGCCGGTGCTCGAGATGCCAACCAGGAGACAAAGCCAGAGAGCCGCTGTCTCATCGACACATTGACGAAATAAGACAGGCAATTGGCCATGGAAGGTGTCAGCAGAGCTCAGCTGACATGTCCAAGCCTGAAGATCGAATGAGCCGACATCGTAGACGTTATCAATACCGTAGCTCTTGTGGTCGGCTGCTGGGCTACGATAATTCGGCTCGAAACGGCTTGATCCAAGGTGGTAGTAGAGGGAGACAATGAACATGACCAAAGACAGGGCGCAACTGACACCCATGACCGTGAACATGCCGCATCGCTGCCATGTCGATAGCTATTACAGAATTTCTCGGTCAGCCAATTGGCGACATTATGAGGCCAGCACGCTTATACACACCAGCAGAGGTTTAGATCGTCGTTGCACGTATACGAAAAGGGAAATGATGATGACAGACAAAGCCAAATTGAGGCCGCCTGCAGCAAGGAACGGCCGAACAGCGTCGCGGCCAACCAAGTTTTTCGGATACGGGGCAAGCCTCAGTCCATTGAAGTCCTCTGGGACAAGTGGAGTGCTGCCGATGCTGTCGGTAACGTCGCGAAAGGTGGTCGCTGCACCCGCCTTGAAGGCTAGTAGAAGCGAGGAAAGCAGCACAGTCGTGGCAGCCAGGGTAGGGATCGTAATGGACAGCTCGCGCAGTCGTGCATGAGTGCTCTTGCCGTGTGCATGCATATCGTCTTGTTCGTTAGGGACCCGCAGTCAAGTAAGATGTTGCGTCCAAGATTGTGCCGAGAGGGAAATGCGTAACATTTTGGTGTGCTACCTTATAGTCCTCGTAAGGTTCCACGCCCGTGCTTCAAGCGCTTACAGAAACTGACTGCGCGGCACGTGAAACTTCCGGCGCTTAAGCCAACAAACTTAGTTACTATCGAAGCACCGCCTGCCCGCCTAAACTCGTGCTGATTTATTGTACAATTGTGGATGCTGCTCGTTGCAATTGCCACTTTGCTGCTCCCGATGTTTTAAGCCAAATTCATTTGGTGTGCTTTGCGTACCTTGATCTTGGTGAAGCACTGTGATAGAGTGTTGTGTCTTCTGCAAACCCAGTACCCATCGACCCATGCCTACATGCAGTCGAACAACAAGATGTAATGTTCTTCAGAGCTTAGTATTTGCTGACCCATTCCCAAGTGCGTTCGGATAGGCGTATGGCCCGAGCGGAACAACCATCGTTCACGCCATGGTTGTCAACATCGATTTTCCGAGCGCCCAAGCTAAGCATATGTCTTGTGAGCCAAGGCCTGCGAAGGGATTTGATTGTTTCCATGGACATATACAGAGTTGCGGGATCAACGCGACCATCATCAAAGAGAACGCCTGCCTCGACTAGTAGGCTAATGACTGTCAGGTTCGATGAAATGCAGCATGCTGTTGTGAGAACGCTGTGGCCGGCCATTCCGTGGTCCTGTTTCAGCAAGTCAGGGTATTGGGCCAGCACAGACTGTACGACACGAGCCTGACCACCTTCTGCAGCGCGCAGGAGTGCTTTAGCTGGGTCTGCTCCATGATGCAACAGTAGATCAACGACTTCGTGCTGCCCGTGGCTGGCTGCTATTTCAATAGGCAGCAATGGGTGCTTGCCAGGATCAATGATGTTCTCGTCTAGAGTCGCGCCCCGTTGTAGAAGAAATTGCACAAGCCCAAGGTGCCCAAAAGCCGCAGCTGTACGTAGTGCTCCAGCATAAGGACGTTCAGCGGGCCAAGTGGCATCGTCAACTCCGATACCATGATCAAGCAGCATGCGCACAACCTCTGGCCGATTACAGCGTGATGCGGTCTCCAACATGACGACACCGAGACCAGGGAAGTCGTACAAAGTCTTGTCAACGGTCTCTAACAGAGACTGTATAAGATCAAGCCGACCGAGCCCAGCACTTGCAAGGATGCATCGACCGTATTCAGGGCTATCGACAGGAAGCCGATATTGTGGCCTCAAAAGCAAACGCACGATATCAGTGTGTCCTCCAGAGACTGCTTCGCGCAGTGGAGTCGGAATTCCTCGATATGGCTTCCAATCTAAAGAGCGCTTGTTGCGGCGACGTGTCCGGCCAATTGCGAGCGGATGCGCAGTCCACTTTGAACTCGGGGCCGTGACTAGGTAGGGTCGTACTCCAATGTCTAGGAGATATTGTACGAGAGCAACATGGCCGGCAGCAGCAGCAAGCCTCAAAGGACTGTGGAAAAATGGCGTCCGCCCATGGATGTTGGCCAGCTCGCCCGTGGGACCACCAATCTGGAGCAAACTCTTGACGATCCTGAGATCGCCCGCGACTATGGCACCACTTAGCAGATTTTGCCTAAGGATGTTGTCACTCAGCACAACCTTGTCCGTTTCGTCGAATTGTATTGCTTCGGCTACAGCTTCGTGCCGGTCATGGTCTTGACTGCCTTCTCCTACCATGGCATCTAGAGTCTCGTTGACTCGTGCAAGTGCCAATAAATAGCTCTTCCTGTTCGCTGCCACGAATCTCGATTGTGCTGCAAATATCTTGCCTCGGAGCTTCGGCGATATGCGATCAATGAGGCTTGGTGTTGCTGGATCATCTAGACGGATGACCTGACTAATGCAGATAGCGTGCACAATGGCTGCATCGAATGTCTTGTTCACAGTCCTAAGAAGCACAGCCTTGTAGACCCCGATCATAACGACCAGATTTTCGATGATCGTCTGCAAGAGCTCCTTGGGAAGCGAGGGTAGTCCCGACATGTTCACGGCTGCCTTGGTATATTACGACGGTGTTCTTCGAAGATCAGTCGTACGGCACAATAAGCTGTCGGCTTTTCTGGGTCGTGTTCAGAGTTCGATAGTTGACATCGACAGTCCACATACTGGCATAAAACCTGAGCTTGTAGACGCTCATACCTATCGAAGGGGAGTCTTCGCAGGACAAGGCGCGGGCCATTGTCTGCTTCAATCAAAACATCTGAATAAGCGCGAGATTCCTTCCTTGGATCGTCCATCAGCCACGATGAGTAAGTTCATCAATGCTCCAAATGCTGGCGTTTGCAGCGTGAAGTGAAACAGATGCGGCCAAGTAGGCGCCCATTTCTGCAGTTGGAAGCGCCAAGACTGCGGCGAGCTCCGTGCCCGCGATGGAGAACACGTGCTTGACAATGCATCTTCGACCTCATCTCAAGCAGGCCGCTTCTCTGCGCCGCAAGTGTGCATTCAAGTCGGACCAGACTGTCTAAACAGCCATGAGGCATCTACACATTGGCGCTCAGCACTTCGGAGTGCTTCAATCGATGGAGGCGTCTAGCCATTGGATCACATCGCCCGATGCCGTTTATGTGCAGCACTGGCGTTCGGACCAACACAAGTTTGCGCTCAAGTCTACATTGGGATCCAGCCGGTACCAACTCTAGCTCAAGCACGATGTTCAAGGCTCAGCTTAGAGGGGGCCATGCTTCAAATGAGGACTGTGCCTCATGGCGATACTGCTCAAGCTTCAGCACCATCATGGGGGATATAAAGGTCGTGACAAGGTATGTCGCTCTGGAATGGAACATCTTCTCGTTACATCTCCGTTGTAAGTTCGAAAATTCGGGACTCCCTTCACGTTATACCCCTTTTCAAACTGCCCGAATTTAAGTCAGGATGAAACTGCTCTCTGCCAGCAGTGTCGTTCTCCTTGCGTCCTCTCTCGGCTGGTATACTCTCCCAGCCTCGGGCCTGGTTGTGCCTGGTGTTCCAGACACTACAGCTTCACGAGCTGCAGCTCGCCGTGTCGAACAACATGAGAACATAGTCCGCCCAACTGGTTATGCCAAGCTCGATCGATCTGACAAGCCTGTCCTCCGCTACTTTTCGGACGTTTGGAAACGGGCTTGGGTCCCGCCGAGGATCATAGGCGACGAACCTTCTGCTGCTGCAGCCGGCGGTCGCGCAGGAGACGAGGCTTCTTCGGTGCCAGCAGGCGGTCTCATAGGCGATGAATCCTCTTCTTCGGCACCGGCGGACGACCTAGTGGGCGACGATCCCTCTTCTGCACCAGCAGACCCCGCTCCTGCTCCCCCGCCACCACCGCCGCCGCCACCACCAATACCAGAAGCTGCGCCAATACCCATCAGAGGGCCAGCAGAGGCTCCTGCAACAGGATCGTCGCGTGGGTTGATAGCTCCTCCACGAGACCAAACGCCACCACGTGGTAAACCTCAACCGCCCGGACCGGACTGGAAACCTATCCCCGAAGACTCAAGTCCCGGTACCGCGCCCGGTAAAGGAAATAATCCGCGGCCCATGATAAATTACGAGAACGATGGAAAATTCGAGATTAACGCCTACGAACAGGTCATCAGGAATAACCTACCAGATACTGTTCTTGTCCAGTCTGCGGCCGAGCTTGCGAAGCATAACCCCGGTCAAGCTTTTCAGGATTTCCGGACGATCAGTAATTACGGGGTTGAAGATGCTGATATCCATATTTCCAATAATGATTGGAAGGTGCTCCAGACTTACCGCTCGCCAGAGATTGGATTCAGCGTCAAAGGGGACCAGATCCCACTGGTCAAACGTGTCACAGTCAGCAACAGGGTCACCGGCTCCACTATCAATGTTGGCGCGTACGATCCTGACGGCAAGTTCATCATTTATGAGTCGGCTTTCAAGGACGCACAAGCCGGTCTTCCAGACAAACTTCCTCTAAATGAGTTGGGCATGCAGGCCTTCCTTAGCGCAGCTCCGGATGGCAAGGCCAAGAACTTGAAGGCGACTTTTCTCCTCGACATTCAGAATAAGGAGTTCTGGGGCATCACCAGGCAGAACTACAACGACATGAAACAGCCTTTCACCCAAGTCATGACCTTCGTGAGAGGTACTCCTCAATTCGATCGATATATGGGTAGTCCGAACTTTAAGAGCAAGATTTTCTCCTTCGCCAACCACCACAACGAACTGGGTAACAAAGTCCCGTACAAGATCATTGTCGCGCCGAAGCAAGTCCAGGGTCCGGGAGGCAAGTTTTCCGCTGCCGTCATCTTTAAAGATTTCGAATAGAGTCTCTTCGTTGCTTCGATCCTGGGTGTTGGTGCTGATTACATGGTTTGGCACTTATTGATATCTTATGTTTACATTTTACTGACTTTTTCGCGTGTTCTGGCAGAATGTGATTCAATGTTACTCGGCGGGAGAGCGAGATTGCAGGCTGATTCCTTTTGTTGTCCTCTACCGCTCATGTGTACAGTAAATTCAGTCGTTTCAAAGAATGCAATGCTTTAAGCTGATTAAGACGCTCCGATCTGCCTTCATACACTATCTAAGAGATAGTCTCGAAGTCAATGGCGTGAAGACAATGTTACGGGAGTGGAGTCTTAACTCCAAGCGCCGCTGTGCTAAGCCTAGGCAGAGCCGATGCGGAACCAATGCGGTATTCAGAGAATCAGAGAAGCAGCCACACGGTGTGCTGAAGTATGTAATACTCCACTCTGATGTTGGCGGATCGATGTCCTCAAAGTTGGTGGCTTTCCGCAGCAACTAGGACAGACTGGCCCTGGTCAGTCTGGGCAGGTACGGGATATAGCTGATTACGAGTGAGGAGAAGCTCGGGCAGCTGAATGGCGCTGTGCCGAAGCATGTGAAGGGCATCCAGCTGCGAGCTGACCGGTATCAAACTGGCTCTTGCCCAAATTGGCGCCAGAGACTCCAAATTGCGAGGACAAAGGAGCGCATCCTCTGGTGTGACCGCCCGCCGCAGGCAAATATCGATGGGCCTTGTAATCGTATTCTGCTACATTGCCATCCTTGCGGACACACTGTTTGATAGACAGCTCGTTCGGAGAGTTGTTGGTCGGAAGCAGCAGTCAAGAGCCCACGCCTGCAATTGGTTCTTCTTCCTTGACCTGCACAAATCGGCCGCGATCTTGAGCATCGAAGGACAACAGAACGTCAGTCCGCGATGCACCGCCACCAAGAGATATTGTCCAGACTTATCATCGAGACCAGGATCTCTTGATCGCTCTAGCTTGCGTCGGCTAAGCCCAGCTAGGCGGCATAGAACAGCCGGTCTTGTGTTACGTTATGCAAACAAGCGTGCGACTGCATCTCGGCAGGTGAAGAACGTAAATCTTCCATTTTCCAGCGCGGCGAGTGTTGCTTTGCCAACGTTGCATGTGCTCGCCAAGACCTCAATTGTCTGTTGTGTATAGAGTACAGCACACATACATCGTTCTCGGGACCACAAACGGGAATCATAGACAACGGCTTCGGGACATATAGCACGGCTATGCTATGACACGTCCGCCACCATGACCTGAAACTCTCAGGTCCAAATATTGTCGGTCTTTCGGCCGCAATATGCTGCTCGTTGTGCGACAAGTGGTGCTTTGAATTTCTGACGTCGTTATGCTTCTGTTTCAGGGACACAGAAACAGCCACTCACAGCACTGGCAGACAGCGATCTGCAGCTTGATGTCCCTTTTCAGCGAATAATTTACCAAATGAGGTACAGCACTCGGCATCAGAGAGGAAGTCTTCAGCACTAGCACTCTCCGAACGCGAGAACGAGCAACGTGATTTTTCGATGCACCACTTTCACGTGCTGCCACACTAGCATGACATGCCGAAGGCTCCAACATAGCACCCCAAGAATTAAAACCATTGCATCTGTCTACCTAGTCTTTGGCATCGCAAAACAATCACAACTTTCAAGCATCATGTCGACAACGACAACAGCAACCATCACTAAAGCCACCGCGCCTTCGGTGCCGGTGACATACGATCGAAGACCCAAAGACTCAATGAAGTCCACCTGGCGCCACGACCCATCCCAATGGGGCTTCTACCACAAATTCCTCAACATCGTCAACGCCTTCTACCGCGACTACGACCAAGAAGTGCCCATCCACCAAAAGACAGACAAGCTCCCATACCTCACAGAATGGTCCTGCCACGCATACATCCTCCTCCACGCAGCATGGCCCATCGCCCTTCAACATCTCTGGAGATACGCTACTGGCAAACCTATGCACTGGATTGGAATCTTCCTCCTCTTCACCACCGCTATGCAACTCAACTCTATCCACGAAGTCAGGATCCTACGCCGCCTAGGGCACCGCTTCGGATTCCTGGATGGTGATAAACACGAGCGGGACGAAATTCCCGACTCTGGGGTCGCAAAAGTTTTTACGTCCGTGCAACTCACTACCACAGTACGTCCGGCGCTACTGGTATTCCTCGCATACAGCTACAGCGATTCCATGTCTCTGTCCTGGTGGCTTCCTGTCGAATTAGCCCTCTATGCGATTGTTCTGGACGGATTCTTTTATACGTATCATCGATCATGCCATGAGCTCGATGGACTCTGGCAGTACCACCGCACGCACCATCTGACTAAACATCCAACGCCGCTCCTATCCTCCTACGCAGACCACGAACAAGAAGTCCTCGAGATCGCTCTCATCCCTCTCGCGACCTACATCGTCTTGAAGTACGTCATGGGCTTCCCGATGGGATTCCACGACTGGTGGGTCTGCCACGAATACATCATTTTCGCCGAGGCGTTTGGACATAGTGGTTTGAGGGTGTGGTCGAGTACGCCAGGCACTGCGGGTTTCTTACTCAAAATGTTTGGTTGCGAACTGCAGATCGAGGATCATGATTTGCATCACAGGAAGGGCTGGAGGAAGAGTGCGAATTATGGGAAGCAGACAAGGCTTTGGGATAGGATTTTTGGGACTTGTGGGGAGAGGATTGAGGCGAAGGAGGGGCAGGCGGATTATGAGAATTCGTTCAATTTTCCTTTGTGGTAGAGGTGGAATGGAGCAAATCGGAGGAGAATTTTCGGCAGAGATACCCATTAGATGAATGCATCTTCTTCTTTATTCGTGATCGGCGGATTGAGCTCTATTGTGATCCATCGATGCCAGTGAAGCTTACCATGCCCTTAATCCGGGCCATCATGTGTCCAAATTGCTGTAAGGCCTCGTCACCTTAAGTCCAGCTCATGACAAGAAAGCTTGTTCCCGATCGAATGCAGTGAGTCTACCTCTCATCTGCGGTTTCAAGCTGGCGCCTCGCCCTTATAGGCCTTTTGCTTTTCTGCAGTAGGTCCGCGGATGATGTAGGTGGCAGTCATGCTTGCGGTCGGTACCGCTGCGTCTGACAACGTCTTCGTCTTGGTCACCATCTCGTGATCAAGCTCCTCGAACTGATTCTTCCACTGCGGTAGTGATCATCGAATTCGTCCTATTTGGCTTGTTTTGCCTTTGTCTCTGCTGCCTCACGCTTCGTGGCTCGCATGAAGTAAGCTTTGATGCGTTTAGCGAGCTTGGTGTCGGTATCCCTGTATGACTCGGCTGGTTTGTGGCGAAGGCAGTAAAGGTCGAATTGAATGGAATAAGATGCGTTCCATCCGGGACGAAGAGTCGTGAAGCAAATACAACGCGCTGCTGCCTCAGCTCTTCACTGTCACCAAGCGCACGAGGCGAGTTAATAGACCTCGCTCAGGCATCGACCGCACGTGATGCTCCTACGGCGGAGACATCCACCACCCAGCTCACATCTTCCTGTGACCTACCTGACCATGGCATCAGAGCTTCACGAATAATCATATCATCGCTTGTCGATTATATTGTTGCTACGCCCACACCGATTCCAAATTAGACAGAATTCTTCATTATTTCGCCCGCACCCAGCGACGAAATGAGCCACAATTTGCGGCAATTTTCTCCCAAATGGATATCCACACTCGTTTGATGTTTCGTATCGTCGTAACTGTGCTGATTGTCGGCGCAAATAGAATCAGAGTATGAGGTACGATGTTGATGCAGTGCAGTGAGAGCGAATCGGGCTTGTCGTATTTGTTCGGTACGAGGAGGTCCGATCTCGGTCTTGGCGGTTCAGTTCTACGACGCGTCGCGAACTTCACCTCACGTCTTTCACCTTGCATTCAAGTAGCAGTCGGCACGATGCCCACTCTATCGTAACTTGCGTTGGCATGAAACCCGCTTCTTAACGATGTCCGTCAATCGCCATATCTGCTAAGCAGGTCATCTGGCACAGGCGCCATCACTGTTAGATGTTCTACATTGTCGGCGTGCCCACGCAATACCAACGACTTGTCGAAATGTGCCCTTGTGCCCTCGCGTTGGCCCGACCACGCTGTTCTTACTTCAGGAGATGTAACCGAGGGTCTGATAAGGAATGACGGCCTCCAGCACTCGGCGCACGCGCCAAGGACTGATGGCCTACACGATCAAGTTAGCGCGACAATAAGGAGTCCAACATACCTGTGACTCTCTCAAGCGCAATGAAGCGGGTGAGACCATTCGTCAAGGGTCGGTCGAGATCCAGCAACTGTAAGATGTGGCCTTACACCCGTCCTAGAAGGACCGCGCAGTGCGAATTACCAACATCCCGGCGGTTGACGACCTTCCAGCGCGAAGGGTGCCTGCGAGATCATTTGTCGAGGGTCGATCGAGCTCCAGCGACTGTAAGATGCGGCCTTACACCCGTCCTAGAAGGACCGTGCAGTGCGAATTACCACAACCCCAGCGGTTGACGATCTTCCAACACGAATATTCTCTGAGGTCCTTCGCGCCAACCTGCCCTGAGGAGGTGCTGCTCAGTTGCTTGACGGTCTGACTCGAGTATGCATTGCAGCGAGAGAGTTGCGTATCGTGCCGCAATTGAAGAGAGAGAGGCGCGACCCTCATTGTCGATGTATGCGGGAAGGGGTAAAAGGGAAAAGGTAAGGTTGTGTAAGATGTAGGTCCGAATTCGGGCTTAAATGGTCGTTTTCAATTTACGCCAAGAACTTCCGAAAAATGCATCGTCACTTCACCCGTCAAGCTAGCCACAGCGAATCAGCGGGCGCATCAGGCCCTTCCTAGTGAGGACACAAGAACACAGAGAAGAGCTTGCACATCTGCAATCAAAACAACAATCCGACACTGGGACATGACTTCTCGCTCCCAATATTGATACATGCCAATATCATGGACGATATTGTTCAAGAACGACGGCCTCGCGCCGTACGCAATCGACCCTCGCAATATGTCTACCCTCAGGAGAACACAAACTTCGAGTCTGGCGATGAGCCACCTCGTAAGCGCAAAGCGACTCGAGGCACCGCAGCGACTCGGAGACGCGACCCAACACCCCTGGACGAGCACATTGCAAAGCTGGAGACGAAGTTGGGCAAGACAACCGCCCAAGCAAAGCTATGGAAACGTCATAATCCGAGAGGCGCTTCCTTGATGGCACTACCGCCTGTTGACCTCGAGGACCTATGTGGCGATATGAATTTGAGCGACAGACAGGTCCTTACTCTCTGCGCTTCGAATGACGCTGCGCCACTTCTCGCAACGTTCAGAAAGCAGCTCGCTGATAAAGTCTTTCTCAAGCAGCTGGACTCGCACATCGGAACGACCACCACTCTTGGTATCAGGAAACAAGCCAAGTGGATTGCGCACCTGGCTTGCCTATCAGACGACCAGAGGAAGCATCAAGTCCAGAACTATGCTGTCGCTATTTGTGCTCAGTATGCTCGATGGCTCTACAACAAGAATCGATACGGTTTTGTTGCTAGATCAGGTCTGGGAACAGAAAAGGCAATGCAGTCGTGCGCACGAATTGTCCTCCTTGTATACAATAACGCGGTAGCACAGCCTAATGGCTTCTTTGTAACACTGCTCGAAAGCCAGCTTGGCTATCCCATGCAAAGCGCAGCACGTGCGAAGTGGGAGGCGAAGTATGTCTTCTCAGACTTCCTTGCCTTACATGCTCCAAGCAGCAAGGAAGCGCCCTGTGCTGATGAGTGTCTACCGGATCAGAGCTTGATCGCAGATGCAACAGATAAGCACAATGAGGCTTTTGCATCCCTACCTACTGATTACGACTCCATGGTGGATTATGGTGAGGAGATTCGTGAAGACATCGATGCAGATGATGCAGCCGAAGACACATTCGGCACAGCATACAGACAGTGGCGCATGGAGGCTGAGGATCTTGACCGTGCCCGCGATGATGTGCCGGAAGCTTCGAAAATCCCGGCGTGGACAGCTGGTATCCCCATGGGTCAGCTCAGAGACAACAGCGATGCCAACATACCTGACCCAACGGGTAAATATGATCCCCTAAAGCTCGCGGCGCCCGGCGTTACGCGACCTATTCCTCCCGAGGCCGTCGTGTCTAGGATGAATTACCAGCCTCGCTCGAAAATTGTGCCTTTTGACGACGAAGAAGCTCTAGCATGCGCAGTCGCTTTCAAGGAGCAGCAGACTAAGCACGAGACGGCTGTGAAGTACAGATTCCGATGGGACGAGATTGCAGCTGTGCTGGCACGTCGTGGCACATGGGAAGTCATTCAACATTACTACAGTCATCATCGCGAGTATCGCATGAGAATCAAAGACTATGGAGCTACCGAGGATGTCGTGGCATCAACGAGAGACGCGAAAATGCAACGGCTGGCATCTTCACAGATGCCTGTCGACGAGTCAGACTCGGGCGAAGAAGGACCCACAGAGAAACGTTGTCGAATAATGAAATCAGCAAGCGTGAGCTTTGCCCAAGATGACGGTGACTCAGTCAAGGACGGCACACAAGCTCCACGCTGCGACAGTGTTAACTCTGCTTCAGCTATGAACGACAGCTCGCTGCGGATTGAGTTGCCGAATGCCAGGCCAGCTTTGGAGAGCCTCGAGGGCCAGCAAATGCAGTATGCGCTTTCGACACACCTCGAGCAGACTGAGGACTTCTCTACCGCAAGAATGTCGGCGGACATTGCCAACATCTTTCCGTTCGTTCCAGAACCCGAGGAGCATCTGCGCGACAGCAAGAATAACAATACAGCAGACCATGACATTCTGCTTCGTACAGAGCATGAGGATATGAAGCTGGCTCTACAAACTGCGGAGTCACAGCAGAGGCAACGCTTCCAAGGCGCACAGACTTACTGTGGCGCTCATCATGAACAACAGGCGCAGCGTGAACGCGATAAATTGACTCAGGACCACAAGATTGAGTTGGAAGACGCAGAAGGCATGGTCGCCAGACTCAAGGAGAACCTCGAATCAGTGCGAAAAGACGTTCAAAGCCAGTATGACCTGATGCTTGATACAGGGCTGGACGATGCGCGGAAGAAGCATGGTGCTGCCATGGACGAGCTTAAGCAGCAGCACGCAGGGAAGATCATCGAGCTAACGGGTGCGCACACGACAGAGCTCGATAAAGTCAACAAATCCCTCAAGAATACCAAGGATCAGGTGGAAGATTCCAATGCACTGCTCAAGACATCGGAACAAGCCGCGGAGAAGTTCTACAATGAGCTACAGGCCCTCAAGCAGACTACCCCTCCGCAAGACCAGTTCAAGCAGCAGAAGGCGGAGTCAAGCGAAATCCTGAGAACGTTCTCGGAAGTTAGGAGAGGAGCGCAGAGCGACGATGAATGGTATCAGGCTTGTCTGGCTCACTACATTGAGGTCAAAATCGGTGAGGCAGTGCCGGAACAATACGCCATGAGCCACAATGACTACACTATGTGCCTTCGACATCACATCAAGGATAAGACGGGCAAGATGATGCCATGGGTCCGTCCACACTGGAGCGTGTCGTAGGTTTTCAAGAACGTTTGAGCTGTATTGAAGGAGGGTTGGAGTGTGATAATTTGGACTGTTAGAAGTACAAAGCTGATGACGAGTTCCGTAACTTTTTGCCTATAAGTGATATTGGCGTCAGGAGAGGCGACTGACCTTCGGAGATATCCCATAGCGACTGTATTATTTGGCCCAGTCGAGCAATCTGGGCACAGCTCGTATCAGGGGTTATCCACGCCTTTCCCTTGTGCCCCCTTGAGCCATGGCGTAGGAGGAAGTAAATTAACATGATGTCGCCTAGGAACACGGTATGGCTAGGTACGCAAGAAGTGTGGAGCAACACCGATGCAAGCACCAGCCCGAAACTGCGGCGTTCAGCAACTGGTGCAGCCGCCCAGGGGGCTGAAGCCGCTGACAAAAGGGCAGAAGGCCTCGCGGCCGAAAACAAAAAAAAGCGCATGTGCTAACACGGCCGTCCTCGCGAGTGACGGACAGATCTTTGACATCAATCAGCACATAGCAACGCAATCTATGGCTACCAACCCAACAGCGCCAAAAGCGCCGAAACGAAGTGCAGCATCGTCACCACCACCATCAACACCACCTGCGCCATCGAAGCAGCGCACGATCGAGTCTCACTTACCAAACCAGGGTACGCCGTCGACCCTATGCGATGTTCCCTGTAGCATCTACGGATCGAGTCGTAGCAGACATAGCGCCAGACAATGGCGCAAGGCGTCTCTCATAGACTAACACTACAATCTCACCACCAAACAGCATTCTTCTTCAGATTGAAGTAGAGATGATCAAGTGCTGGAAAGACGCAATCAAACGTTACTTGATCATGCTGAAGAACTGTAGCGATAAACTTCGAGACAAGAGACTTGCTATGAGCCGATTGCAGAGTATGGAACGCGTGCAACAAGACTACTCTGAGAACAGCGCCTACTTTTGGAGACAGCCAGTTAATTGGAGATTACCGACTTCAGACTCGAAACGGAAACGGCGCGTTGAGTACTCGCGTGAGCATTGTGGCGGTATAGTGGTTTGTATTCTTGTCTGAGTGAGAGCGATAATTTTCGGGTCACGATTGTGACAATTCTGTCTGAGAATTTTCTTGTATCGGTGCTCATGACGACCAGCTTAATTTCATCGATGCGCTTGGCCATGCATTCACTCCACACCGGACCGTCTAGTCGTTACGTATGACGTCGTTCGTTTTCACCGAAGCCTACCTACGAGGTCTCGTCTGTGTATGCGCCTTGGCCTCCGCGCGAGGCGTGATCTCGTTGCAAGCCTTAACACACATAGATTCTAAGCATCTGTGGAGTGAGTCGTGCTGTTATGGTAGTAGCGCCTCCGAATGCGCGCAATTCCAAGCATAGAGCAGTACAAAATTGCAGACAGAACCTCCCGCACGGCTGTAGTCGACCTTCTGTTCTGGTAGCACAGGCACATCGTGCGTACGATTGCAGAGCCAGGCATCCTCGCTGGAATCAATACGTCGATTTCAGAAGCCCGCTCCGACGAGTCTGTCGTTCAACTGCCGGTAAAAAAAAACTCGGCGCGCAACGTCTGCATCTCTCTGCTTTGCGGGCGCGGTCACGCGCGTGGCATCGTTCCTGACATGCCATTCCACGTTGCCCAGCAGGGACAACTTGGCAACAACAAGAGATTCCAGGTCCAGGTGAGAGACGTGCTCTATAGTAGCAGATTGGTACGCCGGAAGGACTCGCCTGTGGCGTTCTGGTGCTGAAACCGTGTTTGCCACATGAGTTCATTTCCAAGCCTTCTCCACGCAACGTGATATGCGGATGTCTTCGTCTCATTATGCATGTGGTTCTGCGGAAGTCACAGTGGCTCAACCGCAAGCAAAACGCGCGCACTCACGAGACCCTGCTAGCAAGCTTCTCGCATTGAAGTTCTCTTGTCTGTTGCGGATCTTACCAGGGCTCGACCAAGACTCCGAGCTTTCAGTTCTACCATTGTCCCTCTACGCGAGGCTCACGACCAGGCAAACCACTACCGTTGCCACTGCCACCACCGAACCATCAAACCACAAGCAAACAGGACATCGCAGAGAAGCATATGATACAGTTCAGTGAGCATACTGCTCTTACTCGATCGTACAGCTGCCAACAGTGGCCCTTTCTCTGGCTGCGAAACTCCGGGAGCTTTCCAACAATGACTCGAGTTGACACGAATTCCGCCATCACTGACCACGGAGCCAGCCCTCAAAGTATCGAGTCAGTATGCAGCGCGTCACCTTATAATGTTGCACCGAGCTCCTGCGCTTGCGATGAAAGGCTTCAGCACTGTCAGGGCAAATCATAGGACCTGGGTATATAGCTGGACGAGGCGGCTGCGTTGCTCGGTGGTAAGTAGAGCTCCTTCGCTTGCGATGCAAGGCTTCAGCACTGTTCGGGTCGCAAATCACCAGACATAGGACCGAGTGTATGAAGGGAACGGCTGCGCTGTTCCGTCGGCTTTTTCTGTGTACTGATGACGTCTTCGAGCACGCGCTGTACTCTAGCATGGCAATGTACTGACAACTGTACAGGCCAATAGTCCTAAGCAGTCGCCCAGTACTGGTGGCCGCTTCTCCAGATTGCATCCTGCGTTTCCAAGATTGGCTGACCGCCATCGCAGCATCGAAGTCAGTCTACCCTATCCTGCCTCATTTCTTTGCTACATAATCGTTCACAAATTCAAGCACAGCACATACGACCACAGAATCTTGAGAACAGCCGATCCCGTTCGATCTCGGATACTGAAGCAAGATATCGCTCAGTCAGTACTGTAGTGGGTGACCATACGGGAATACTGAGTGTTGTATGTTTTGCTTCAAGTTTTTTGTTCCATATGTGGGCCGGTGAAGTGGAGCCAGAATTGGTCCGAGCCGTTACGAAGCCGGAGTAATGCCGAAGGAGCGAGCCTGGACGATACTTCTGGCGGTATCTTGGGCGCAGCAGTAGACTGTAGGGACGGTATGAAGAGCGGAGTGCCGTCTTATCTTTCTTGACGATCGCGATGAAGCAAGATGTGCGCGCTCGGCAAGACTCTCGAAGTAGGAGCAAGGCAGCGCGTCGTTTTCGATGTCCGGAAAGAACCGAAAATTGGTATGCCCAGTGCTTAGAGTCACAGAAAGCAGGTCTGGAGGTGTGCATTGTATACTCGATGTGTTAATACAGTGGAAGTGTACATGCGAAGGATGAGAAGCAGCGCGAAGGTCAAGATTCAGGAGCGACGTCATGCATCTCCCGGATATATCTGGGCACAGACACAGTGTCGTCACGCTGGTATCATAGCATTATCAACTCCATATCGTAGCAGCCAGCTTCGAATGCTGGGTACAGTACAAGAATGTTTGTAGCCTGCTTTTACCTAGTGTAGGTGTTCCCAGTACCAGTACTGGTGTGGTTCGTGCTGCCCTCAATCTTTTCACCCGCTCTCTCGATAGCATGTCCAATTCCCTGACCAGTCTTTTGCGCATCTGGATGAATGCCTGTGTTGGACGTGTTCCTGGTGTCGGTCGTGGCAGTGCTGGCAGTATCGGTCAAGCCAGTGCCAGTGGTGGTGTTATGGCTCGAGAAATGACTGCCTGGACCGTGGGTGCTGTGCGTTGTTCCCATGCCAGTGCCTGAAGAGAAGGTATCAGCTTATACATAACGACCGCGTGACATTACCTTGGAAACTGGCAACACGATGAGAGCAGCAACGCGCCGCGTTGTGGTGTCTTACGCCACGCACTGCTGCCTAGTTCATCATGGCATGCTCTCTGTCCTTGAACGTACTTGCATCGTGTGTAACGCCACTGCCAGCGACGTGGCCGGTGGTGTACTCGCGATCGCGATCTGCAGTGTTGGCGTGGGTGCCGGATTTGCTGCCAACAAGATCGTCGAAGAAGGAGTTGGTATTCTTTCGTACTGATTCGCTGACGTCGCCGATGCCCTTGAAGAAGCCTTTAACCTGCTCAGCGCCGCGCTCGCCAGAAGACATGATTGGTATGCTTGGGGAGTGGTTGCTAGGCTGTTGTTGTTATTGCTATTGCTGTCTGTGTCAGGTTTAGGTGTGCTTGGTAGTGATGATGGGTGGTAAGATGGTAGCTGTAATACTTGGCCCGATGTGAGAGATGAGAAATGCTGCGAACAGGCTATTATGGCGTATATACATCATTCTTTGTCCACTCGTTCCAAGTTGGTCGGCATGAAGCGGGATCTGAGCAAGCGCGACTGGTGCAGAGCTCTTTCTCTCGAAAAAGTGACGTCGGTCGGCTGTTGCCAGCCACGACGGCTCCAGTTGGCAAGCACAAATCAAGTATTCTCCATTCGCGGCAAGAACTATCGGATACCATCACATCAACACAGCGCTACGAAATTCCATCTTCCCCTTCTGGTGGGCATGTTCAAGTTGTTTATCATGCGACCGACACCATAGTTAGTCGCAGCCATAATACACGCTTCTTCATCTTCGATTCAGACATATTACATCACCAAGGGTTAGAGCTAGGTATTGCTGGCTGGGCATCGGGTCGCGTGCTGAACGCGTGCCTGAAACGACTTCCTTGCGTTCAGCTCGCTAACCAAGGACATTGGAGCATTACTCGATCATGGCGCAAGGCTCTGGACCTCAGCTCTACCTGACCAAGCCCGTATTCGCCTTCACATGGAACAGCCTCTGGCCCGACTCGCTTCCACAATCTCTACCACCGCCCGTCAAAGAGCGATCATTTCGCGCTCCATTCGGCGTTAACAGGGACCTCTACAACGCTGCGCTCGAGCCATGGATACCATTCACATTCGCCGCCTTATACGTCTTCGCTGTCTTCAGCCTCAATGCCTACAACACACGACGAGGCAACAAGCCGTGGAAGATCTCGAGGCATCCACTGTTCCACTACTTCGTCGTCGTCCACAATGCCCTTCTCACCCTCTACTCGGCAGCGACCTTCCTCGCAATGTGCCGAGCGATTATACATACTTGGCCAGAAGGAGGCTTGAACAACTCTGCCGGCCTCGCTGGCGTTGCGGACGCGCTCTGCAAGATGCATGGTCCCCGGGGACTGGGAGATGCGACGACGTACAACAGCACAATCAACATATGGGAGGTCAAGAACACCGTCATCAAGCTGGGCTACGACGGCAACCCTGATCCGACTGATGTCGGTAGGCTGTGGAACGAAGGTCTCGCCTTCTGGGGTTGGGTCTTCTACGTCAGCAAGTTTTACGAGGTCATTGACACGCTCATCATCATCGCTAAGGGCAAGCGTAGTGCGACACTGCAGACATATCATCATGCAGGAGCCATGATTTGCATGTGGGCCGGCATAAGGTACATGAGCCCGCCCATCTGGATGTTCGTATTCGTCAATTCCTTCATCCACGCCTTGATGGTAAGTTAAGTATGTGATGTTTGATGCAGGCACTGCTGATAACAGAGTAGTACACCTACTTTACACTCTCTGCCGTGGGTGTCAGAGTTCACCCAACCATAAAACGTACCCTCACAAGCATGCAAATTGCCCAATTCTTGTGGGGTGCCTCTTACGCTGCCGCGCATTTGTTTGTTCAGTACGATATCCCAATCGCCACACCGTACCAAGTCGCAGCGACGATCCAATCCGCGGCCTCAAGCGTTAGCTCAGCAGCGTCCGCCGCATCTTCAACTGTCTCCAAGGTAATCGAATCTCCTGCCGCGACTGGGACTCTGGTTGCGCTGGCAAAAAAGCTTTTGTTACGTGCTGTCGGTGCCGAGGGTATCGCTGAGCTTGTGACAGACGACAAGGGCGAGCACATAACTCCACACATTGAGGAAAAGATCGAGCAGTTCAACGAGAAGAGCCATGCACCACAATACGAGACAAGATGGCGCACGGACTGGACGAAAACCAACTGCATCGACACATCTGGCGAAGCTTTTGCGATATACCTCAATCTTTGCTACCTGGCTCCTCTGACATTCCTCTTTGCGCGCTTCTTCATTAGGGCATACACTGGACGCAGCAGGCCGGTTCGCACTACTCAGGCAGCAAAGCAGGTTCTGAGCTCGGGCAAGGTTGCCGCTAAGAGGACCGACGACACGGTCGAGAAGCTGGGCAAAAAAGCTGAAGACAAGATCATTGAGGCTGAGGCCAAGGCCAAGAATGTTGACGCACAAGAGGTGAGTAGGAAGATTCCTAAGACAGCTAAATACGTGCCACCGCGCCGAAGACGAAAGGTCGTCCGGGCGCGGTAGAGAGTTTATAGCTTTCGTGCAGCGCGCCACCGTACTAAGAATTGCGTGTATGATCATATGTTGACCGCCTGCTAACCTTTCGCCGCGCTTAGGTACAAAGACAGCTGCGACGCGACGTCAAAGCTGTTAAAGAAGGCACGTTCCGCGATCGCAGGGTTAGTGACCATGTGAAAGAGTTCGAGGACAAGACCAAGACTGCAGCGGAGAAAGTGGCTCAGAACGTCAAGAACGGTCTTGAAAAGGCAAAACAGGAAGGTTCAAAGCTAACGAACGGAAGTGGCAGTCCACGCAAAGGCTCTCCAACCAAAAAGCAGCAACAGGCAAGTCGCAGCGAAGGCACTGCCGAACATGAGGTCATAGACAAGAAGAAGAGCAAGAGCGAAAAGAACGGCAAGGACGGCAAAGATGACAACGGTGAAGAACGCAATGGGCAAGGCTCGGACAAGCACGAGATGGCACTGGAAGCTCAAACGAAGCCGCAATCCTCGAGCGAGTCTGCGGCCAAGCAGGATGAGATACTCACTCAGTCGGAGCCTGCTCGTGACGACGAGCTCGGTGTCTCGAGCGGTGAGGTCAAGCTGGAAGAGAGTCACTTCTTCAGCTCATCAGGAGGCGGTATCTCGTCACAGCTGCACGACGTCGCCTCTTACGCCGGTGCCGTCAAAGACGGCGACGATGAGAAAGACTTCCCAGTCCCTGGTATCGGCGAGGACTTTCCTTCTCGATCAGGTTTGCAGCATGAATCAGAGCAGAAGCAGGACGAAACTCTTATGGAATCTCAGCCAACACGACCAGATCCCAGCGACTCGGTCGCAAGTGTGACGGACACGGACGCGATGGGCAAGTCTGGCTACAACGTGGAGAAGCCCGAAAACGACCAGGAAACCGACAGCAATCCGGCTTTCGATCCAGCCGGTGGCACGTCCAGTTGAGGAGACTGGTCGCGTCCCAACAGGTCAGCTTCGCGTGAACCTGGCGAGCTACCAACCACACCCACAAGACAGAAGTCGATTGATAACGATTGGAGAGACGGCCCTTCCCAAGATGAAAGTCCGTTGGGCACGCGGCCTGCTTCGTCTCGAGGATCAACAGTATCGAGTGCTTATACACCTAGGACTCCATCACCAGTACGCGCTTTCTACCTTCAACGCAATGCGAGCAGTTCGACAAGCACGCTGGGTTTGCGCATCGGGCTGCAGGGGAACCAGAACTCATTTTCTAGATACAGCTCGAGAGAGGGAAGTTTTGGTTTATTTGGAGAAGATTCACCATCGGCGAGAAGCGACTCTCCACTTGCCTCGAGATTCTTAGATTCGCCTTCATCTGTGCGATCGAGCTTCTTCTCTGAGCGAGATGCTATATTTCGCGTGAGCGCGGATGACGATGACGGCTTGGACTAGTGATCTGGAGTCGCCATTTGTTTTCTGCTGCAAGCGGGTAAGCCAGGTATTGTGGGAGCGATATATAAATATCATAATAATGATACTCGTTTCACAAAACCGCCTTCCTGCAGATGTCGGAACAAAGCAAGTTGCGATTCGTATGCAGACAATATGAGCTAATTCTACATGGGAAGTGTGTGCCAGTCGCTTCGCAGCAACGGCTAATAACGAAGTGCTGCACCAAGAAGCTCACGACTACCGTGCTTTACGCCGCACTGGATTTCTTCTCAAGCTACAGCGCTTGAAACAATACTTTAAATCACATTGGTAAGCATTTTCAATTCGGTCCACAAAATTCCTACTTTTCAGCTACACCAGCCCACTAATGCTGCACATTCACACAAATACATACATACATACATCCGTGCCCGCCAACCAGTCCGACCTATTGCTCTACTCCACCACAGAAGCCAACATCCCAGTCGTATCATGACATCCCACATACTCGAAAAATTGCTGTTCCGGCTTCACCACCATGACCTCGTGAAACAGCCTCAGAGAAACATTTCCCTGCAGCTCTCCAGCGTACTGTAAGAATCGTCCGAAAATGTCGAGGTGCGTTTTGTGGCGTTTGCTCCAGTCTTCGAGGGAACTGAGGTCGTCGAAGTAGGCGAGGCCGAAGGTTTTGTCTGTTGATGTTGTGGTGGTGCTGGTGGTGCTGGTGAGAGAGGAGGGGAGGGAACTTTTGTGGATTACGTCCATGAAGCGGCAGGAAATGCAGCCTACTTCGGGGCCTTGGTCGCGGAGGAATGTCATGCCTGCGGTGAGGACGGGGTGCATTGTTGTGAGGTAGAGGGTGCGTTCGTGGGGGGATGTGTTGGACCAGTCTTGACCGCTGCGGATTATGGCGAGGTTTTGGCGGCCTTGGACGAGGATTCGTTTGTGGAGGGTGTTGGTGTCGTTCCCGTTCGCAGCAGTAGCAGAGGATCGAATTGTGGCTTTCTCGCCTGTCAGAGGGTCTGTTTGACTTGCTGGTAGGCGGTCCCGCATCGAGCCCCAGTAGACGTGTTCTTGCAGCTGTCCGCTCACGCCGATTCGCATGTGGGCTACGCCTTCGGGTTCGTTGTTGTCGGAGAAGACGGTTTCGAAGCGGTCGATGGTGGGGAGGAATACTTCGAGGAAGTAGCCCGTTTCACCATCTGGTTGGAGGCTTTGCCACCACGCCTCGAATCCACTCGTGGTGCGCCAGGATTCGAAGTCTTCGCGCGTGGTCCAGTAGGGAATGGCGACTTCGTTGTAGTAGTCGCGGTTGTCGGTTACTGCGGCTGATTCCCAGTATCGTGGGTTGGAGTCATTGTTTGGCTGTTCGACGAAGGATATGACCTTCTTGAATGCCGCGCTTTGACTGCTTTGGCCGGGAGATTTGTGCTGCACGCCGATGATGGCTGTCACCATGCCTTTGGCATCTTTGGGAAATCTGGCCGAGTATGCTGGGAATGGTGGGTGGTAATTGGGTGGTAATTTCGATGGTATTGTCCTTTCTACGCGGAGATGCTCTGGAATGGCTGGCTCGAGGACTTCGATTGAACCCATATTGGCGGACTTATTATGATGATGTTATTGTCTAATAGCTCGACAGTTTGCTATCTGCTGTTGTGCCGCATTGATACGATGGCTGGAGAGGCCATCTTGTTAAAGGCAGAGGGCCGACTGTGGTCAGGCACTGCGGTAACATTCCGACCTCGACGACAGTCTAGTGCCAGTCCTACATCAATGAGCGTTGGAGTGGACGAATGGAATGGTCGGAGGGGTCGAGATTGTCGACGGTAGACGCGGTAAAACATTCGACGTCTTGGAAGCTCTTATCAGACTTTTGGCTCATCTCGACGCTAGCTCGATACTGCTAGCTTAACGATGCCACGGACGAATCAGATCCGCGAGATTACCGACTTTCTAGGTACCAGCCTGTGCCCGACACCATTGTGCCTTATACCCCACTTCTACGGAAAGTGGCCGCATCATGCATATCAAAATGGAGAATCAAGGACCCTCATTTCATCTCATCCTTGTTAGGGTACACAGTTCGAGTGTCGTGTGACAGAGGGCAGTTCTTGGGAAGCGAGCATATTACATTGTTGGGGCACTACCTTGAAAGTTCCCACAAGTCAAACTTCTAAGCAAGGTGAAGCATTGGCTCAATACAACTCAAGCATCAAACAATATGGCCTCAACAGCGCCGGCAACCGTTCGTGTAGCAGTACGTGTTCGACTGCGACCTGTAAACTGTACGCAAACCCCAGCTAACACTCGAAGGTGACCCAACATGAACCAGTCTGGCTCGACCTTCAAGCCACAGTCAACAAAACGATAGAGATCATCAAAGAAGCCGCCAAAGCAAAGGCGAAGCTCGTAGCCTTTCCGGAATGCTGGATCCCAGGCTATCCCGCATGGATTTGGTCACGACCCATCGACTTCGATCTGGGCACCAAGTACGTCCAGCAGTCTCTCAAGGTCAATGGTCCAGAGATGAAACGCATTCAAGCTACGGCAGCAGAGCATCAAATCGCTGTAGCACTAGGTTTCTCCGAACGTGACGGCGAATCTGTCTACATCGCCCAAGCTCTCATCGACGAAGCCGGAGAGCTGAAAATGACCCGTCGTAAGATGAAGGCAACGCACATGGAGCGGACGATCTTCGGAGACGCCACTGGTGGACACTGTCTTTCGAAAGTGGTTGACGTCAAGGAAGTGGGGACTGTTGGTAGTCTCTCTTGTTGGGAACATATCCAGCCTTTGTTGAAGTACTACACTTTCGCGCAGGGTGAACAGATTCATGTTGCGGCGTGGCCACCTCTGGAGCCTTTTGTCGAAGGCTCGCCGGGATTCTATTCCATGACTGTCGAGGGGTGCAGGAATCAGTCGCAGGCTTATGCGATTGAGTCGCAGAGCTTTGTGCTCCATGCTACGACTGTGCTAACCGACGGCGGCATTGAGTCCATGGGAACGAAGGGAGCTCCGATTATGGGACGGCCTAATGCTGGGAGTTCGGCTGTGTTTGGGCCTGATGGACGGACTTTGAGTCCGGAAGGCACGCCCGATGAACAGTTGATTGTTGTCGATCTGGATCTGTCGCTTGTCACTAAGACGAAGACGTTCGCCGATGCGAGTGGGCATTGTGAGTCTCGACGCATACATGTGTGCTCAGCCGCTAACTTTTGCACAGACAGTCGTCCTGATCTCATGTGGCTCGGTGTGGATGAGTCACAGAAGCTCGTGGTGCGACCGCAAAACATCAAATAAGTCAACGTACGCTGCACGATGCCGATGGACTACTTGGAGTGTGACTATGCGCCGAATATCATCTCGATGCCCTCAAACAATATCTTGATGTATCCCTATCTCGATCTCTTGCATGGAAGGCGTCTTTGCTCGAGAGCTTGTGTAGATACTCTGCAGATGGTACTGTGCCTTACGTCTTTCCAATTGTGCTTCACGCCGCATGATCTACTCAAGGTCCTTGAAGACTTGTTAGGCAGCGGTATCGATGCACAAGCCAGTTGAGGAGAAGGTCGTGCCGCATGCGGAATCCTCACGCTAAAGTCAGCTTCCTGACCACTACAGTAACATCAACATTGCCCCCGCTGATGCTCAATTTCAAGCTGTGCTCTACATAATACACGTCTCGTCACTTCTCTTGCCTGTAATCATGGAGTCCCCGTCAGGGACTCTCGCAGCGGCATTTCTTTTCGGAACTGTCAGCGCCCAAACAGTGGTTCCCGCGAATTCAACAAAGTATCAGGCTCAAGAACACTACCGCGTATTCCCTTGCTGCAGTGCAAATCGTGTCCGACTGTCGACGACCTGCGAGAGCCAGGTATCGGGCTTGGATTGGCAACTCACAGTAGGTATTCGGTATGATATCCACTTCCTCCGTATGCGAGCTGATCGAAGCTGTGTAGCACTGCTGTGGTCAGGCTCCACGATGGCTTTTCCACAACGTCATTCTGATTGAACGCGATTCCTCTTATACCGCTCTTATGCTTCAACTGGCCACTGGATCTATCGATCGCATACCCCATCGTTTCGACTCGAACTGGGAGAAGCTACAATATGTCAAATCGCGCACTCAAAGATTGGCAAATAAGCTTATTGGCCGCCCTGCAACTCCTCAGGTCGCAATCAGAGCAGCGCTGCACGATCTCGTTGCTGACGAGAACGTACTCGCTTTCCTGGATGGCCAGGACGACTCATGGACAACTGATGATGATAATGAAGCATGGCAGTCCTGGTTTAAGTTCGCGATAGCCCCAGGGGCGGCAGAGATCGCGACGCGCAAGCAAGAAGGACCCAACGGCTGCGCTCAGAGCAAGGAGTGCAGGCGAAGGAGAGACGGTGTTCATGCCAAGGGACAGAGGCCATTTATGCATCAGAGACCGGATGCTCTACAGACATGAGTGGCGACTCGCCCGAGGGCTGTTGAGAACTGATGCGAACGCAATACCGTAGAAGCATGCCTGGACTTCAAAGCTGATGTTCAATCAGAGCTTCAATCACGACGTCAGATACGCAGATCCTACTATCATATCTGAGTATCACAGAAAACTCATTCCATCATGTACCAAGTAGACTCATCTGATTGCTGTGGGAGCTCGCTCATGGCCCTACCTGCGATGTCTTCACAGTTTGAATCCATTGCCCGCCCTAGCACACAACTGTGCAGTCAAAGTGCTGTACACCTGCAGAAATGCTCACATTACATGGAGAAATGATGTCAGGCCTGCTGTATGACATTCGCATTGGTTGATAGGAAGCGAGCCATGACTTTCAGAGCTCTTGGCATAACTTCAGATTTGGCTCACGAACCCGAGAGCTCATCCATATTTCCCCTTTGAGCATGAAATTCCCTAACACAACCACGGACCCAAGCATAGTCGGGATTGCGTTCGTACCAAAATACAAGTCCTATATCACCTGCCGCGTAGGTTACTCATAAGAGTACAAGATAACAAACCACCTCCTTCCCTCCATCGCACCAACTTAGCATCAAGCCCAAGAGTACATCCCCAACACAGCACCCTCAACCATCAAAACGCACCTCACTAACCCTACACCCCAGTGTCTACCTCTTCCACCATCGTCCCTCTCACGATCATCAAAGGCGCAAGCTCAGAGCACATCCCCCTCCCCCACGCCTCAAACGCCACAGTCGCAGACTTCCACTCCATCCAAACGAAAACCACAGCCCAACCCAGCCACTTCACATCCGGATTCTACAAAATCACCACTGGCCCTGCACGACCGGCCCACTACGACTTCGAAGAGACGAAGTACGTCCTCAGCGGACAGATCGATATTCTGGACGAGGCCACCGGCGTGACGCACCATCTCGTTGCTGGGGATTGGGCGTTCTTTCATGTTGGGTCGAAGGTGAAGGTGAGTTGAGTCCTTGGAAAGATGTTTTGAGGGCGAATTGGAGCTTTTGCTGATGATGATGTTTTGGGGGTCGTAGTTCTCGACTAAATCCGAGGGTTTCGCGTTCTATGCTGTGACTAGACCGGTGAGGACAGCGCATCCTAATCTTCGGGGTCGTGAGGAGGTGGTGAAGGCGAAGCTTTAGTGGTATGTCCGTTGCTCTACGATGATATGATGGATGATAGAGTCAGAGAATCGGGTTTCACTTGCCTTAAAGGTGTTCCTAGGTGACAGCAAAGCGGAACATATCTGGGCATATTGGCCGAATACAGAGGCGCGTCTCCCGCTTCTGTTGCTAAAGGTCAATGCTCTGAGACTACGGGTCCGGCTTCCATTCCGGAGAGGCCTGCCTCACTTTTCGAGACACGCGTGAGGTTAAGCGCCTGAATTTCTAATGCAAGGAGCTTTTGCTAGTGTCATCGTCTATGCTATCATACTAGTGGTGACATTACGTTCTCAGTCTTATGCTCGAGCTCTTGGACCTTCTGCCCAAGTCCATTGCTGAAGAGTATCTCCCAAACATGCCTGTAGGTATGGCGCTCCAGTCTCAACATGCTCCTGCCACCTGGGGTTGAGCAGCTGACCTCGTCGCTCGTTGCAGTTGTGCAATGCTCTCACATGCTTCCCTGAGCGAAGTGAGTAGACTTGAAGCTCGTTGTATTGATTCACTGCTGCCAAGAGGTCGTTGTCCAGGACAGTGATTGGAAGTGTCGTGACTCCAGAGTAGTGGTCAAGCTGCATTAGTGGTCTGTTCTTCTTCAAGACTCGTAGATCGTAGAGACTGATGTCGCGGCTACTGCTGACGAGAAGTCGCTGCGCGCCGATGCTGTGCACACCAGAGACTCGATACTGCCGCTCAAAACGCAAGGCGGCACCCTCAGACCGCGTGTCCCAAAGCATTACACGGTGTGAGGCGGTTTTTCGACCTGCAGCAGATACATGTCAGCTTGCGCGCGAGTTCGAGGGCGCTTCAGGGCTGCAGCTCTATACAAAGCATCTGAAGGGTCCTGCGCACCTAGATGTCGCGTCCCGATCGCGAGTGTTCTCTCGTCCAAAAAAGTGACAGCATAACATTCCCTTTCTGGTTGGATGCCGATATTGATAGGGTGATCCTGCACATTTGGGTCAATGTGATGGATTTCACAGCCCTACAGGTGCTGAATGTCAGCTGGATGTATTATGAGGTAGCGTTTCGGTGCAAGGCGCGGCTAACTTACATGCGTTGCTGCAATGGCAATACGGTCACTACGGACTGCACAGTCCCACAGTGTGTCCCCGGCTTTCCCTACATTGAAGCAGTGGCTCGCGGCTATGACACCGTCACCATAGCTGTGTACTACTGGACTGACAAAGACGTTGCCCTGAACCGGATTGGGCTGTTTCGTAGTGGCCACCACGTAGTCTTTGCCATGCGCTTCGGTGATGTGGATCGAAGAGATTGGATCGTAGAATGCGTGCATAGCGTGCGGTTCGGTCCCAGCATGATTCCCAGAATGACCAAAATTCCAATCTGCAGCATATACCGCGTGGCTATTTGCCGTTAGCCTCATGGCTATTATCGCCTTTGAAGCACGCGGCACGTAGACTACATCTGTCAAAGAGGTGTCACGAATAAGCTGCAGGCCGACCCTGACTTCCCGAGCCTCGAGTCCGTTGACAAACGCGGTACCTTGGTGTTTGCTGATCTGAGAAGTATTGCCATGTTCGCGCAATAGACCAGCACCTCCTAGCAATGGATGCTTCAAGATCTTCGCAGTCGGCACCGTCTGCTTTCGGACGAGGTTTTGGCGCTCGTAGTCCAGTTTTCGCTTCTTAGATTTGCGTCTCTCTGCGTCTACGTTGGATCGAGCGAATTTGGCGTTTTTGGGAGCAGCACTGTCGGCTGTAACTGGGAAGTATCTCTGCCTCTCTTCATCGTAGTAAAATCCAGGAATATTGCCACGATTCATCCTGCCTCCGCTATCACTCGATCCGGCGGTAGTACTGCCCGTGTACACATGTTATTCGAAGCGTTTCCTCGCTGGTCGCGTGATCATGTGTTGTTATGCATCAACAGACGAGAAGATACTGAAGACTGGCAAGCGAAGCCATATCTCGCTTAGTAGCCGCTAGCCACATTTGACCACATCTCGGCTTCGGCTCGGCCGCGAACGTCATTGCCGATGTCGCGAAAGTGATGCGGAGTGAGGTACGAAGAGCTTCCATATGCTGTTGTGATATTGCTGTTCGCCACATTCTCTTCTTGTATGTATCTATATTGACCACCTTTGACCGTGATCCTGTTTCTTCTATGCATCGTGCTGTCTTTCGCCCTCCCTCACAAATAATAGCACGACGACGAGTACACCAAATGGCAAGCCATATCAGCAGCACTGCCTATGGCGATCAGAAGACCTACAGCATCCGTGATCTACCGAAGAGCAACACATTTACACAGAAGCTGCCTTCTGATCAGGAATATCCCACCCCAGCAGATTCACACAAGGCCGAACGGAAGAAGCTCGGGCCTCGACTCGTCAAGAATGCGGCATACACTTTTGTAAGACCAGAGCCTTTCAAGACGTCAGAGCTTGTAGGCGTTTCGAAAGCAGCGCTGCGAGACTTAGCAATCGATCCTGCGTCTGTCAACGATGAGGACTTTAAAAAGACTGTAGCAGGCGAAAGGATTATCACGTTCGACGAAGAGAAAGAGCCAGGCGATAAGGATGTCTATCCGTGGGCACAATGTTATGGCGGTTATCAATTCGGTCAGTGGGCTGGGCAACTCGGTGACGGAAGAGCGATATCTCTGTTTGAGGCGAACAACCCAGCGACCGGAAAGCGATATGAAATACAGCTCAAAGGTGCCGGGAAAACACCCTACTCTCGGTTCGCAGATGGCAAGGCTGTGGTACGGAGTAGTATACGAGAATTTGTTGTTAGTGAAGCATTGAACGTGCTTGGTATACCTACAACAAGAGCACTAAGCTTGACGCTTGGTCTCGAAGAGACTGTCCGACGAGAAATGCCAGAGCCCGCAGCAATGGTGGCGCGATTCGCTGAGTCATGGATAAGAGTAGGCACGTTCGATCTGCCGCGTTCGAGAGGTGACAGGGACTTGATCAGAAAACTGGCAGACTACGTTGCGGAGGATGTGTTTGGTGGATGGGACAAGCTTCCTACCAGAGTTTCGTCAACCGAAGAGAAAGACGTCGTTGAAGTGCAAAGGGGCGTGTCAAAAGAGGATGTTCAAGGTGAAGCAGAACATGAAGAGAACAGATATACACGCCTATTCCGGGAAGTGGTGCGACGAAACGCAAAGATGGTGGCGTACTGGCAGGCGTACGCGTTCACGAATGGTGTGCTGAACAGCGACAACACCTCAGTTTATGGACTCTCGATAGATTTCGGACCTTTTGCATTCTTGGACAATTTTGACCCGAACTACACTCCGAATCACGACGACCATATGCTAAGGTACGCCTACAAAAATCAGCCTTCGATCATCTGGTGGAATATGGTTCGGCTAGCGGAAGCGTTGGGCGAAATGATAGGCGCTGGTAGCTGGTGCGACGAAGCGGAGTTCGTCGAGAAGGGCGTCAGACAGGAACGCGCCGAGGAGCTCATTAAGCGCGCTGAGACGGTTATTGACAGAGTTGGTGAGGAATACAAGGCTGTCTTCATGGCCGAGTACAAGCGTCTCATGACTGCACGTCTGGGACTGAAGACAACCAAGGACTCTGACTTCCAGGAACTGTACTCTGAACTGCTCGACACACTAGAAGCGCTCGAGCTCGACTTCAACCATACTTTCCGGAGATTGAGCAATATTGGCATGAGCGAGATCGAAACAGACGATCAGAGGAAAGATGTCGCAGGTCGATTCTTTCATCACGAAGGTCTTCCAGGCCTTGTACTTGCTGATGGCGGCGAGGAAAAGGCTCGTGCACGTATTGCGAATTGGCTTGCAAAATACCGAGAGAGAGTCTTCGAGGACTGGGAGCATTCTGAAGAGGCGAAACAACAGCGACTTTCCGGCATGAAGGCAGTCAACCCGAGGTTTATCCCACGATCTTGGATATTAGACGAGCTGATCGACCGCGTGGAGAAGAAGGGCGAGCGAGAAATCTTGGATCGTGTCATGGACATGGCGCTGGCGCCATTCAATGAGGAATGGGGCTGGAACCGCGAGGAGGAAGAAAGATTTTGCGGCGACGTGCCCAGGTATCAGAGAGCGATGCAGTGCTCCTGCAGCTCGTAGACAGTATTGTACTAGCATGAATGATGAACAGTCCTATATCAGCCGGTATTCTTGCTGTGACAGAATTTCGGACATCCTTTCTGCTTCACGCCAAGAAGCCCGACTTTGTCAGGGTAACTCCCGGGCCAGAGACCATGTATTGTTGATCCATATATTCGGGAAGCGCAAGCATCAGGCACTGAGGTTTGATCGAGTGGCACCGCACGTTAACAACATCACCATAGCAGGAGGATGTATCGTACTTACCTCCAGGGCTTGCAAGAATGTGACTACAGCAACGCAGCGGTCGGTAGCAAATTCCGCACAAGCTCCATTGTACATGAGCGTCACACCTTAACGCAGTCGACATCTAATGTGCTCGAGAGCGTGGTCGACGAAGAACTGGTTGCGCAGCGCATTCCATCACGATGCTCGTGGGGAGCAGCAGTGCCCGCTTGTCAGAAGATGAAGCCTCATTTGCTCACAGTGCCTTAGTAGGTTGTCCTCAAATTCACGGAATCCGAAGCGGCCTATTGGTAGCATGTTTGAACCAAAACAACATTTCTAATATTTAGCCCACCCTCACGTCGCACGATCTGGACCATGTTTGCTACACACCAGATCTTCCATTCCACAAGACCAGAATTCGGAGAAGCAAATACTTTACGCTTTGATTCCACGACACACCACCACCACTACCACATACAATGAGCTCTTCCACAATGCCCATCAACAACATCCCATATCACACCTACCAGGAATCAAGCTGGCAGAACGAAGCCATCCACGAGCTTCTCACCACAGGAGCAGAGGCCTGCGACAGCCTCGACGATACATCAAGTGATCTACTACGAAAATTACTCACCAACAGGAACCATTCCGACAACAACAACAACAACAACAAGAGATACGAGCCGACCCAGATCAAGAGCTGCGGCAGCATTTCGCGACCTGCGACCAAGACTCCTGACCCAGCGAATCCGAAAATTGGTACAGTTTCGACTATCATCAACCAGCATAGCGAAACCAGACGCGACTCTGCCGTCGCCGCAATCGTCGGTAATCACCGCCATCGGAAATCAGACGCATCATCGTCATCGTCATCGTCATCGTCAGAGCAGCAGTGCGAGCATGAGGTCCAGCGGCACGAGCAGGCTCCAGTTCAACGTTACTGTTACTGCTCTTGGGCAGAAGACGAGGAGTATGTCATGCAATTTATCTGAGCGAGCAGGAAGGAACAGGGAGAAGTAAGGGTCTGTCATGCGGCGGCTTCCATCAGTTTCTTATGCTTATATGCTCACAGAGACCCCGAGATTCCAGGTATTAGTGCAGCCTCTCGCGTGTGCGCTCGCATGGTTGAGAGGCGGCGCGGTGATAATTTCCAGATGGGACATTAGCAGGAAAGGCGAGCCACTTCGAGATCCAATTGCAATGTTCTTCGAACACATCTTGTAGTGGCTACAGACATGGTGGCTTAACCACCAAAGACGTTGATTATCTATGTTGTGTAAAGTACAATTGATGTATGAGATGAGATGCAACTGTGCAACAAACAAAAAATAAACAGATCCTCCTCAAACGAGAGTGCCTCGTCGCGTGGGTATCATCATCGAAAACTCAATTCCACCGAGAATATGCCAAAAGTCACTCGCGTGTGCCACCATGATGGTGCGACTGCCAGGAACCGCACGTAATGATATTACTGTTGCATCATGAAACGTCACGGAGACGGTGAGAGACTGCACTGAAAGGTCGTAGGTCGTTACCGCCCATCAATCGACGCACCAGATCCGTCACTTCTTGGACTCGAACAGCTTACGAGCGATATGCTGAGCTGTGTCGGAGTCGTACGACCGACACTTTAGTATGTTGTCGAACTGGGAGAGGTCCGGCCAGAATGTGCCTGTCGGATCACCACACTGAATCAAGATGATTGAGCCGGCAGCGGCACGACCGAAAGAGCGGCTCTCAACGCCGTCCTGGGCAGCTTCGGCAAAGTCAACCTGGTTGCCAAGTAGTTCGTGTTTGCGTGAATGAGGCTCGCAAATGACGATGACCACAGCATCTGCTTGGCTCAGGAAGGCATCGTGTGTCTCGGTGAAACCGTGCGTAGGCACATATGGCACGTGGCGCACGCGCTTATGGTGGCGGCTCAGTGCACGGCCCAGTGACTCGAACGGGTCGATGTTGCTTGTGCTCTGGTTGGTTGTCTTCGCGTGTCCTGCTGGACTGATGACAGGGGTGAACAGTACAATGGTATTGGCATTGTTCAGCATGGCAAGACCTCTTTCATTTGAGCGAGCCATGACGCAGGACTTCGAAGGGTCGTGAAAGCTTTGTGCGTCGGCAAGAGGCTCCTGCTCGGTTGTTCTGGAAGGTAGTTCAGAAATCCAAAGTTGGAGGTAAAATAGATCTTCTGAAGCAGATTGCCGAGCGCAACGATATCGCATAGCACGGCGCCGTTGGAATTAATGAAGGAAGCTTGTGGATATGCCGCGAATCAGGCTCTGATATAGATGGCTTGACAAGCATTCGAGAGCTAGATCTCTGCGCGTTCATGAACGACTAGGTGAAGAAGTTGTGAGCCGGCCGTATGCGCCTCAGATGTGTGCGACTTTAGGGTGGTGAAGAGTCTCCTTTTGGCTTTCTGCAGGAGCAAGGACGGAAGGCATACAGCGAGTAGGAAGTACGAGGTCTTTCGCCGAGATCCATGGCCAGTAAGATGCATGTACTGGATCAAGAGCTGATCAGATCCAGGTCCGGGCGGATGTTTTTCAATAGCCGCAGTCATCATCCGTGCTCCGCGTAGTGCCAGAAGCTGTATAGTGGCACAATTGTTGACCTCGATGTGGATGGAGCTCGAGGCCACCAGGCGATAAAATGGTGGAAAATGGTTGGTTGTACAACAGAATTGTCGTACAATTATATTATTGGATGAGAGCGAACACGACAGGTGACTGACAACGGGCTCTGCTTGTGTTGAGGCTAGCAAGCATGTGCATGAAGAAGCGAAGAGATGTGGTTCCTACATGTACCTATGCGGCGGCGATCGCCAGTGTGTTGCACAAACATTGAATGGCAGAGTGGAAAATGAGAGGATGACGGAGTGGTGGCCGGAGGCGGCGTATGCAAGCCGCTGCAGCTAGGCTCGGGGCATGAGATGGTAGGTGGGTACTAGTAGGCATCGTTTGGCTCGAGCAAGCGCAAACTTCATCCGGCGCTTGATTTCTGTGTGTGTGTGTGTGTGCTGATGAGGCGGAAGCGGCCAGGTGGACGGGTGGTCGACGCAACGTCAAGTACGTACGTACGTGTATTCGAGGGGCAATGCACCCAGCGTGACTGCGACCCTCCGCGGTCGAAGCGATGCGACCAGATGCTGTGCGACGGTGATGGACGAGGCGGATGCGCAGGCGTTGCCGACCATTGTCAACAAAACAGCTCAGAGAGACATGCTCCAGTTCCAGTAGGAGCTTTGGCGCCGTTCCACAGCATTATTGTCAAGCTCAGCGAACGACGCTTTGTCTCGCCGAACAGCGCGAGCGAACACACATACAGTCGTTTTGGTCTGTAGGTGGTCTCATGTCCTTGCAGGGAATCTTGACTGGGCCACTCTCTTGCTTCTTCCGTCGGCGACGTCTTTGTTTTCGGAAGTGAGAGAGAGATTGAGGAAACAGGAAGGAACGGAGACACTTCTTGCCGACATCTATTCTACTGGAATGAGGTGGGAAAGACGTGGGACGATTGCCGAGCTCTCCTCTTGTCAGAAATTGTGGTGCGACTGAGCACACCGTCACTACCACTCGATACCAGTGACATGAGCCTTCCACGCCTTCCTGCTGCTGTACCACTTGTCCGTAACAGCTTGCAAATTTGCAAATGCCTGTCATAGGCCATCTCCACTGCAAGCTGCGCGTCATTCCCAGCGCGTCTCCACCATCGAGACATGATATGCCATGGTCTCGAGGAGTTTCCGAGCTGCCGCAGTAGTCGCCACTGGCGTACAGAGCTCTGAGGCCAGGTTTGGAACACCCAGACACGACAATGACCACGAAGACTGGCCGAAAATTGCGCAATGGCGCTGTAACTTGGTATGTGACGTCTTGCATACCATGTCTCACACTGCAGACATGGACATGTGAAGCCGCAGCTGACCGTATGCTGTAAAAGACGGCCTTGAGCCAGATCCACAATCTGTACTTCGTCGCCTATTCAGCCACTATCTACGTCTTCATCCCGCGATATCCCTCGCACGCGTTACCACACAAACCAGCACTGGTCGTGACATCGCAGCCTTCGAGAAATGGTTTGCAGGGCTATCTTGATTCAAGGCAGCCGCACGCGATCAACAGTCTGGTCGTACAGAATCTCGGCAACGAAGAAGTCGTAGCTGCGGTTCGGGATGATGGCGACGTCGATGCGTTCTTGGTGCGACACATCGTGCAAGCCATCGAAAGGCGTGCCGAGAGCGACAGCACCATTGGTGTCGATGCAGATGAAGTGAGGCCCATTTTCCAAAGCAACGTCGGCAAGTCTGCCTGGGGACTAGCTATCCATTCAGAGGCTCGTGTGATCGCGGTGAGCGCAAATACCCACGCCATCACAATATTCAAGTTCGGCCTGGTCAGCGACGCCAAGCACGAGATTGAGCAGGACGAACCTCGAGATCCTGAGGCTCATAATGATCGAGGCATGGACGTGACGCAGGAAGTGCTTAACGGCACTTCCAACATTCCATACATATCCTTCTGTAACACCGATGACGATCCTGCTGGGCGTTGGCTGCTGACAACAGACATCACTGGCTTCTGCCGTACGATGGATCTGCATGAGATGCAGCTTAAGCAAACGTTTCGTTTCGGTACTCCAGCGACCGTCACTCAAGGAGCGCATGACAGATTCAATTCAGGATGGCTGATCATGTTCCTCGACAAAAAGGCCTTCTTGCCCGTGGATAGTGCTGAAGATGCACTTGGACTTGCCGAAGGCGAGCTTCCACTAGGCCTCAAAGACAATCGCGGTATCTGGGACCTTGGCGGCACGGTCTCGAATTTACATGACGTGTCGAACAAGTTTTCACGATCCAAGAAGCCCATCGCACGCTCAGGCGACCTGGCTTCCCGGAGTACGACGAGTAGTCCTGATGGTGGAGTATCACTGAGCAGCCCTGACGAACCACAAGGCGATGACATAGTACTAGAGTCAGATCCCACGCCCGAAGATAGCGTAATGCCCGACCATGATCTGGAGTTCCACGAAGACGACTCGGACTCAGGCGAATCGTCCTACTTGGCCGACGTGGACTTTGACGATGAGGGTACTGAGGATACAATGTCCTTCAGTGCCATGTATGGGGGTCGAAGGATATGCGGCAATGAACCTCGAGCACTTCAACCTCACCACAACCTATGCGGTGACATCCCTTGCCCTATCTTGCACGCTTCCGTGCGGAACGTCTATCTGCTGCAACCATCGAGCCATCGGCAAGGTGACATACCTTTCACGGCACCAACAGTCGGCTTCACGAACGCTCTTCATCAATTGATTCCCGGTCAATGGGCATACCTCAACATCTTCGAACGCCTCAACATGCAAGTGTATATCCCTACGATTGGCATTGTTGTCGTAGCGTCCCAAAAAGGTCGCGCCATTGTGCTGTCTTTGACCAAGTTGTCCAAGGGGGCACATTATCCGCCAGAGATGCAGAATCGGGACGATCCTGCGAAGAACAAAACGAAGTATGCCATGCGAATCGACCACATCTTGCCTTTCGCGAGCCAAGAGGCCATGGGAGCAAGGCCTTTCGCGCCACTGGCTGGTCTAGCGGCCGGGCCAGTCCAAGGGACAGAACATCTCGCGATGGAACACAAACGCTGGCGTTTGATGATGATGTACTCGGATCATTCGTTGCTGAGCTACGAGATTAGTCGGCCGCGTCCGAGCGAGGCTGTCGATCTGAGAAATGTGGTGGTATAGTGAATATGATACTCACCTGCAAGCTAGGCTTGATCGTGCCTTCCTTACGTCGGCGTGAATGGTTGCGCATGAGCCAGTACAACATCCTTGCAATTCCACGAACCCTGCATCATGCTAATTCCTTTCTTCTTCCTCTCTCGACGGTTCATGTTCTTATCTGAAGTCTTTCTTGAATGTATGAGTTCGAAATATGGAACACCATCAGATACCAGCACGGTGGCAGCGCCACCGGGTCAAATCAGCAACAGCGCCTGTGCCCTACTCGAGTCGCCAGCGGAATTGCGCAATTGCATCTGCCGCTACACACTGTGCGAAGAAAAGATGACTAGATTTCCAGTCCACACGACTCGTCAGCCGGGCTCGCTCTGCACCTGCAAGCAAATACGCGTGGAAGCATCTAGCATCTACAACGAAGAGAACACATTCGGCATCCTCGTTCGCGATTTCGACCATGCCCTCCCTAGAGCTTGGACAACTCAAGCAAGACGGAACACGACGAAGTATGTGAAAAGGCGACACTGCCGCCTTCGCGTGTCAAATGATTCGAAAAGCTGGAAGAACCTCCTCGCATGGGTCAAGGCATCCGCGATCGAGGAGGATGTCACCTGCCCTGTGCCACAAGCAGACTGCGGTGCGGCATGGAATGCAGTTGCTAGAGCACATGTCATGGCGAGAGCCGTGAATATGTGCGAGCATCAAGAAATACAGTTCGCAAAGTCTTAAGATCAGTGCTCGGGGTTGTGCATACAGCAAAGCGGTGATCCGCACATCTACATGCCTTCGTCGCTTTGCTGTAGTGTTTTCGACTTCTACAAACATCACTCCACGCGTCGTGACGGCAGAGGCTATTGGTACGCGCACTCGCAAATGGCCTCAATCGCCCGTGTGTCCAGTTTCCTCTGTCATGGTCCCTTTCTTCTTTCATCGCGTCCAGCACGAAGACTCACAGGGTTCATTGCTTGCAGCACCGATTGGACTCGCGCGCCATCATCATTGTTTCAGAAACTCTACCCTAATGCGTCTACCGTAGAGGTCCCGTGCGATATCGAGTACGCCGATGGAATGTACCAGTGCTGGTGAAATAGCTAAGCGAGTCATCGATTAGCCTCGCCAACGTAGCTCTTGCGATTCTATGCGCGAAGCGTCGGCTGCCAGACGACAATGGCGCGATATGGTCAGTGCTCGGCAGCCATGAATGTACGAATAGTCGTGATTCTGAGAGTTGACGTCGAGCACATAAAGCAACTGTTCGGGACGTACCTGCCACGAAGCGCACAACAGATACAAAGCTGTTGATGGAGCAGCTCCTCGCACAGGAACGCCGTCAGAATCCTCGTGCCGCACAAACCTTGCTTCGAACAATAGAAGACTCCTTCTCGCCATTCATATCCCAGGATTGATGTATAAGTCATGCGCGAAGACGTATCATAGCCCTCTCTCGCCTACGTGCCATCAACCCACGGCCCTGCCTCAAAATCAACCTGCCCCAACCAACTCAAAAAGTCCGCATCATTGTTAAACTCCAGCTGTCCATCAAGCAGCATACTATCCCGGGCCACGTCCTCCATGCGCTGAGGCTGTCTGGTCAAAGCAGTATCGAGCACCGACTTGAGCGCATTAGCCCCTTGTACACAAACTCCATAATTACCTTCCTCGGGTCCAACTGCTTCAAGCTCCGCGATCAAGATACTCAGATTCTGGATGATTTCGCTACGTGGGAAGGTAGGATCGTTGTTCCCTGTTCGGTCTTGGCGGAGGAGCTCGATTGCTAGGACGCCGGCAGGTGGGAGGGCGTGGAAGTAGATCTGACGCGTGTTAATCATAAAATCTTTGTGGCTTGCGTTTAATTGTAGGACGCACTATATCTTGAAGATCAATCTGATGCTCGACGAAGAAGTCTTTACAAGACGCCATCCTTAGACTTAGCACGAGGGCATTTCGTGAGGCTGCCAGTAGCCCGGATGGATTCGCCACCTCGTCGCGGTTGAGACTTGCTCGCTCTAGGAGGAACTCAAGACGTAGACGTGTGAGGTGTATGAAACCTGCAAGTGCGACTTTGCGTGGCGTCCATAACGTCCCGGTGTCTGACATGTGTTGTGGTGCGTGTCGGACGTCTCGGAGTAACTGCATGACGTCGACTTTGGCAAAGCTAGGCATTTGCTTATCGGCAGCCTCGAGCGACGATCTAGCTTGGCTGTCTCGTGTCAGGCCGATGAGATAGCCATACTCGCGCTGCACGGGGATGACTCACGCTATTCGATTTCGAAACTCGTTGTGATCGTCGTTCAAGCCCAACGTTATCTCCAATAGGTCTTCTCGTAGCTTGATCAGCGTAGGGAAAACATTTCGCCACAACATCCTGTTAGGCTGAGTAGGCCGGCTTGTCGAAAGCGCTGCCAGTTCTTCTCCACCTGCGCATATCTCCTCATCACTAAGAGTAGAGAGATCCGCCATGCTACAGTGCCGATAGCTGATCCTGCTCGGCCGACCAAAGAATTCAGCCAAGAACTTGTCATGGTTGTATACCAGACTGAACAATCTGTCCCGGAGCTCTCGAAGAAAGAATGGTGTGCCTCGATCAACCTTCTTCTGTTGATGGAAGCCAAGCGCGATGACTGTGTCACATACGATTCCCATATTATACCACGCTTCGCTAGACGAGTCAGGCACTGCGCGTTCGGACATAAGCATGCACAAGTACATCAAGCAAGCCAGCAGATCATTGCGAGGTCCGCATTGCTTGGCGAAGGCAACACATGCATTGCCCATTTCGAAGACTTTTCGCATGATTTGCGTGCGGCTCTGGAGACCACATACGCTTTGCTGGAACATGAAATGCCAGCCTGGCAGCTCGGAGATCTCGGTACCAATGAGGATGAGCATGAGACCGACAACCTCCCATCTAATGTTCTCTCCAGCTACCTACTACGTGTCAGGCCTATTGCGCAATACACAATGCTTGCACTGACCTGAAGCGCCCATTCCGTGGCAGATATATGCACGTTGGCAAGCAGAGGTCGCTGGGTATTGGACCATATCTTTTCCGAGAGAGCTCGGATTGGCTTCCCCGTCCAGCTGTGGTCTAGCAGCCGATTGAGCTCCTTCAGCCAGATCTGATAGAATGGCCGGTAAATCAGGTACCCATCAGCATGGTCATACCATCGTTTGAAGACGTGGTGCATCAACTGGCGCAGTTCGGGATGGCACAGAAATGAAAGAACTTCTGTACCTTTGGCGATGTCGCTGTCTTTTATCGTGTCCGGTACTGGCGCAACGACAAGTTCCGGGGTAGATATGCCCAAAGAACCATTTATCTCCGCTACGACGGCTGTCGAACTTCCTAGTCCAGCAAAGCCTGACGAGTACGAAGAGCGTAAGAACGACTCAGGAGCCGTTGCTGAACTTCTTTGAGAATGTGAAGGACGTTGCTGCGGGGTGGATTCGTCTACACCAGTGGTACTTCGGGATGTTGGCGAAGACACAGCGTTATGCCCCCCGGATCGCGGCCTGGATGGTATTTTGGGCCTAGTCAATGGCGCGGCATGGTAATAGCACTCCTTTGCTATGCCAAGACGTTCACAACGTCCACAAGAAGGCGTTTTGTGATCACATGCTACCTTACGCTTTCGACATTGCTCGCAACTTGCCAGTCTGGTGTGCGATCAGTGTGCTTCCAGGTGCAATCTCCCGGACACACCTACTTTCCGTTTCTCCTTGCCTTGACGATGCCTCCTGTTGAGGAGCTGAGCATACTTGAGCCTCTGCAAGACTCGGATGGCGTGCTGTCACGAAGGATGAACGTGGTAAGAGAAATGTATGTAATGGTTCATGAGTTGCACTTGGCACTCGGCTACGGAGCTCGGCCTACCGATCGAAGTGTCCAGGGTTTCGAAGACAGCATACAATGAATATCTCCGTGGTCGAATCGGCATGCCTATCTTCACGTAGTGCAATGCCAAAGCCATGCATAGCATAAGTTATGGCGAGAAGGTGGCAGCAAATTGGGTCTCCAGAGTTCTGTCGTGTACAGTAGTGATTGAGCATTAACACTTTCGGCAACATTTCACCAAGCTCCGAGATTTTGTACACGTGACATCCTGGATGCGTTCACACAAAACTTCAAATCGATACTCCAGCCCGGGCATTGTCTGGCGCTTCTCGGCAACATTATACACACATGGCCAAACGCGAGCGCTAGCCCTATGACGCCTTGTCTATACATACAGAATAAGCACGCAGACAAAGATCACGTCGAGGAGTTCCATGTCTGGTAAAAGAAGAGCCGTCCACGAGGGGCATGTCGGATCTGCTAGGCGAATCAAGGAACCTCATATGAAGCCGCTGGAGTCCTCCACGCCAATCAGTCCTTGAACGCCATTACGACCGCGTATCCTCAATGTTGGTACGATGCGCGACCTCAGCGCCAGCAGGTGAGGTATAAATTGGCGATCATGGGCGCAAAGAGAACAGCCAGGATTCGCAATCTTGTACTTACCTGCCATGAATTGTCGCCTGACTCTGATCCCACTTGATATCATCTCAAGGACGTTCCGAAGAAGACATATTTGACTAACGAGCTGCGCCTTTCACCGACAAAGCCGTACTACAATTTGACCATCCTGGACAATGAGAGGAACGGTCGGATGCCCATTGTCGCCAACGAAGGATATTCGGTGTTCGACGAAATGATTTTATGTATTCAAAATTTGATGGTCACATGGGTTGTTCGAAAACTCGCATCCGATAACATGGTGGAGTTGTTCCCCAACTTCAGTTTAACATATTTCCGATTACTCCACAGTCGACCGGAAGACTTTAGGACCATCTTAAGAGATCTTCGTGCTGCAACGTCAGCCTGCACTATACCATCACGAGACTGCGACGGCTACATTTGACGCATTTCGGCGAAAATGGTTCACGACTCAAGATCTGAGTGGCTTAAGTAGCGTGCTTGGAGTCTGTATCGAAAGCTCCAGCTGCGATCGAGGGGGAAGGGTCCAGACCATGCAGCATCTCATCATATCCACTAGTGCTAGTCCATTACTGAACGGTGGACACCTCCTCACCAAGTCAAGCATTCCAAGGATCCTTCCGACCAGGGGCACAACACATGTGCAACGACGAAACAACCAGTCAGCGTAGAGCGTCGTGCTCGGTAAGCCTTGGCAAGTATATTAACGACGATTACACGTCTGCCATGTGCCGCTTACTGCATGGCTGAGAACGCCATGACTTTTTCCTAAGCACGCGACTCGAGTAGTCATTCGTGGTCTTGAATAAGTGCCCGTCGCCGCATACGCTGCTTTCGTAGACATACAGCAAATATGGCTCAGGTACACAAGAACTCTCCATTAACACAGGTCGACATCGTGGCAGATGATTGTGAGACGCGCAAATCGCTGACTGGATTTCACGTACGTGACAAGCTGAAAAATCTGCACGCAAGCTCACCAGTAGGTCTCCACAAGGATGATGCAGTTTACAGTTCATGGTGTGCATCGCTGACCTCTTTATAAGAAGAATGGTTACGTCAGCGATCCTCAGGCACCCACTGAGGCCACTGGTGTAACAGAGAGATACGATGCTGCAAGCGAAGATACCGGCGCAGAAGTGCTCGGGCTCATGCGAACCACCACTCACGGAAGCGCAGATGCCCCAGCACCAATTCATACCGAGAGCCCAACTCTGGAGAAGCGCATTGATGCAATAGATGACAGTAATGACGAAGATAATGAACAGCAAAGCGGTGTCGGCTTACCACCAAAGCTGAAGAGACACATCTCGAGCGTCCCGGTGCATGATTACGACAGTGGAGACGAGAATGCAGTCTTTCAAGACCAGAAACCACCAGCGGGGCTCCAGAAACACGATTCTGGAACTGCCGGGTCCGAGTTCGAAGTCGATGGGCTAATGCGCATTACCACTAACGACGCAACCAGAGATGCACCTTTGAGCCCTGGCAATAGTCCAGAGATGGACGACAAGATTGCCGCTATACCTGCGCATGATGAGAAGTCAAATCAACGAAGCTCGATGGCGAGAATGCAGAAGACGATTTCTGAGATCCCGGTAGACGATTACGATAGTGATGCTGACCAGGCTAGCTACGCTTTGAAGTAGCTAGGATAGTGCAAATGACACAGTACATAAGAACGGCCAATGTTCCGAGTATTGCTTGACTTCGACCAAGAGAACTGTTGTATTCCACACAGGGAAAGAGAATCTTTGCTCGTCCGAATTGCAGCTGAACGAGAGCTCGGATACACGTCGATTGATTCGATGACCAGCACCGGTAACGGTTTCTACGGTCCGGTTGTATAGTCAGTCAGTCTAACGATCGCAGTGCTAGCCAGTCTAATTGTACGAACATGCACTCCCGCTGGCTGTGTAGTGAAATGGCACATCTGCCCGACAACCTGGACTATGTATTTATTTCCCCACCAGGGATGTGCGAAAGCAGACATGAAGCAGACATGACCCACCCCTATCGCGCATCGGCGGATATGCACATGGAGCGACTTCACGAAAAGCACTACCATCACTTTGTGTGATACTACTAAGAACATTTAACTAGGAAGAAAGAGCAGCACGTGACATTGCACCCGCAGATACGTGGAAAGAACAGCACGATATCTCTCCAGAAACTTCGTTCGTGCTTCATTTTTCCTTCGCGTTCAACTGGACCTCGCGCGCATCTTGATATGAAGCATGGATAACACAGCCATCCTGCATTTGATACATGCACACAAGTCGCCGACGGAAATCAAGTTAGAGATGAAGTGCCCAGATCTCGCAGCAAGACGTTTTGGTTATTGTCGGGCGGGCTTTGTTCTTTGCCGCCGAAATAGTGCATGGGTGCTAATGATCCCCTGGACTGGAACGAGCTGTAGCACGATGCACGCTGACCGTAGCCAGGGAGGCACACTTCTCGTTGCCTGGCAAATATGCACCTACAAACCGCGTTGCTGCTGCTGTGTGTATTTTCCATCATCTCTGTTGCCTCTAACGTTGAGAGCATGAGGTGTGACGTGCTGCATCCCTTTCCGGACTATAACAAAGAACGTCTGTCTCTCCCTTAGTCCAATGTCTCCTCCCACATAATCTACAAAGTCCGCAGCATCTCGATTCTGCGTAGACATCACACATCCCTAATTCGAGGAAAGAAAAGACACAACAATCGAGCCATGTCGTCAAATATCTTCGGCTCCGGCTTCAACGCATCATCCACACAAGATGATCCATTCACTCGCATGGGACAAGAGTTCCGCGCCCTTCGTCGCAAAGTCTTCGACCTTGAATTCAAACTCTCAGATCTTCAGCACCAGATAGATCTCAGAGATGCTCCAGGCTATCGAGGTTCTAGCGCTGGAACCGAAAGGCCAACAGTCTTGCCCTTCGGAGGCTTACGCTCAACGGATTCCTCTGGCGATCTCGCACGCATCTTTCCAAGCCCGCCATCTGGAGGCATGGACAGGGCCACGTATCTGGGGGGTCGGGCAGAAATGGGCTCGAATGGAGCTGGGCTCACAGGCCAGACCCGCCGCTCTCAATTGAGCTCGGGCACTGTATTGCCTGGTTTGAACATCACGACCGCCCGCGGACTACAATTTTACCGCCCGGGTCTTAAGAATGATTCACAGGGCAGCCAGCCGCCTTCGGAGAACAGTAGTGAGCCCGAGAATCCCACGACGCCAGATATCGAGGCCGAGGACGCCGAGAGGGAGGATCTTCGTGAGCAGATTTTGCCCAAGGTGCGTGAGATAGATCCGGAAGCTGATGCGGAGAGAATCACGGAGATGATCTTTGAGTTGGATCTGGATGATATCCGGCCTTTGGTGACGGATCCGCGGGAATTGAAGCACAGGATTGAGGAGGCTACGAGAGTTGCAGTTCGAACTGGACATCCGCGCTCGTGGGCTACGTGATAGGCGAAATGCAGCGCCAGTCAGACAGTAAACCTAGAAAGTCAATGCCTGTAGGTATGTCGGCTAAAGAGGCATGTAAACTGTGACTGATAGAGTGATCTGAATACTTTTGCCCATTTATGGAAAGTTCTAGATTTCTGCCCGGAAGTTGCTAATGAGAGATCCCCCTGTACTCGCAAGCTGTGATCGATCTGCGCAGGTATGCATAACCTTCGACATGGTCTCTGCTTCTATGCGGTCGATCCGAAAGACCTTCTCGAATTTGTTCTTCGCGTCAGGTGCAGGCACCACCATTGCTGTACCAACATGAACCCTACAACATGTGGGTTAGTGATGGCCACGATCGTGTCCCAATTAGATCGGCCATTATCTCTGAACGATGCTATCCAAAGAGTCTGCACTTATGCCAGGCTGGGCGCTGCTCGTGCCCAACGATATTGATAAGATGCTGCGCCATACCTTGGATCGGAGCCGATCAAGTCAACGCGAACGACAGCATTACGTCCTGCTCTTGTTCCATACTAGTGAAGACGAGCTCTACATGTCCAGCCATATGTGCTTTGACCTCCTGTTCTGTTGCCCACACATATTTCTGATGCTCGTTGGGATCCAGACGTACAGGAAGCGTTCCTTCAGTGCCGGAGCGCTCAACTTCCACCATGAAAGAGAACTTGCATATCTTGTTACCGGACGAACTGGTGAAGAACTGTCCCTCGCGGACCTGAGGTCCAATACGCACAGCCTTCAAGCCCGTCTCTTCATACAATTCACGAGCTGCGGCATGCAGAATGCTCTCGTCGTCCTCGTCACAAGCACCACCTGGCACTTCCCATCGACCGGGCATGCTATCTCTCTCGGATCGCTGTAGCAACAACACTCGAGGCACTGTCGGCTCGTCTCTGTCGATTACGATGGCTCCTGTGGCTATATAGGAGTACAATGGGTCGGCATGCAGTTCCATATACCTCTGGGAAGATGCGGCGAAGTGTGAAACTGATGGGTGATGCTCGAAGACCGCTCCCTTTTGCGCTTCGGTGACTGCCATGTCGTTCATAGGCACTGCTGAGCGCGTCAACCGCCTGCATGAGATTGATTCATTCCTCTTTGTGGATGTCGTGTCTCTTTAGCAGAACACAATGAAGGCATAGCACTTTCGCAAGGTCATTCTGATCAGAGGTCGAAGTCTTCGAAGACCACATGCAACCCAGTAAGAGTGCTTCTATCGATAAGATATGCTCAGTAATATTGGATAACATCTCTAGCTAAACTTTGATGTAAACGTATTGGCGCCTTCATTCCTCGATCACACAGACAAGCATAGATCTTTACACGGTCGTTGACAACACAACACAGACTTTGTGAGAATGAGTCGAGGTGCAGTGCCTGGCTCAGAGACTATCGAAGTCGGTAAACAGGTAAACGTCACCACCGACACACACGTGCGTACCTCGTCTTCAGTCCGACGGCAATCTTCGAACCTTCCATCGCGGTCCATTCACGCAGTCAGACTTCGTCTTTGGTACAATGAGCACCCGATCCTTCGCCGTAGCTCCAGGACCGGAAACATAATACCCAAGCATCTCGGCACAGTGGCTCAGATGCGCTGGATCCCAGTCACTCCAGCACTGTGCTTCTGTGCGCGTCTTGCCCTGCTCGGAATCAGTATCATCGAAGGCTCGAAGATCGGCAGATATCCGTCTCAAGAGGTTGCTGCAATGAAGAGCATGAAATTGATTGGTTACAATGGCAGAACCGTCGGGACGCTCCTCGAGTTTGCCAATTCTTCGAAAATAGGCTTCCCAGGTGCTGTCGTCCGTTGAGAAAAGCGATGCGTTCACGTAGCGATGGTCGTCGTACCGGAGGTGATGCCCTGGATACTGTTCGTGCTCAGCTGTTGTAGCTAGTGGCTGGTTGTGTGGAGTAGCCTGGTGCGCGGCCGGGTGAATAGCGTGATGGGTATGATGCTTCCAAAGGCCTACGCCGCCGGGCCGTCCGAACAAGAAGATTGCCAATAGTGCAATAGTAAGTACGATATTGATGATGGCACTGATCCATAGGTAGAGCCGTGTATTGTGGCTACTGAGCCGAGAGCGCCTCCACAGCGTGCCTTCGGACTCAGGCAGTTCTACATCGCTCGAGGCTAGCGGTTGCTTCTCTGATGCTTGCCTCTCGCAAGTTACGCGTCGCTTGTCAAGCCAGTCCTTAAACAAGGCAGTCAACATGGTCGATTCTCGCAAGCGGAGCAAGGGTTGAAGCACGAAGTATAGACCTGACCAGCTCTACAATGAAGGAGACTTGGGAGGAGCGTCGGCACTCATTGGAAATACCTGGACAAGCGGTCTGCGGCATCCCTTTGAGCATCTCATCGGTGTTAAGGCACTCAGGCCTTGTAGTCCAGATAGTAACCGGATGTGGAGCAGTGACTGGATTATACAACAAATCAGATATTGATCCGGAACTGAGTCAGTCATTTGATTTGTTCAAGTGACCAGGGCATTTCACGGACAGCTTGTGGCCTATCAAATCCCAAAAATGCACGGTGCTGCGTTGCCGGCGAATTTCCAAAGGGATAGCGGAGGTCGATCAGTCGATTGTGGCAAGACTTTGATCTCAAGCCAAGTGTGATGGTTGCCTGAGCTGAGCGATCTGTACAGGCTGCCTGCGCAGTGAAAACACTGAAATTGACAGCTACGTCAACGATAACTTGAGCAGGTGACATTACACTATACCATGAAAGTACCTAGCTAATGCTGGGTCCTGGTGTATTAGCACTAGCTATCAGCCTCTCGTATTGAATACCGAGGAGTCTCCGTCGAGGGCCCGAAGATCATAGATACAGAAGAGGATAAGTCGATGAAAGCAGGACATTAGATCTATGGCTGTCAATATGCCGGCTTTTTCCACTTACAGCTTGTAGGGATCGCTCAGCTCAGGCGTCCAACATGCTCGACTTCAGAACAACGTTTCACCAAAAATTGGCTTATGCCCATTCAATATCGAAGCCTCGAGTCACGAATAGACTTAGTGGGTTGCCTTAGGCGGTATGCTTCGCTAGTCGAAGGCCTTTAGAAGCTGCGATGCAAACTCATTTCTCTTAGAGCAACACATCACTCCTTCCGTCAGGCGGTCCGTAGCACACGCCGACGATTGAGCACAATGGGGAAGACGAGAGGGTTCAGGCGTCCTGCAATGTGGCTTTCACTTGCAAGTCCCAGCTGTAATGCATAGTCTTGATTTGTGGAACGCTGTTCACAAGAGGCGCAAGTGACAATACATTGCAAGAGAAGCAGCCCGCGATGTATGAGAGAGTTCGATAGTGGTCACGATGTTCGTCCAGCTAGGCATCCAGCCATGCAAGGCGGACCAGAGCAACACAGAACTTGCACGCGCAAAACCTTTCGACTTCTGTGTTATATCTTTGAGCTCCCTCGACACCAATATCTGCTGCCCGTCTTCTTCTACTACCGACATTACCAGCGACGTTCACTGCTACAATGGTCAAGCTTCAGTCCTGCACTGTGCTCTCCACGCTCCTCCTGGCTGCGAATGTTCGGTCTATTCCCATCGCAGCATCTAGCTCCGATATCTGGCAGAGCAGCCTCTCCGATGACACCCATACCCGACTCAATCTCTGCCGCCAACATCTGGAAGACACTAGTCCAGCAGGGCAAGCATTTCGCAATGACACGATCATGAGGTGCGATAGATTTGTCAGCGTTCGATAGTATCCAAAAAGCCACTAACGTAGGAGCTGTATAGGGTCAACCTTGAGCGTGAGGCACAGAATCTGCCCCTCATCGATCTTTCTCAAGCATTTGGATCTGCCTTGCCGGCGTCCCGGGCAGCTGTGAGCCAGTCGCGAAGTGCTGTGGCCTCCAACGATCCATTGCTCGAGGCACAGGCCGTTATTGAGAGCCGCAGCGAGGCTGAGTCTCTGAGAGAAGATGCTTATCTTCGGTCCGGCGGTATGACGATCAAGCGTGGTCTCCAGCCTGAGTCTCTTAGAGAGGATGCTTATCTACGTTCTGGCGGTATGACGATCAAGCGCAATGACGCAGAGTCTCTTCGAGAAGATGCTTACCTCCGATCTGGCGGCATGACCATAAAGCGCGATGATGCAGAGTCACTCCGAGAAGATGCTTATCTACGTTCTGGCGGTATGACCATCAAGCGGGGCCTCCATCCAGAGTCTCTTAGAGAGGATGCTTACCTCCGATCTGGCGGTATGACCATCAAACGTGCGGACGAGGAGTCACTACGAGAAGATGCCTACCTTCGCTCTGGCGGCATGACTATCAAGCGTGGTCTGCAGCCCGAATCGTTTCGAGAAGATGCCTACCTTCGATCAGGCGGCATGACTATCAAGCGAGGTATCGAGGACGAGTCTCTTCGCGAAGATGCCTACCTTCGATCAGGCGGTATGACAATCAAGGCTCGCACTGACGAGGAGTCGCTTCGCGAGGAGGCATACCTGCGCTCGGGCGGCATGACGATCAAGCGCAGTGATAACAATGATACCTATAGTGACCTTCTGGACCGCAACAACCTTGCTCTGGGAGCTATGGAGAGACTCAACATCGTCCGTCGTGTCCTTCACGAGCCAGAACTTACCATGGACGAGGTAACAGACATTGGCTCTCACGGTGATCAATTCATGTCCGATTATTGGACATCCTCCATGAAGCATGGCGACTTCTGGACGACAGATCAAGCTGAAGGGAGACCAAATTTCATTGAGGGCGGCCAGGTCAATGGGTTTGGCTTCACGCAGAGCACATTCCACAAGCTACACTGCCTGACCAACCTCCGTATGATGTTGGCGTGGCAGATCACTGGCCATGGAGAAAATATGTCGCGTGATATGAATATGCACGCCATACACTGCCTGGTAAGTGACCCATTGGGCAATCCTTGATGATTGCACTGCGCCGGCGTAGCTAATTCGAGACTGCGTTGACAGGAGTATATTCGTTATCGGGAGCTGAGCATGCCGGATCTCACTGAAGAACCGATCGATACTGTCGACTACAAAGGCATGGGCATCCATTGATGGCGTATGCTCGGAGTGGGATCGATGGGATACTACCAAACGAGCCGTGGGGAGCGATGTCGATCAAGGCAGAGCAGAGATATACCTTCGTAGTCGAACGCATTTTGGCAGGTACATGGTGTAGCAGTGACGACCTGGAAGTCGTGGTTGTCACCGAATCGAAGTCTTTTGGGCCTGTATCCCATCAATATGCTCATTTAAGCTTTGGCGGCATCTTGATTGGGCTGCATTACGATGTCCCACTTGCTTGCAAATGAACATTCTTCGCATCGGTTCATCTCCACCTCAACCGCACATCGAACATATTCGATCCTCTCACGCTATCGATGGCGAGTTCGTGTTTGTGCCACAAGTCTGCACTGAGTGCATTGACCGCGCCATAACATTTACCTAGCGCGTGGCGCTGCGCGTACTCCCGACATGGATCCGCCTAGATGACGATAAGGTGTCATCGCTCCCTTGTTGACTCCCTCTTCTCTCCCCTCTCCCTTCGTCCATCGACATTTCGATTGATACTATATGGCCAAGCAAGATGATCATCCCAAATTCGTGTTCGCAACGACGCATACCTACAACCCGAACACGCCTCCACAGCTGATGCCAAAGGAGTCAGTCGATAGCACCAAGAAGCTACAAAAGAAGCACCGGAAGACGCCATCAAGGGTATGACAGATATCAATGATAAGCTGAAGTGATCTCGACGGCATGCTCATGATCATCAATAGCTACTACCTCCAGGAGTACGCAATATGCTACCCACCGCAACGGTCTCGTCATGACCGAACCACCGATACCGTCATCACAAACACGTTGATCAACGATACGAGATGTTCAACATATGAACTTCATCGAAAGACGTCAAGATTGACAAGAATGAGCACCCAGCGTCCGGGGCGAGGCTGGAGAAGGAGATGTGATACACGTACGGCGAAATGAGACGATGGAAACCAAGGATGAGGCAGGCAGTGTAAGAGATCAACGAGGACATCGACTGTATGATATGATATGCGATAGCACATATGGAAACGGGAGGAAACAACACATGAAATTGGCCTGATACTCCTCGAGCCATCTCCGCACCCGACACAAATGCTTGTTTTGGCATGGTATACACGCACCACAACCTTCACTGCTAAGTATATATCATGACTGCGCCGAGTTTGAGCGACAGAATACATAGGGCTTTTGGGACATGAGTCTACTGGTTGTCTGTTGACAGGTTCAGCAAGGTATCGCGTGATCATTCGTCGCGAGAACCATTTCACTCCACCCTGGAAAGTCTGTCGGTCTTTTCAGACACAAACAACTATGCCGAGCTCGTCTACAGTGACAAAGGTTGTCTCTCGCATTTTTGGCAGCATGGCAACATGCGAATGACCTCTCTCATAGCATGCAAAGGCGCACGATACCGGCCGGAAGCTCTTGAGATAGGCCAGTCAAGGTTCGCCGGTGGTGGTGCTGTACCTGCATGATTGCAGATCCTTGTATTTTTACCTCGTCTTTCAGAATTCATACCTTCGCCCTGCATACTCCATTCCACAGCTGGCCATCGCATGCTGTAGAAACAATGACACTGCCAGTACCAAAATCAACAGAGTCTTTCTGGCGCACACAGCCACACGAGCTTGACACGCACCGCAGTACCGAAGAGCTCCCGGCAGAAGTCGATATCGTGATCATCGGAGCAGGTTACTCTGGAGCAGCAATCGCACACCATCTGCTGGAGAAGCAGAAAGAATTAGGTCGACATTTATCAATCACGATCCTCGAAGCTCGTGAAGCATGTTCTGGCGCCACTGGCAGAAACGGTACGTCTGCTTTCTTGCAAAGATTGATTGCACGTCACTGATTATAGCAAGGTGGCCATCTTAAACCAGATCCGTATTACAGAGCTGCTGGTGCCTTGAAAAAGTACGGCAAAGACGCTGCTGAAGAAGTCGCTTCTTTCGAAGCTCGACAAGTCAAGGAGGTTCAGCGGCTTGTTGAGGATGAAGATATCGATTGCGACTTCGTTGTAACACGGGCGACAGATGTGTGCATGTATGAAGCCGCCAACCAGAGCCTAAAGAGTGGTCTCGATGAGTTGAAGAAGGCTGGAATTTCGACTGCTGGTGAAGTGTTCTACAGCGATCGACGGACTGCGGAAGGAGTAAGTGGAGGCATGTGTTACTGTGTGATGGTAGCTAACATTCGCAGGTTTCGGGCATCAAGGGCGCTCTCGGCTGCTTCACATATACAGCTGGTCATGTTTGGCCCTACAAACTGGTGGTTCATCTTCTCAAGAAAGCTATTACCAGTGGCGTGAATCTACAGACCAATACCCCAGTAACGTCAATCACGTCTAGCAAGGATGCTTCGAGGAAGTGGTCTGTCAACACTACTCGTGGATCAATACAAACCTCGCAAGTGGTCTATGCAAGCAACGCATATACTGCAGCAATACTACCAGAGTTCAAGGATAAGATCGTACCTGTACGCGGCATCTGCAGCCGGATAGTGCCTGGTAAGAAGCATCCTCCGCTGCTATCAAACAGCTACATACTTCGGTTATCACCAAGCGAGTATGACTACCTCATACCACGATCCGATGGCAGCATCATTGTAGGCGGTGCAAGGCGTGACTACTTCAGGAAGCTAGATCAGTGGTACAATAACATAGACGACAGCAAGCTCATCGAGTCCGCGAAGAACTACTTCGATGGCTACATGCAAAGACACTTCAGAGGCTGGGAAGACAGTGGTGCATACACTGACAAAGTCTGGACTGGCATCATGGGTTACTCGAGTGATGGGTTTCCTCACGTGGGTCAGGTACCTGGCAAGGACGGCCAGCTGATTTGCGCTGGCTTCTCTGGACATGGCATGCCCCAAATTTACCTCTCTGCGAAATCTATTGCTGAAATGGCGCTGCGAGGAACAAAGGCTGAAGATACCGATTTGCCAAGATTGTATCGTGCCTCGAAGGAACGGCTGGATTCTGGGACGAACACGATTTTGGAGGAATGGAAGGCAACTTACCAGAAGGAGATTGGCTCAAAGCTTTGAGGGCCATCGCAGTAAGTGAGGATGCTCTACAGATTGTGTCCTGGGCCGCAAGGAGGAGGACTGCCTTTGTGTGATATATCCGGACAAGATGTGTGGAGATGACGGAGCATTGCCTTTGTCACAATTGCTATGACCCTTCACCTCTGCGCGCACCAGGCCCACTCGACAACTTGTTCCCTTTTTGCGCGCCCAATGACTATTATGTACGCGCTTACGGCAGCACTAGTCTCGCTGGCCTTCGTGCCTCGCACCAGAGCACAGCGAGCAGATGGACAGTTCTGGCCGTGCAACCCGATCAAGAACGCAACAGGAGCCTGTGCACCAGATGTTGGGTTACCGACCAGCACCTACAACATAGACTTTACACGAGAAACTGCAATTCCTGATGATTGGACGATTTCCAACTATGCTACGATCAACTTCGGAGAATTAGGCGCAGAATTTACTTACAACAAGCGATACGACTCTCCCCAATTGTGGACAAATTTCAATATTTTTTTCGGTCGCGTCGATATCGAGATGCGAATCGCACCCGGTGTCGGCATGATCTCCAGCGCCGTCCTCATCTCCAACGACTTTGACGAAATCGACTTCGAATTTAGTGGGAACCATTTCGGTAATCCCGACTGGGCGGCAGGAAAAGGCCAGAATAACTACTTTGGCAAAGCCATTACTGGTAACTACGATCGCGGTAGCTTCTTCGACGTTTCGAACCCCTCGGAGGAATTCCATACATACACCGTAGATTGGACACCAGAAGCATTGAAGTGGGAAGTCGATGGGAAAGTCATCAGGACGTTCAAGTTCAGTGATAGCACGACTAAGCAAGGAAGTGCCTACCAGTACCCACAAACGCCGAGTAAACTCCAGTTAGGCTTGTGGGCTGGCGGTGACCCTGGCCAGAATGGCGGCACGATTGCGTGGGCTGGAGGAATCACGGATGTTACTGGTGGGCCTTATACGATGTATGTCAAGAATGTCCGGATCACGAACTATAATCCGGCTTGGGCGTATAATTGGACTGATCAGAGCGGGAGGTGGCAGAGTATACAGCTTCTCGAGAATCCTGGAGAAGTGGAGGTTGGGAATGGGACCAATGCGACTGTTACGCCGCCGAGCTTTTCGATGAATAACACGGATTCTATTGTGGGACTTGGGTCTACGTCCAGCTTGTCGTCCTCGACATCGCAGAGCTCTTTTTCGATTCTGTCTTCCGGTTTCACTACGAAGAGTGCATCATCATCAGGCTCTGGAAGTTCTGCTCCAAGCACCAAGAGTGTATCATCACCAGGTTCTGCGAGCGCTACTAAGACATCCAGCGTAAGCAGTGCGTCGCCGCCAGGATTTACGAGCATGAATCCGACATCCAGCGCGCCAACAACTGCCGTCACACCCATAGCAAGCACATCAGAGGGCCCATCAGACTCAAAATTCTGCAATGCCATCACAGCCTGGCCGTCCGGTTGCTTCAACCACCCACCAACCTCCGCCATCAACTTCTGCTCCTCGTACCTCACCATCCCAGCCTCAACAGTAACCACAACCACGACCGTCACCGGCTCTGCCAGCCCTGTCAAGACCCCAGCGCCGTCATCGAAGACGGTGCCAAAGCCCTTATGCCTCAACTCATATCCCACAGGTACAAAGCTCTCTTCAGCTTGCCATTGTCTGACCATTGATACTGCTACGAGCACTTCTACGTTTACGAAAATTGTTGGAGCTCCTACGCCTAAGGCTTATGCGAATACTGTGTCGATTAATACGAATGCGCCGACGACGAAGACTTGTACTACGTCGAAGATTGAGCAGAAGGTGTATTGGCATGGGGGCTGGCGGTAGTGGTGATGGAAGCTGTACTGCCGGCGGGACAGTTTTATCGCCTTTCTTCTCTGTAGTATACGTAGGCTCAAAGGATTTCTGATAAGTGTTGTGTGAATGAGAGCCTCCTTTGATACAAGTTGTGCATCGCCAAGTCAAACGGTCATTGTTCATTGGCACGGCTACTTCCGTGCGGTCGTCCTGCCTGTCCCATCGCCACCTCCTTTGTCCTTTCTGCCTACTCTGGCTGGAACCGGCATTACGCTAGAAATCCTTCGTTTGCTGCCAACCACAAAACATTGAATAATCTTGTCGAAAATGACTCTCACCATGATCAACTCTCATCATGTTACGAGCAGTAGGCAGAGCCATCAGACGGCTCGTGCTATACACTCTTCCACTCACCTTCATCCCAATACTCAGCGGTGTCATCAGCGGTGTCATTTTCAGCCATTGGCACGATCGACGCATCCACGAAACCACCGACAAATTTCTGTACGAGATCAAAGATAGCCTGAATGACTGGGGTGTCGGCGGCAATGCACCAACCTTTCGACAATACCAAGACACCCACAATGACTTCGGCGTCATGAGGATCAACAGCAACGACTGGACTTCGAAACTTGGATTCATCCTACCTGTGGAATACACCGCGGTCGCCAGCGAGGATATGTCCATCGACAAGTATGCAGATTTGCATACTTTGATGCGCGACACCAGCTGTGCCCCATGTGCCGAGATGCCAAAACAGCAATGGGTCTGGCTGACATGGTACGGCTTTCCTCAGTTTTTTCCATGGGATCGCGCATACCCGAGCGCGATCCATTATGCCAATGCGCATCCGCCACACAACGAAAGTGGGTTCTTCTACGCGCAGTGCTCGGGCACGGCGGGGTTTTTGTGTGGCGTTTGGACGACGCGGCCTTATGCTCTGGTGCACTTCTTGGTTGAGGACGATGCGCCCGACGAAGACGATATCGAAGAAGGTCTGACGTACTCTGCGCCGCTGGAACATCTTCGTCCTGTGACAGTACGGATCATCGAATTTCCCCTCAAGGGAGCTTACACAGGCTTGCCGACAAACGTCCTTGCAGATGATTATGCGCAGGTTCGTGCCATGATCGCAGGCGACAGACTCTACGAACAATTCGATCCTTACGATCTCATGCATCAGACGTTGCACCACTTCGACGAGCACATGCATAAACTGTGGCGTAGCAAAGGCACCTTCTTGTACTACTACAACATCCTCGACGACTGGATAATCAACCAAGTCACCACGCCAATGGGTCTCGAAGATGCGCTATCGTTCTTGCACGACATCGTATTCATGCTGACCGCCGGCATCACGGAAGGACTATTGCTAGGACCTGCTCGCATGGCGTGGGAAGGCATCGAGAACTTTCTGGGTCGACCGAAGCGCGGAGATTGGATTCTCGGCGATCTTGAGGAAGAGTCCTCCGAACCTGCCAACATTATGGATGGGATGTTGGCTGGTTTTTTGGCTGGCTTGCCGGAACAGATGGCCAAGGCGAGAAGTTCGGCGGCGGACGACACGAATGAGCCTGTGATAACTGATGCTGTGTGAAGTGCGCTTATGGCATATGCTCTCGGAGCTGTGCGAAAGTCGTCACTCCACGCCATCGCGGCATGCGAAGATGATCATGAATAAGTTCAATCCATCTTCAGTAAGTGGATGCCTTCAATTCCGAAGATCTATTCCATTGGGTGCTAGAATCTATATGCGGACTACAGTCTTCTACGCAGAAATACAACAGATGAACAAGTTACAGCCTATCATGTCCTGCAAGAAAAGGCAAGGCTCAAAACACCGAAGAAACGAACATGCACGGAACAAACTAGAGCACGAACAACCGTGTACAACACACAGCAGCTCAACACACAGAACGGCAAGCATTGCACCAACGCGCCAACGATCAAAGTTATGACGACGACAACCGATATATCCACGATAAAGCCAGCTCCATCCAAGACCTCAAAATAAAGAAGCAAACCCGTCCCACCAGACCCAGCAGAATAGTCCCCAATATCTCGCAGGCAACAGAAAAGCCACTCAAAACGACACAGAGTGAAGTAGAGCACAGCTCTTACATTCTCAAAGCAAGTCTCAATATTTTGTAGCCGGTACGATGGAATACACGGGCGTCTTCGCCTCTATCGGCGGGCCAGGAAGGCTTGGATTGATCTGTGAGCGTGTCGCGTCGCAGACAGTCAGTTCATAGAATGGCGAAGAGGAGAGGGCGAATCGAGCGTCGCTGTGCTGGCTTTCGAAATTGTGGCAAAGATGCTGATTTGTCATGTAGTACAAGGTAGCAATTTCAGAGCATGGCAATATGGGTTCTTCTCAGTCGTGCTCTTGAATGATAGCACTGACACTGACAGCAACTACCACCATCGGCGTCGTGACGTTACTCATGTGTCTCCCGACGAAGCTTGGCATTACCCGTTTCAGGCCTGGAACGGCTACAAGCATCGAAAGTTGCAAAGTTGCTCGTAAAATCCCGATTCATACATTCATTTTATTACAGCTTCGGCGTCCTACAAAAGTGCGACCAAACCAGCAATGCCGAGAACACCAGCAGCTGCTGCCACCTCTGTCCGCACAGCGCCGCTACCGCTTTCTGTCGAGCTTGCACTCTTGCCACTACTACCTGACTTGGCAGCCGCATTGTTGACACTCGCCGTAGGTCTGATCTGGCCGCTTGCTGTGTTCACACTGGCATCACTGCTAGATCCCGTCTCTTGAGCTACGATGTATGCCGCGCTGCCTGTCACGCTCGGAGTGAAGTAAAGGCTAACCGCAGTCTTGTTGCCAATGGGATCGCTGAATGTGAAGCTCGAAGAGGCTGTTGGTAGGGAAGATGAGCCAGCGATAGAATTGGAGTAGTCGAAGAGGAAGTCGGCAAGTCCAGCAGTAGGAGTGGTGCTTGCAGCGCAGTATGCCGAGGAAAGAGACGCGATATTCTTTGCATCGATGCCGACTTCTGCAGCGTCGAAGCCGTGTGCCTGGAAGCAGCTCGCACAACCTTGTGCTTGGTTCCAGAATTGTGACTCGCAGATACATGTTCGTTGAGTTGCGTTCGACTGCATCGGTGTGTCTTGGCCATCCGAATCGCCGTCACTGCCGGATGTCTGTCGCTTCAACAGCTTGTAGCCGCCCGAATAGTTGTTGAGGAATTGTTCGAAGTATGCTTCGCCGTATATACACTGCAATTGAAGAGCTGAGACAGCATTACATGGCGCATCGAAATCTGGATAGCCCGTGCTGTTCTTCGGGATGCAAACGTCTGCGATGTAAGTGTCGCCAGAGTCACCAAGGGCGCTCGAGGAGTCGTCGCTGGAATCGTCGAATTGGGCATTGACGATAGTCGCCGCGAGCAGGATGGCAGTCGCGTACTTCATGTTGACCGTGATCTCGTAGGTATGTCGTGATAGGTGTACTGGTGCTGTAATCTGTCGAGGTAACGGAGAAACAGAGTGAATATCGTGAGAACAGAACCTACCCACCGGGCCCTCGACAGCAGGTGCGAGGTCTATGCATATGTATGTACTCCTGATTAGCAAGAGCGGCTGGTCCGTCAATAGATTCACGCTTGACGCCTAAGGAGCAGGACTTTGCACGGAACCCATCCCCATGGCGGGTATAACTTCACAACCGCTATGATGACTGGACGTTCTAAGATTGCGTAGGAACGAATGCGCAGCGCAAGCGCTTTCCTGTACTCAGGATTATGGTAGCGGAAGATCGAAAGGAGACGTCCAGCTAGCGAAAAAGAGCGCGAAGGAATGTGGCTGATCTATTTCAATGGTAGCACTACTGTAGCGGTGCAGGAACACGCTGGCGGCCCGCGACAGGCGAACGCCCTTTCGTGGATTCTTTCGTATACGGTTGAGGCGTCGCGCTACTCTTGTCGGTCCGAGTCGGTCATGCCATGTGTATGAGATGTCTGGTCCTGTCGACCATGGGGCGTTGTATGAAGGCCAAAGGCGGTACTGTCTTTGTCTGGCGTGTAGAAGTTGCAACTGAAGTGCTGATGCGTAGCTCGGTTACGGTAGCAGTAACAACGAGGACCAACATGGCTACTGCGAGACATCATATCGAGTCCGTGGAGTCAATGATGCGGAACGTGTGTTTGCCAGATGGCGCATTCATGAAGAGCCAATGGAGGATGTTGATGTTTGGATGAGCGAGTTGAAGATGTCGAAACCAGACAGAAACACCATCCGCCAAGATCCGGAGCTCTGTTGTTGATTGTTCCTTCCAAGGTTATCCTCAACCGATAGTGAAACATCCTTATCTACATGTCTCTTCGTAACCCATCGCCATTCAATCGCTGAACATGTTTTCATCTTTTGCCTTACCATAAGTTTTACTGTTCACGTTCCGCAAGATATTTGTCGTCTACATAAAGTCACCAACGAAGGGACCATTTCGACTACAGCGCAGAGGAGACGCTGGCCTGAAGCAGATCTGACGAGAGCAGAATCGCCATCCACATTGTCAAGATTGCGTCGTCATATATACACCCTATCCCTATATCATCTTTAGCAAGCAGAGATTCACGTCGAGAACAACGCCCTTGATGCTGCTGGGCAATCAACAGACTGATGCAGATCTCCCTTTCGCTCATGAACGCTACAACGCTTTCCTACGCCATGAGACCCAATATCTCCTCGCTGTGTCGAGTGGTCAAGTCCCAGAACGCCATGCATCGAGTGCCCGTGGACACTTTACTAACAAGCTGAGAGTTCCCTTCAACTTTGGTCATCAACACTACTTCGCCTGAACCTCGCCAAGAAGCCATCGACAGCGGTATCATCAGCCGCTTCATTCGTGTCCAGCCGCATCAAAGCAGGACTCTGCGGACTGACACTGCCTTTCTTGTTACTGCCACCAAGAACATGTGCACTGAGCTGGTCAATACTCCCATGGAACCACCCCGTCTGCGGATCGAAATTGGGCGAGGACGAGTGTCCAACCCAACCGGCGCCCTCTTCTAGCTCATCGAGCTCGTCCTGAGAGGTTTGGGAGTCACCTGGTGGCCCGCCGAAGCGAAACTCATACACCTCTGATCCGGCGCCTTCTGACTCCGAATCCGATTCGGTACCATCAACGCGGTAGAAGCTGTTATCTTCACCATCAGATGCTGGGAATCCAGAGACCACGTAGTCGTCTTCCACATCCTCGTCCTCTTCCGTCGTGACGTCGTCCTCTTTGGCAGCCTTCGCGGCTCGTCCGAGCGCAATCTGGTGGTTGACTACCCGAAGCTCTTCTTTCAACTTACCCTTCAGAAACGAACTCTGCGCCGTCTCAATCTGCAACTCCAGCGAGCTCGCAGTCGCAATCAATCGCTGCGTCTCCGCGTCTTCCGCCACCGCACCGGGACCCGTTGAAGAGCCCGACGACGCCGGCTCAAACTCATCCGCAAGAATATCATCAAATACATAGCGAAATTCCCTGGCATGGCTCGGGTCCGGGATCGCGAAGATCACCTCGTCGATGCCCTCCCACTGCTCCGCGTTCGGTCTCCTCTGCCGGGGACTCCCCGCAATAACTTTCCGCCACAACTTCGCAACCTCCTTGACAGGATGCTTCAACCCACCACAACCCCAGGCGCCAAGCACCAATTGCCTCGTTCCCTTGATCTGCGCAATGCGCAACACCGCCTTCATCTTCCTCACCATGATATCGCGATCCCGGTCGCAATAACTCACGCCGCACGAACAGCTCTCCTCTCGCTCGTCGTAGCGACCACGATTCTCCGGATGTCGTGAAACACCGGCGGAAATGACATCGATGAAGTATCGATCCCGCTTCGGCAATTCTATGGCATCGAAATCGCGAAACACGAGCACGTCCGGTGTGAAAATGCCCCCAATATCCGGCAGGGCATAGAGATCGTCGAACAGAGATGCATACAATGTCGTTCGCGCACAGAGGAATTCCTCCTGGCTGTTTCCACCCGTTATGAAGGCGCCTCCGGGACGCGTGAGAGATGCCATGTTGTGGACTGCGACATTCGGTGAGCGAGCATCGGAGGCTTTGCGGGTATCGTTTGTTGTGGTTCGTTTCGATGATGATGACGACGATGCATACGGTCGTCCTGAAAGGTGTGCGGCGACTTGGAGTGTATCTCTCCCGATGACTCTGATCGCAAGGTCGTCTCGAAAGGATGTTGCATTCGCCGGACCCGTGGGTGTTTTGATGGTTGGCTGTGGGTCGACGATGAGGTCGGCTTGCGATATGCCATGTTTCGCACGTGGACTGGATCGTAAAATGTCTGGAATTGCTCGATGTATGGTGCCCCGTGCTCGTAACTCGCGTTCCGCCCTTGTCATGATGGTTTTGTAAAAAGGTTATGTGCAAACGTTGGTGTCTGTCGTTGACCGGAGAGTATTTAGATGCAGTTCTTCCGAATGCAACCACTCTCGGCCTAGAGAGAGAGACAGTGGCGGTCGTGAACGTCACGAGGCAAGGATTGCGAAATGGAGTAATTGACTGGGATGCGTTGTGTTTGCGTGCGTGCGTGGTTCGTTAAGTTGCATGTGAAAGATGCCGAAGTATGGCTCAAGCTCGGGGTACCATACAATGCACCAATGTAGTAGGTAGGCAGCTAAGTAGGGAGTGTCTCGTGCCGCGCGCTCCACTGCCAGCTTCGGAGACGAGACGAGATGAGACGGATGCTGGCAGCGGCTCATCAAGCGAGGGCAACACGGCACTTCCAGTCGTGTGAGTCGAAGCGGATAGGTAAGGTCAGGTAAGGTAAGGTTAGGTAAAGTAAAGTTGCGACAAAGGCGGGGTTTATACAGTAAGGCGAGAAAAGAGAGAGAGCAAGCAGGCAAATGTAATGGAAGAAGAAGAATAGAAGAAAGAAACAAAGGAAGCAGATCACGAGCTTTCCTGCAATAATAATAACAATAATAAGCTATGTATAACTTTTTTTGATTTTACCGTAAGGGCCTTTTTTTCGCTCGCACAAGCCCTCTGGAAGCCCTTACGTCTCGTCTCGTTCTCGTCTCGTCTCGTCTCGTGTTGTGTAGGTGTGTGGCCCAGATGAGAGAGGTGCACGGTGCTTTGTTGTGCACGAGTGTCTTGTGACTTTCACATGCAAATCGGCCAAGACCGCGCGCTTCCCTGACTTGGAAAGCTTCGATAATTAGCAACACACCGGCGGCGGCCCCGCGCGCGTCGAAGCAAGAGATGTCTCGGTGGAGGAAACGGCTGTGTCCTTCCAGTGGCTTGCCCGAAATGGTAATGACTTACTTACTTGGACTTGGCTTCCTTCTTTCCGGTATCACATTTTTTGTCTTTTCATGTGGAGGTCACGGTTCCAGCTGGTGAGACTTGTTGTCATGGGGGAATATTTCAGAGGTACATGTATGTGTGTGTAGGTAGTGGGATGTATGGATGCGGGCGAAGATGGTCGAGTGCATCGGGAAAGCATTACAGTGGGAGAGCACCGGAAAGGGTTCCGTTGTCCGGTGGAAGCCAAAGCCGGCCGAGATCGCAGCATCTCTCTCGATCCGAACATGAACGCAGAAGATTGTCTGACGTACTGTAGCTGCTGCTGCTGCTGCTGCTGCTGCTTTCTTTAGATGTCATGGATGTGGAATGTCAGGATTATTATTCCTGTCAACTGAAAGACCAATGCGCGGATTCTCGTGCTTGTCTGATGCAATCGAGGCAATACTTTCCCTGCGCTATGATTGAATGAGTTTGCGGTAGAATGTTCGACTCAGGCATGTGGTTCAGGGTGTTGGATGCTTGTTGATGCTCTCGGAGAAGCATTCGCCGGCCCAAGAGAAGGCAGGCGACAAAGGCTCACATGTCAAAGCTTGCGATCCGGTACCCTAGTATGGGGCACGTGTTCGAGACTGAGCAGAAGCCGAAGTCTTCCATGGGTTGCGCATATGTCTATCAGGCGCTGGTTCCAGATGAATGCAGGTCGGTGTGTGCACTACGATGTTTGTGTGTCGACGGCGCAGCTTCACATGAAAAAGTTCGGGAAAGATTGACGGAACGATGGTGGGCGACTTGCAAGCTTGATTCGATTCGTGGACCCCTCCGCCGCCGCCGCATCATCGTTGCTGTGGGACACCTTCACATGCTCAGACCACTGCACAATCACATGCGCACCGCATTGCACCTTTCCCATACCGTCGCCAACACCCATACGCGACCATGCCGGGCATGATGAGCGGTCCAGCAGCACCACCGCCGTCCGAAAAAGACAACATCCCGCAAAACACATACACCCCGATCCCACAATCCAAGCCCTTCCACTCCCAACTCCGCTACCCACCCACCAAAAAATCAATCTACGACCGCAACCTCAACCGCACCAAAACCACCGAAATCTCCCTCGCCTCCTTCGCCTACCTCTTCAACTCCCTCATAACCTACCACCACTCCCGCTCCGCCTCCGTCTCCGAAATCGAATCCCGCCTCAACCGCGCCGGCTACCCCCTAGGCCTCAAACTCCTCGACCTGATCCTCTACCGCCAAGGCGCCTCGCGCTCCCAACGCCCCACGCGCCTCCTCGACCTCCTCCAATTCATCCACGGCCAACTGTTCCGCGCTTTGTTTGGGCGCCCCGCGGATGCCCTGGAGCAGAGCAATGAGAAGAGGAATGAGTATATGATTGTGGATAATGAGCCCGTGGTGAATACCTTTATTAGTATTCCCAAGGAGATGAGTCAGTTGAATTGTGCGGCTTTTGTGGCGGGCATTGTGGAGGGGGTTTGTGATGCGGCTGGGTTTGGGACGGAGGGCGTCAGTAGTCATTGGGCGGATAGCAAGGATGAGATGTGGCCGGGTAAGACGATTTACTTGTTGAGGTTTAAGGAGGGGGTGGTGGAGAGGGAGGAGGCTTTGAAGGCGGGTGGTGGAGGGTGAGACCTGCGAAGGCACTCGTTGGAAGCTATCAGATTACGCCTATGGGAGTGCTCATGGGTACTGCTGCTCGCAGCCATGGCGGACGAGCTGTTTGTTCGTGGATCTCTACTTCTGGCCCTTCATTGCCAGATCCATGAATACCCACAAACTCCATTGCATCAGGATCGACAGCCTGTATGTCCGAATCCTCAGCAACACCCTGACCGGCCTCGAAGATCTCCTCCCACTGGTCTTTAAAATCCGGCTCTGCTCTCTCTAGCACAGTCTCCCCAACCAGACGATACCAATGACTCTGATGGATCGTACAGAATCCCATAACCACGTCCCGCAAATGATGCTGCTCCTGCTCTCCAAGGCTATTCGCCACTTCTTGAGTGTGCAACAAATGGAGCAGCCACATACTCAGCGCCTCCTTATCGACATCCTGCTCGGAGGAACCTGAGGTTGAATCGTCGATGGCCTCGAGCAGACATTGCACTAGCACATCTATAAACGCCTTGTGCGTCTTAGCGAGACCTTGCAAGAGCGGATCCCAGATCAGATAGGCACCGTCCATAGAAGCACCGAGCTCGCGCTTCGATGGACTCAATAACTTCTCTGAAACAAGAACCTCTACAATCGCTCTCATTCTTCGTCTATCCTTACCTATGAGCTCCGTGCAAGCTTGACTGGCCTGGGAAACGAGCGCATCTGCCGCGCTTCTTCTCATTCTCGTCCGCAGCGCCTCGCGATGCTGCGTCTTGAAGTCTTTGAGAACTTTCTTCGCTGAGATCTTGAGTGCCGACACACTCGACGTGTCGGATTCTTCATTGGGCGAATCGTCCAATTTGCTCCAATATACTTCCCATAACCACTTCAGCGCCTGATCCACTACTTTCACCAGCCTTTGCATCCCCGGCATCTCCTCGTGCGTCGCTTCGTGTCGCAGCGCTACGAACTCGGCCGGCATCCCGATCTGTTTCGCTATGTCGGACATGGAACTGGGTTCGAGGGTGCGTTCTTTGTTGCGGCCTATGTCGCAGAAGCCGGTGACGAAGCGGGTGAAGGCGGCGGTGTAGACGGCGCGGATGCTGAAGGTGGAGTTGTTGTTACCGACTCCTTCGGAATCTTGTTGGTGGTGGTGGTGGAGGATGGCGTCGGTGAGGAGGGCGGTGGATTCTATTGCGTGGGGGAGGTTGGAGCGGAGTTTCCACGCCATTATGCGGTTTATTGCCGCTTGGCGTTGGGTTTGCGAGGGGTTTTGCGTGCCGTTGGAGTGGTAGAGGTGGGAGCGGACTTGGAGGAGGTCGCTGTGGTTCCGCCAGGGGGTTATTGTGTAGTGAGGCATGGTCGATTAGGTGGATCGTAATGATGTCCTTGAGTGCGTATTGTAGTTCTGTGCTTGAATATGCTATGCTTGAACATGCTATGCTTGAATATGCTATGCTTCAGGCACTGTTGGTGGCTGCTCCTAAAAGCACGCAGTCCGGTGGTCCTTGTGGCTTGCAGGTATGTTGTGTGCACTTTGTCAGCTCTTTGGTAATGCTTGTGGCATGCAGTGCTGCGACATATCTAGGTACATGTGACTGTCGGGATTGATCACTTAAGTTGAGCACATTCCTAGCTCTTTCTGCTTCGCTGCCCGACACTCCTTGTAGTCTTATATGGCACGCGGGACTTGGAGAACGATTTTCGCTATTCTGCTTAGGATATGAGCAAACGTTTGTGCATAATCGATAAGCCCCCAGTCGCTTGTGGCATCCTTGCACACCACTAAACCTTATTCGCGCCAGCATTCGGGACAAACGTCATTACGAGGATACGCGTTTACCAAGAAGCTACAGAGAATGCCCATTCCGTCTGCCTCTCCTCATCGTGCTGTCAATGGACTGATACAAGACGTTGAGAAGCGATCAACTAAATCTCACAAGGACGCCACGGAAACAAAAATGGCAACAGAGGGCCATGACAGTCGCGCACCCGAGTTAGAGGTCAAATCGGCAGACCTGGAAGACGCCATCGAAAACCAGTTCGAGCAGTCGTTTCGAAGAGAAGAGGTATAATATATGAATCATATCATCCATAAGAAAAGTTTGCCAACATGACCGGTAGCAATACCATAGACATTCCAGCGACTCGGATGGTATCTCAGAGCAACTGGAAGTCATATTCGACAAGCAAGATGCGCAGAGACGGCGAGCGAGCATGGCCCAAGAGACTGCCGGTCGACCAAATCATCGGCGACAGGCGACATCGTGCTTTGTACATTCGTTATTGGAAGAAAAGACAAGAGCTGGACAGTACGCCGTGAAGGAAGATACTCTGCATAAATCTGGCGACAAGCATACCGAGGATCATTCTGGTCCGGATCACCATACTCAATCCCGCCTGTTGACTAAGAAGCAATTATCCGATATGGCGTTCGGTATCCGGGAGCTGTCGAAGAAGCTTGGGCATATAAGGTTGTTGCTAAAAGTGCGCAATGTCTTTCTGTTGACCAAAGCACACGACAAAACACTTATTGGAAAGACAAGAGATCTGTCGGAGTGGTTGCTGAAGCAGAAAAATCAAGATGGGAAGGGTTATATCGTTTGGGTGGAGGAGACCATGAAGCACAATCAGACTTTCGATGCCGAAAGCCTCGTATCACAGGACGAGTCGTACAGGGATCGATTGCGGTACTGGAACAATGAGTTGTGCGCCAGGAAGCCTCATACTTTCGAGATATGTCTCGCACTTGGTGGTGATGGCACTGTCCTATATGCATCCTGGCTGTTCCAGCGTATTGTGCCGCCAGTCATGTCTTTTGCACTTGGTTCGTTGGGCTTCCTCACCAAGTTCGACTTCGACAAATATCCACATACTTTGAACAGGGCATTCCAAGAAGGTGTCACGGTGTCCCTACGACTGCGCTTCGAGGGAACAATCATGCGATCATCGCGAGGGGAAAATGGCGAAGACAGTGAACGAGACCTGGTTGAGGAGCTGATTGGCGACGGCAGTGACGATGCCACTACCCACAGACCCGACGGCAGCCATAATATCTTGAACGATATTGTCTTGGATCGTGGCCCAGCGCCGACCATGACTTCTATTGAAGTATTTGGCGACTCGGAACACTTCACAACAGTGCAAGCAGACGGCATCTGCGTCGCAACGCCAACAGGCTCCACAGCATATAATCTCGCTGCAGGCGGCAGCTTGTGCCATCCTGACAACCCGGTCATCCTTGTCACTGCAATCGCGCCACACACGCTCAGCTTCCGCCCCATCATCCTGCCCGATACTATCGTGCTACGGATTGGTGTGCCGTATGATGCCAGGGCGAGCTGCTGGGCAAGTTTTGACGGCAAAGAACGTTGTGAGTTGCGGCCGGGCGACTATGTGACAATATCGGCAAGCAGGTTTCCCTTCCCGAGTGTGCTGCCGCTCGATCGACGAAGCGAAGACTGGGTCGATAGCATATCGAGGACGTTGAACTGGAACAATAGGCAACGACAGAAGGCGTTTGACGACAAGAAAGAGAAACAGTAATTTTGAACGAGTAACGCTGCATGAGGAATGAGCAATATGGGTGCATGATATAATGAGGCCAGGTCATATTTCTAGCATGGGGCATGGAAAGCGGTATTTTTGATATGGAACAATGCACGTGGCGTGAAGAAGGATCGATGCCAGTGCAAGGGGTACTTCCGGCTCCAGAATCAAAATTAATATCGAATGAATGGCGAGAGAAGGATTTGAACCTCCGTCTCGTGAGTTTGTTGCTGGTGCTCGCTACTAGTCGTGAGCAGCTATAGCACCCTCACGCGTTCTCCATTGAACTATCTCAGCGGGAATGTCGATTCACATTGCAACGCTATAGCTTGCCTGCAGCTGGGCTCGCTGATGCCGGGGAGGTGGTATACGGCATGACGAGCTTGCGATTCGACTTACCGACTTTAAGTTCCGCGAACCCGAAGGCCTCGAGCAAGCATTGAAGATGTTCGGGCAGTCATCGGCGTTGTGGTGCTCTCATCAGCAGTCACGAAGAAGATCTGGATCGATTTCACATTTATCGTCAATACCGACGATCGCGACTCCCTTTTCTCTCATCAGATCTCGGGATCATCCCCCATCACCTCACCGTTACAGCACACGATCAACCGCACCTAACAGCAACCTCGACGGGACGATACCGTATGAAGCGCCAGCTCTCACCATTTTGGAGCAAGAGATCGCGGTACAGGCGCGATGATTGAACTCCCTCCCTCCCTCTCTCTCACCAAGTTTCGAAATTCCAAAAACAACGAGAGCGGCAGGCACGACCGAAGGCAAGCCAGTGTCGAGCTACGACAAATACTTCCCCCATTGACCTCCTCAGCCTTCTCATCAGGCGAATGTCCCGATGGCGGCAAAATCAATTGCGAGACTGTGGGAATGACCGTGCTTGGGAAAACCAGCTGCGGCTGCCGCCGCCACCGCCGGTGATGATGATGATGATGGTACTGCCTGACGCACGGATGGCTGCGAGCGAAGAGCGTATGAGTGGGGCGAGACGGCGGTTGCGGTTTTTCGGATTGCAGAGGGTGAGGGATCAGGAGGAGGAGGAGGAGGAGGTTGGATTGGGATGGGACTGGGGAGGGTTCGATGGGTGCTGCGCGGGACAGAGCCGTGGGTGGGTGGGTGGGTTTGAGTATGAGTGGAAGGGGTTGTGGGCAGCGGGAGTGGAGGTGGGGGTGTGTGCTGTCGGGTTGAGGGATGTTGAGTTTGATGCTTGGGTTGGGGTGGCTTGTTTTGGGAGGGCGGTGAGGTTCGTGCTAGGTGGATGTGGGATGGGGTTTGTGGAGCTCTATAGAGAGAAAGGGCATGATTGCAGAAATTTAGATGGCTCTTGCTAATTTGTGCCATTCTTCTTCTTCTATGTCTTTCCTGTCGTCTTCTTTGTGTACCTCAACCTCGCGTCTGTGGCGGCGCTTTCATGTTTGCCTCACACTTTGATCAGACATCTTATCTGGACCCTGAAGGTCGCAGTGAGACTGGAAATACATTTTCCGTTACAGACTCCGTCTAATGCTTCACGTCGTGTACAAGCTAAACACTACGACAGACAGCGGCGGTCCGCAGTTGGAGGGCCCACAACCGCGAGCAAGAAACCATTGTAGATCCCACATGCTACTATGTCCTTACAAATTCTTCAAATGCCAGGGCAAACTCTCAGTCCCTCCCTCTGGCTCCACCCCCAGCTTCTTCTGATAGTGTCTGATCATAGACTGTTCCCTCCTGACTCTTCTCTCCCGCTGAACTTCGTGTTCGTTGGGGAAACTGGCTAGGTTGATCATTGTGAGCGCGCGGCGTGGGTCGTGCATTACCGCTTCGCGTGTCATGCTCCAGAGCATAGGCTGGTCGTTGTCTCTTGTGGTTGGCATATCGGGCTCGATGATGGGCTGTCCGGGTGTGGCGGCTTCGCGTGCTGTCAAAGGATGATCTTGTTCCTCGGCTATATTATGCTCCGCGGGCCTAGCATCTGAGGGAGTTGTTTGTGGCGCATGCTCGTTGTCATCAGACTCCTCCTCCTCCTCCTCCTCCTCCTCCTCCTCCTCTTGGTCGCTCTCGCCATCGTAACTACCAAACCATTCCACCAAATCAGTACAAGAAACCTTCGCGCGCTGCTGAATCTGCAACACTCTTGCCCCTTCAGCGCCCGAAGTTGACTCTATCTTCCTTGGAAGCCAGCTCTGTAACCAGGCCATAGGAACTTCGTCTCCTTCGCGCACAGCAGACCGGACTCTATGCTCATACCAACGGTCGCAGAATGGATCAGCCCCGATACTGCTGTCCTTGTACCTGTGATATGGAAAGCAGCCGGGGTGCAATCGGTTGGTTTCATCGGCGATAGTGGCCCATTCCATAGGATTCGGGACGAAATGGATATTGCCGTTGGCCATTTTCTTCCACGAGAGGTAGATGGCGTGGTTGAGATCGTTCTTGGACGGCTTTGCGATCGGGTCTTGTTTAAGCATGGTCGCCTGGACTGAATTGATTTTGCTCTGCTTCGCATGGAACACGCGCCATATATCCTTCACCGTACATGTTTGCTGTGACATTCCATGATGCTCGACGAGGCGGCATGCCTCGATTGCTTCTTTCTCTATCTGCGTTTACAAATCCATCGACTGCGGACCTGCCAGGTGTACAGGAGCGCTTGCATACTCGATCTCGGAATCTGTTGTGTATCTGTACTGCATCTGCGCATAACACATTTGTGCTATGGCGCACTTCAATAAAACCCTTGACATCTAACCACATGAACTCCACGCTAACCACTCCCTCATCTAATGCATCGTCATTTCCAAAGGTCCCGAACGGGAACACTGGGTTCACATCATACTCCTCACGCCCTCAAGCCTCCATCTCACATCCTTGAGCACCTTGCTAGTAGGCTTCCATCCCTCAAATTCACGAACAAGCTCTCTCACTTCGTGCTGCGTCTTTGCATCTCGTTTCACCAGATCTTCCTCGAGCATACCTCGCACCGCCCAAGGCAGCACAAACGGATTCTTTTCCGGCGCGCCTCCAGCACCGGGCGCCTCATAAGGTACAATGACAGGAGCAATACCGGGCGCTGCCAAGGTCAATGCCGATAGCGATCCTCGTCGCATGCGGTTCGCCGCCGTCACGTTGGCTGGATAACTGGCCAAAGATCCTCTCCGCTGTGTCGCCTCTTCCATAGACTTTCGCTTCTGCTCCTCTGAAGTCCTCGGCGCGCCAGGTGCGGAAAACGTGGGCGGAACGTCTGTACTTTCGATTGCAAATTGGATCGCATTGCCATATACGCCTGGGTCGTCGTAGACCCTGCTATGGCCTTCGCCACCGACCAGGCTTCCCGCCAGCGGGCCTGAAATCTCGCGAAGGAGGCCGTGATCGCTCACGCCGAGGTTACGAAGCTTGACTGCAAAGACAACCAGATGTGTCAGGAAGTTCGAGGTATGCAAGCGGCCATCGATGAAGACCTGTCGATTGACGTATGGATGACTGAGCGGAGCATGTAAACTTGATTCGAGGCTGACAAGTTGGTCGTCGATGCTACCAGTGAAGGTGAGTCGAACGCCGTGCCGTAAGCAGATGTCGAGGGAGTCTGTATATGCCACCGAAACCTTGGACTTGCTGTCACAGAAGTCGAAGAGCTCGAGTGCCGTACCACCGAACAGCCGGCTCTTATACTCGGCGAACGGTCCCAGGTTGACGCCCGCCATGGCACAAACGCCAATTCGTACGGCTGGTGAGAGTGCACCTAGCTGAATGAGCTTAGCCACAAGCATGATAGCTACTGGTACGCCTTGACTGTGACAAGCAACCATAATAAAGTCCGCTTGCCGCAGATGAGATAACCAATTCAATAATAACTTCCAGAGTGTGGCGACGCGATCAGCAATGTAGCCTTCGCCTTCGAGGGCGACCTTTTCGACCTCAACGTCCTTAACATCTGGCTGCCGGTCGTGACACCATTGCTTGATCGAAGATGCAGCATAGTTCGCGAAACGAATGGAGGTGCCAGTCGGTTGGCCTATGACTCGTTGAAAGAGCGGAGCTGGAAAGTAGCCATGGATACCTATCGCCACCGCCCTCTTAATCTTTGGTGGGTTTGTAGCGATGAAAGGATGTCGCGGAGGCTTGCCGGGACTGTAACCTGGTAGCCTCAAAGTTTCGCCCACATACTGTGTAAGCCTGTCAATGACTCCAGGATTTGGCAGTTGTGGGTAGGAGTCACGGAACGTGGGCAGTATGAGATTTGGTCGTGCTTGTACGGGTTGCTTGCCACGTTGAACAGGCGCAGGAGAGGCTTCTGGCGTTTCGCTTGGTGTGTGGAACTGGGTGGCTGCGGGTGTCGGCGCCTCAGAAGTTGGTGGTGTGGCAGAAGCTGTTGTCTCGCCCGATACCAAGTCTTTCGACTTTTGAGCTCGGCCGCGATTTCGCCTCAGCAGTGAACCGGCGCGCTTTGGTTTTGCCTCGCTCTTCTGATTCTTATCCTTCTGCTCTTCGAGCTGTTGATTGAACTGCGCTACTTCGGGGTGGCTCTGTGAAGGTGTATCGGCAACAGCAAGCTCGCCGATCTGTTTCTGGTCGCCACCCGGATCAGCCGCAGTGTCTTTCGACTTGTCGCTAGACCAGAAAGCCCAGCCTGTTGACTTTCGCCGCTCTTCGACTGTGTCCGAGTTCGACGGTCGCGCAACTGTCACATCCTTCGCAGTGTCTTGGGTTTCTGCGGATACTGTCACATTGGGTGCAGTCCGTTCTTCCACCTCTTCTTGCTTTAAATGCTCACCGCTTTTTGCCTGCTCGATTTCTGTCTTTGCCTGTTGATTCTGCGAAGTGCTCCATAAACCAAACCACGATCGACTAGAAGTGGTATTCATGCGCATATCTGGCCTCAATTGAGCAGCGTCATCTGCGACGTTCGTGCCGTCAATTGCCATAGGCATTCCATCGCTGGCCACAATATCTACTGCCTGTGCGGTTGCCGAAGTGTCTGGCAGTGGCGTGTGGCTTGCTTCTTCTGCTGCAGCATTATCGAGCTTCGCTTTCGTGTCGCTTTTCTTTGCAGTCTCAGCATCGCTCCCATATCCGTCTGGTCTCGACCACCATCCAAACCATGCTCCGGTGGATGGTTTCAAATTCGCGGTCTCTGCCTTGAAGGACTCATTGTCATCGTCCTTCATGACCGGATTGGGCGGTAGTGGTGCGTCTTCGACTGGCTGTATCTCTTCCTGCTTCTTCTCTTCTACTGTCTTTGCTCCCTCAATCTTCTGCTTCTCGTCCCCGCTGAAGGCGCGTTTCTGCCGGCTGGGAGAGCTGACATCACTTGTGGCATACACCTTTGACGTCTCGGCCAGTAGTGGTATACTCTTCCTACTGCTGCCCTTGAAACTCTTGCTCATACTCTGACTCGGTCTGCATGGGGCATCGACACTACTCGATGCTTCTGAGCTGACACCTTTATCGACCGATATACTCTCTCTTGCGACCTGTGCCACTGGCAGGGCCTTGCTCTTCCACGACGTTGAGGAGTACCAGCCGCCCCGATTGGCTAGAGCTGGCTTGGCAGGTGTCGATGGATGTGTTGGCTGACTGGTCACAGCCGGATCTATGGGTGGAGGCCTCGTTCCCTGCCCATTCGTGTTCATCCCCGATTGTGGTTGCTGCTGCTGCTGCTGCGGCACTGGCTCCGTCTCGTCATCGTTGGAGAGTCGGCTCTTCTTACGTGCCGGAGCCATATCAGACAGCAGCCGAAACGCATGCGATGCGCTCCTCTGTGCGCTTCACTTCAGCTTTTCGGATGCATTATAAAGTTGGAAGCGCATGTTGCGGGATTAATCACCTTGAGCATGATTAGATCACGAGTGCGACACGTGACGTCACCGCCTTGTCCAGCACCCATGTGAAACTCAAAAGCGATGTAGGATGTTGGTCGTCGAGGGGTTGGAGAAAAGTCAACTTGGAGCATATTGTCAACTTCGCACGAGTCTCTCACTCGAACCTGTGCCATTCATACGCCCGTGCGCATTCTATGTGCGCTGTAGACCTACTCACACATTCTGGAAATATGGAGGCAGAGGGCCAGAAGAGATTCTGCGCGATCGACGCCACACCCGTTGGTCAGCCGCAGCTCATGCATCGTGAAGTCCAGGTTGCCAGCAATGAAGCTTGTGCATCATGAAAGGAAATTTCCATCCCATATCACCATCTCTGCAAGCCTCGACCAAGACATATCGATGACACGTTCGTTGTAGTCCAAGAGATGGTTACCAAGATGGATTCGGATAGTACAAACGACGGCAGTGACTCCGACGTTTGGGTAGATGTTGTCAGGCACGACACTGATCAGAATGTCCGAGCTGGCCCTCAAGAATACATTCAGGACGAAGATGCAAAGAGCAATATCTCGGCGGAACAGCCATCGCTGACAGGCAAGGCCACTCTCCTAATACCAACCACATCGCCTATACAGACCCCGCGATCGGTGGCTCTTGCGAAGAAGGATTTATGTCTTCTCTGCCGGAGAGCTTTCTCGAAAGCCTTCGAGCAGAAAGATCTAGTAGCATGCTCTACCATCACTTCTCCGCACCACCTTGGCATGAAGGCACTGGAGAGGTCAGCAAGGAGCGGATGTGCTCTCTGTCAATTATTCGTGTACCATGTGCGGATGATCTGGTACAGGAGTAAATTTCGTCTCCGTGGGCAGTATTGGATGACTTTCAGAACAGGCAGAGGCAACGATCGAAACGGCAACGCTGTCAAAGCGATCACTGATTTAGACTTCGAGAGTGGTAGAGATCCGACTGACTTTGATGGACATGGCAATCCTAGTGTTGGATTCGAATTCGTTTCTGCCACAGCTGCGGCATCTCATGACAATCCTTTCCATTGCCGCCGCATTAGTAGGCAGCCACCACTGGGTCTCGCTCGCCAGTGGGTTACCGCTTGCATCGAGAGACATGAACAATGTAGTGACGGCCAAAGCCAGGAGCTGCCAACCCGACTTATAGATGTAGCCAGTCGATCAGAGGACGAGGTCAAGCTTGTGAATTTGCAAGATCTTCGCTCGATTGACAGTGCACACTGCGAATACGCTGCACTGAGTCATTGCTGGGGCAAACGGCTACCAGAATCCCGGACGACTTCTGCCAATGTTAATACCAGAATGAAGAGTGGCGTACTCGTGGCTGACTTGGAGAATACCTTTCGTGATGCTATCGAGGTCACAAGAGCTTTAGACTTGAAGTATCTTTGGATCGACTCCATTTGTATCTTGCAAGACAGCACGTCGGACTGGCAGAATGAATGTGCGCACATGGCAGATGTCTATGCCAACGCGAAAGTTACCATCGCAGCGACGGGATGTCCAGGCGCCTATACCGGATTCCTACACCCTCGTTCGTCTAATTCTACACCGAGCTGCGAAGTCGATCTGCAGACCGCAGAGGGAGTGTCCACATCGTTCCGCCTGCAGCATACTATAGATAGACCCCATGGTCTGTACTCGGATGATCTGGGTGAACTGCCACTATCTGACCGAGCCTGGGTATTCCAAGAACGGACTCTGTCCCGCCGCATACTTCACTTTGGACCTGACGTCATGTGTTTCGAATGTCTGTGCGGATCTTGCTACGAAGAGCCGCAGAATCTGCATCTTCCAGAAATCGTTCCAATGAAGTGGACGCCGTTAGGTTCCGACAACCTCAAGTGTGTCAAGAGTGTCCACGAAGCAACAGACACTACCTCGTCTCTGGCGAGCGATACATACCTGTTCTATGACCTAGTGAGATCTTACACAGAGCGCAAATTAACGTATGGCAACGATGTTCTCCCGGCACTTTCTGCTCTAGCGGCGCGTTACCAGAAATACAGTGGCGACTCTTACTTGGCTGGTCTTTGGAAGAGCAGTCTCCTGCTTGGACTCTGCTGGGAAAGACAATACGGGGACATGAGCGCGCGAGAACAGGCCGTCAACCTCGAGGTGCCGTCTTGGTCGTGGGCATCCATTCTTGGCCAGGTGCATTGGCTTCGAGCATTTTCTAATGCTGAGAACGCCGAGGAAGACAATGGCTCGGTTGACACTTCACCAAAGGTTCGTGCTTTCACAAAGGAAAGTGCGGTCGTGCTCGATACCCACACTGAAGTCTCTGGACTGGATCCTTTTGGTCAAGTCAAGGGCGGTTTTATCCGGCTCCGAGCCCCGGTGATACAGTGTCAGGTTGACCTTCGGAAATGTCGTGCACAACCGCATTCAGAAGTCTCTCACGACATCGATGGCGACTACATCTATTTGCCTGGTGTAGAGCGCCATGTCGGCTTCCTGTCTCCGGATCTTCGACCAGATCTGGATCTTCAGCTCCCGACGTTCGCGTGCTTCCTTGTAAGCGTGACCGACGAGGCCATCGCTACTGCAGACCAGCATTGGAATGGTATCCTGACCCGGCTTGGTATTGTCATGCAACCTGTGACGCGGGACAGTAATGCTTTCCGTAGGATTGGACATATGTATGTGTATTCGTGGAACACGGACGCGCTCTTCGAGAAGAGCGAGGAGATGACTTTCGATCTTGTGTGATCATGTCGGTCCGGACAGACTCTGCCTGAATTGTCCACGGATGGTGGCTTGGTGGCCCCATTTCTGGCTGTGTAGCGCTGGTCACAGGGTATACAATCTACAGACGAGCCCGGGAAGGGTGGCGCGCCCTTGCCAGGGAGGCTGCAAGCAAGCTGGAGCGCTCAGTAAGCATGTATGCGGAGGCTGCCGGTAGTTCCTAACCATTGATTTACGTGGTTCGGATCCATCCAGCTGGTGTTGTTGTTGTTCCGGCTCTCCTTCTCGATACAAATGTGACAAATGCATCATGGGCGAGATTCTGGGTTCTGCTTAGACAAAGTTCTTCGTCGAAGGGCAGTCGATCACGATTGCTGTCTTTGCGAAGATGCGACGTCCGCAACTGCACTTGGACAGTTCAGTAGGGCTCCGTTAATGTCAATGCTTACCTTCCCAAGGACGCTTGCCCTTCGTGGCAATCTGAAACAATACAAGATTCTTGTCCACAGCATCAATTCGATATTGCGTCATTTGTGCGAATTGTAGCTTTTGCATTAGCATAGCCATCTGCAACAATTCGGAGTGACGGCGCGCATGACCTTTGGGGAATGGCTACTGATGAAGAGAGGCCCAGCAACAATGGGATCAAGGACGCCACTGTCGTAAACGATGACAATCAGCATCAGAACACAAGCGACGCCGGATCTTCTGATGGAAGTCGGAGCGCGATATGGGACCAGGGAGCGATCGATCCTGTTTTGGCGGAGAAGATGGCGATGGTCAGTAGACCTTCTGGGCTAGGGGCGTGCATAAGCAGTGGCGTAGACGGCATTGCCTGACGTGAGACGCCATAACGCGGCGCGCCGCTGCTTCTGCTTCATCATCGTAGTCTGCGACAGTGATATATGCTTATATTGTGGCTGACAGCAGTTTAGGTCAACGTTGCGATAGACGAGATCGGCATGACCAGATGGCACTGGAAAATGTTCTTCCTCAATGGTTTTGGATATGCTACAGACTCACTTCTGATTGTGATTCAGGTAAGTCGTGGTGATAAGAAATGCCCCTTTTGCGATTCTCTTCGCTGCGAGGCTACTTCTACACCTCACCATGTGGTCAACACCATGCAGTGCCACTGGAACAATGGCTAACACCACTCACTCACGTAGTCTATCACGCAGCCAGCGATAACGAGCGAGTACGGGAATCCACATCCACCACTAGCTGGCATATCACTAGCATCACAGGTCGGCCTGCTAGTCGGCGCAGCAATATGGGGCCTATCAGCAGACGTCATTGGCCGAAAGCTCGCCTTCAACAGCAGCCTCTTCATCTGTGCCGTATTCGTGCTGATCGCCAGTGCAATGCCAAACTACATATCCTTCGCGTCCATGGTGGCAATATACTCCGCCGCCGCAGGAGGAGGCTACATCATCGATGCGACAAACTTCCACGAATTCCTCCCACGCTCGCATCAATGGATGGTGACCTTTCTGACGATTTGGGTTTCGATTGGATATACTATTACTGGACTGCTGGCATGGGCATACATGAGCAACTTTAGCTGTCCCTCGGAATCCACGCGGGCGACATGCCACAAGAAGGACAACTGGGGATGGCGATATCTACATCTCACGTGCGGTGCTTTGGTCCTGGTTCTCGCGCTCATACGAGTATTTGTGCTTAATATGGTGCAAACGCCACGCTGGCTCATCAGTCAGAATCGCGATGTTGAGGTCATCGAGCAGCTGGAAATGCTTGCGAGGAAGTATGACCGTCCATTGACGCTCGATGGTGAGAAACTTGAGGCGGCGGGGCGTGTATTGCATTCTGATAAACCTCCGTGGTCGAGCGTTCGCATCCGGCAGCATTTTGCGGGACTGTTTGAGACGAGAATGTTGGCTTATTCGACTTGTGTGATTATGGCGAATTGGTTCGTCATCGGTACGGTGTCGCCTTTGTATCAGGTCTTCTTGCCGTACTACCTGGACTCTCGGGGTGCGGCTGGGGCGGATCCGGATGATGGCTATATGACTTGGAGGAACTATGCCATTACGCAAATGGTCAGTTTGGTAGGACCTTGCATCGCTGCGGTCTTGGTGGAGGTGCCATATGTTGGCAGGAAAGGCACTCTTGTTATTGGAGCTGCTTGCACGATGGCGCTGCAGTTTGGGCACACGCAAGTCAGGACGATGTCGCAGAACGTTGGGATTGCTGCAGCCGTTGCTGCAGCACAAAATATCTATTATGGTGAGACTTGAACCTGATATTGCCTTTGCGTACGCTGAATGCTTCACAGGTGTCATTTACGCCTATACTCCCGAGATCCTGCCTTCGGCGCATCGGGCTACTGGGTATGGCGTGTGTGTTATCCTCAACAGAGTCGGTGGTATAATTGGTGTCATTGTGGGGAGCTATTCGAATGTGCGTACGAGTACGCCACTGTTCGTGTGTGCGGGCTTGTTTGGATTGTTAATTGTACTGAGCCTGATGTTGCCGTTCGAGAGTCGTGGGAAGAGGAGTGTGTAAAGGAAGTCCACAGCCAAGTGTGTATGCTTCACCTCTACCCATAAAGCAATCTCCACGATTGAATGAATGGCATTTGCTATCACAAGAAGCGCGCTACGATACGCGTGTCTCTGAGCAAATATGCTCGGCACCTGTGGCTCTATAGCTCTCGGGCAACGACACATCGCTGCTTACTGTATTTCGATTGGTGATTCCTGCCACAACATCCGATACCGTCATGGACATGTCGTCAATATTCTTGCTAGTATCTTCTCCACCGGCACGGCGCCGTCCGGACGCATGGTTTATTCCAAGGTTGGCTCACGGTGGCATCGGATGCTCTGAACAATGCCCATGATCCGCCTAGCTCGCGAAGCTCTGCGCTCCGACACGTTCCATGTGGCAGCCATGCCCGAACCCTTGCAACTCAACACCGCGCTTCTTTCCGTTGAGCTGGTCGCTTCATCGACTCGCTCTCATGACAATGACTGTATAGCCAGACACCCCAGGAACACCACCAGAGCTGCAAATTTGATGATAAATACAGGAGTCGGGTCACGTTCCGCGGCGACGTGCGATGCTTGGGAGTACCATAGGATCTGCATTAGGGTGATGGCCAGTATGGCTTGCAGGGCCAGCATATTGCTCAGTCCCATTCGACGCAGCCACGAGATTGTCCGTGGCTCCTGATCCATGGCTTTGTTGTCGGACATGGCAAGTTGCTTATTAATGTCGATAAAATCCTAGCACCGTGTTCCGAGAGGTTTTCTGTAGGTATGGGCTTCGCAGGTGTGTCTTGACGAAAGAGACCGTCGCATTCGAGAACAACAAGACATCGCCTCGGCCCAAATCGCAATCTCGTCCAGCCCCCCACCGAGCTGAGACTACAGTGCACCGACGCTATAAAAGTCTCGAAGCTACGTGGCTTGGTGCTAACATGACACAGAGTCATATCAGCCCGACTTGTGTAGTTGTGGTAGGGCTTACATATACAGCATAGGCCACATCGATCGAACTAAGCTGGACTCTCGGCATCTCTTGGCTATACCTAGGATCATTGTCCCAACGCTCGATCGAGGGATCATGCTAAGAATGACACAGCGGCAGGCATCCGAGGCAGACTACACTGAGATGGAATAAACGAATATGTTTATATCGCGCTGTAACTTCGTCCCGAACTCCCATGATCGTCGCTAGATCTTGCATACCAGAGTGCTGATCTGAGTAGGAAGATCGCGAGCCGATCATCAGACATAGCTACAGTCTTCGTGCCCAGAGGTAAGACTAGGCGCTTTCCATCTCAGTCTGACTGAGCCGTTCAGACTGCTTACTGGCCCATACAACCGTGAACGCCACCCGTTCCGACAGGGTGCAGACATTGCAAAGAAAGTAGTTGCGAAGAACAAGTCAGCGACTGGAACTGTGGGATAACAGCGAGAAACTGATCGAGAGCGCTTTTGTTTACTAGAGTCGCAATGTATGCTTGCACATGACGGCAGACAACCTAGCTACCAGCGTATAGGAGCAAGTCGCCCCGATGAAGTACATTGGCTCGGACGAGACATGCAGGAAGACAAATCCCGTTCTAAGAAAGGCCACGGGTTACGGATGCGAGCATGAAGAGCAAGGAGGTCGAGCCGGGAAAGATGCCATAGCGAGCACCGAGCCTTTTGTAACAAGTCAAGGGAGCACAAGTTTACGAAGATGTATTGAACGACTGGAACCGCTATGACGAAGGTTACTACTCGTGTTGTGACCGTCCACTCCTCCCGTAGGGATGGACAAGCTTGCAACACGAGCAACCTTGCAACACGAGCGACCTTGTAACGCCACAAACCTTGCAGCACGAGTAACCAGGGGATGTAATTAGGTTGAAGCCTAAGTTGATCGCCTTAGCATTCAAGGCCAACCTGTTGCTGGACAGCCACAAGACCTGCCGAATGGATATCGTCACTGGACGAGACAGCCGGTACGGAACCATACGGATGGCCAAGGTGCTTTGATCGAAGGTATATTATTGAGCAGTTTGGGCTCTTACTGCAGCGCTGTACATCCGACACGGATATATCTCTTAACAGAACCACAAGTCTGACCACTGTCATCAACTTTGCCACAGCTACAATGCGCTTCGTCTTCATCTTGGCAAACTTCATCGCCGGCGTCCTCGCTGTCTCACTCGCTGCAAAGGGGTTTGGGAACCCCGAGAAATATCAAAGAAGCGCCTGGTGTACAGATTACACGGGCAACAACTTCGGCATCAACACGAGTAGCTTGCTCCAGAGATATATGAAAATCGAAAGAGTACGAAGTGATTATAGCTAATGTGTCCTGCTTAGCCAGAAGCGAGACCTGCTGCTCAGCACTGAAGGATACCTTTTACCGAACTTGCCACCAAAAAGGAGAATTTACATGGACTGGTGGCGAGTGTAAGACTCCGGACAATCTTTCTCCGTGCCTCGGAAGACACCGATACGCTGATTGCTGTCAGAGTCAAGGAGGTAATTTATCAGCTTCACTCGGTGGTTAGCAGTCGAGAAAAGGTCGCTAATACTTAATAGCTGGCGGCCTATGCTGGACCTTTGATCCAAGCCAACTTGCACCAGGTGCGGACCCAAACCAAAATCAAGCTTGCCACGGGGTACCGCTTCCCCATGGTTATAGGAAAAACAAGAATTGAAATGCTGGAACGTGTGCGGGCTCAGAGAAGTGATAAAGCAACTTTTAGCTGCTCAGACGGCATATACGAGTGGAGGTCTCTGAAACGTCTCCGTTCCTCAAGCAAGCTGGAGGCTCGCAGTCATTATTTTGCCAATAAAAACATCTTGGGCAGATCAAGTTGGCCCAATGACAGTCGTTCGCTGGCATCACAGAGCACCTAGGGGCATGTGCCGTCCAGTAGATCTGCGTACATGTATTACAGGTGGTGCATGTCCACTCCTATGGCAGTATCGGCAGTGGAGGAGCGAGAAGATGGTGACTGAGCTCGGAGAAGCTGGGTCGGACTATTCGTCGGGTGCACTTTTGCTATTCGCCGGGAGGCTGTATACCAAAAAAATATGTCAATACTGAAATGTGGAAATATCTGGAGGACTTTGATCTGAAGTGCTTCGAGGACAGCGACCAAATCGGCCGCCCTGAATCCCCAAGGGAAGCTCAAGGAGTGTAGGGTACGAGCGCGGAAGAATCGATATGAAGTTGACTTGGTTAGATGGGATACAGGCATCCGGCGGATAGTTAGTCCATTCCGACCCGGTGAAGCTCGGCAATGAATCCTCGTCGGCGGGAACATCCTTGTCGGCGGGCAACCTCGACAAGACACCTTCCCCTCCTTCTCTCACCTTTTTTTCAGCATGACCTCTCGTCTGCGCATTCTATGCTTACATGGCTTCACGAGCAATGCCGCCGTCCACGCCCACCAAGTTCGCCGTATCACCAAAGCTCTACCCGAGTACGAGTTCCTCTTCGCCGATGGACCTCACCAAGTGAACATTTCCGAGCAGTCGGATCTGAGCAAGCCTGCGAATCAAGCATGGTCCGATCTCGTGAATGCATTATCAACATCTGGTCACCGCGCTTGGTGGTTTGCAAGAGAGGGCAATTGGACTAATAAAGAGACCGGTGGCTTCTTCGGTCTCGAGCAGTCCTTAGAGTACATTGGCAAGTACATACAAGAACGTGGCCCTGTCCATGCAATATGGGGTTTCAGTCAGGGCGCTTGTTTCGCTGGTATACTTTGTGCGCTTCTACACGACAAATTGGCTGCCCATCCATTAAGGAAGCACCTGCCAGCTGAGCTCACCACCCCTATGGCAGGCGTCATATTCTCTGGCTTCAGAGCGCGCTTCTCGCAGTATGATGGTCTATATGAGAATGGTATTGATATGCCTATGCTGCATGTATTGGGAAAGCAAGACGCTCTCGTGCGTAGTGAGCGTAGCGACGAGTTCATACGTGTGTGCCAACGTTCTGATGTCCTGATACACGATGGTGGACACGATATCCCGAAAGGAGATTCAGACCAGGCACGCATTATACACTTTCTGAGGACGAATGTTCGACATGACGGCAGCCAAAGGTCGCAGGCGACAGCATCGATATGACAGACGCGTCTGACTCGCGTGAATAGATCTCATTCAACTAGAGCGTATATTGTAGACATGAGCAATCAGCACCAAGCAGCCTCGTCACTATCCACGCATCGGCACATTCGACCGTGCAAATATGCTCGAAGATGTCTCTGAGCAATGGCAGAGTGTAAATGATGCCAAATTTTCAGCGAATGGGCGGCAGGATGTAAGTACAATATCTCTGAAGACTGCGACATCTCACATCCTTACAAAGTGTCTCACCACTGGCGCAGCAAGAGCATTCCGCCTTTCGCCAAAGTCGAAGACAGTCTCGTCTCAACGAGAGACTCGTTTCTAGACCATTAAGAATACATATTGTGGAGCAAGAACATTTGGACTCTACATCGATACATCCAGCTTTCAATTTCCCAGTGTTTGCCTTTCCTTTGTGGACAATAGCATCTGTTCAGCGGTCGGTGCCACTCAACATGAACACATTTTACAATCGTACTTCCAATGACCCTTGGGCACAATTACCTCTTGCCGAATTACAACCGCTAGAACCGCCTCCGGATAGAGTATTTCATGATACCGCGGGCTCGGCATTGCAAACCAGCGTGCAAGGAACATCGTCGCCACCGTGGCCTTGGCGAATGCCCAAGTATACCTGGAAGCTCAAACAGACTGGAGCTTCCGTACTCACTGGCATCGAGACGGACTTCGCATTCGCGTCCGGCAACGGCGCGACTTCCCCTGCACATACAGGGGCCACCAACGTGACTCAACCTGCGCCAGGCAACGAGATTTCGTCCTCGCCTCAATCAATAGAAGCTGCGCCGCTGTTCCATCTCACTGCTTCAGGAAACGCCAGAAGCAGGATCGTAGGCAAAGAAGCAATTTCTGCGCCAAAGTTGACCAAATATCACCACGACTCTAAGAGATCCAAGCCAAAAGACATTGAGCCCGCAGCCGAATTGAGATACTCTAGACGGGTAGTCGCACCATTGACAAGCCCATATCAATGGGAGAATCCTGATACCAAAGCCACACCGCGCACAACAGCCATGCCGCTCGTAGAAGAAGCACATACAGATCCACACTGGGGCTATCAACAGCCTCCGCCAAAATACGATCTCCCCACTCCGGCAGCAAGCCCGCCCCTCCCAACAACGCCCTCTCACCCACGCGACTCTCCCACACCACCGCCACCAACAGCCATAGACATCTCCCTTACGAAACCCGAACCTGCACACCGCCTCTACAAAGCCCGCCCCCAAGACGTCTCCTGGAAAACCACATCCACCCGACCACCTCGCTCCCTCCGCCACGGCTGGCTCCAACACAATCACACCCAACATCCCTCCCCACTACCTTCTTCTCTTCCCCCAACACTCCATGCCCATGTTAATGAAACCTCTTCTTCTTCCTCCTCTCCCTCTTCCGCATCCCGCTTCGGAAAATCCGCGATCGTTGAAGTAGGCGAGGAAGAGGAGGCGACGTTCCCTCCTCGCTCCGGCAATACCGACCCCACCGCTATTGCTCGACTGCCGCCTGTCGATGTTAGGGAGAATGGGAGTGATGGACGGGGGCGGCGGAAGTGGGATCGGATCCCGAGGCAGAGGAAGAGGATTTTGTGGATTTCGGTGGTGGGGTTTGGGACGGTTGTGGCGTTGGCTGTGTTTATTGCTGCGCTTGTTGCGGGTGGGGCGGGGAGTGGTGGTGGGGGACGTGCAGGAGGAGGAGGAGGAGGGAGGATGGCGGTTGGGGAGGGGAAGGGGGAGGGGGATGGGGATGGGCAGGGGCTGGGGCAGGGGGTGAGGGTTGATGTTGTATAGGTTGTGGATAGAGGGATAGATGGGAGGATAGATGGGAGGATAGATGGGAGGATAGATGGGAGGATAGATGGGAGGATAGAAGGGAGGTTCGGATTCAGGGATGTAGGGTATCTTGCGTGTATATAGGACGGAATGACGGGTTGCTTTGTTGCCATCGTAATGAGGTTCAGCTGGTTTCTTACGGGTTCATGATAGATGGTATAGCACAACTCTAGTTATGCACGCCAAGATCCGTTTCGTCGATTATCCTCGAAGCTGTAAAACTTTTATCGCTTGAGTGGAACGCTCGTTCAAATGGTGATCGAGACGACCCACATGTACCGCCATATGTGTGTAGCCTCACTGTTCTCCTAAACGACACTCGAACAATGATCTAAGGTCTTGATACGATTTGCCCTGCTCAGCTCGTCGGGCGTGACCACAGCTAGCGATGATATTTGCACAATTGGCGACCGCACTCGAAGCCTCCGCTAATCTGATCCGTGTATATATACACGAAAAATAGCAAGGACCCGGCCGTCGTTTCAGTCCTCATCAGACATGAGCTCCGCAAGTTCGGCTTCCTCCTCAGCTGTCAGCATACTCGCCTTAGTTTTCTCCTCATCCACCTCAATCCCGCCCACTGCTGCTTCCTTCGCCAACTCTTCCTGATACTTCCGCATTTCTGCCCTATCTAGACTCCACTGCCGCACCGTGCCATCGATACTCACACTCACAAGCTTGCCGTCCTGTGTTGCAGCAAGTCCGGTGACTTCTTCATAGTGACCGCTGTATGTGCATACGAGCTTGCCGCTGGAAATGTCCCACACACGGACTTCTTCGTCACGACATGCTGTTACTACGAGACCTCTGTCTTCGAATGGGAGCACGTCACGCACGAAGTCTGGATGTTGGAGCGTTGTATCGCATTCCCAGTTTCGATCTCGTACTAAGTGCTTCGCAGTCTTATCAGCTGACGCAGTCCAGAGGTCACCGTCTGAGTCGAAGCGGATCTTGTACACGCTTGTGTCGTGGGCCAGTATTGGCTTCTCGATCGATTCCTGCTCCTCGTATGCTTCATGTATAGCTATGTGCCACCGACGAATCTCGCGATCACTGCTGGCGCTGAAGAGGGTGATGCATTCAATCGCTTGAGTGTCGCTCGAGTGGAGCGATTGCAGATCGATGGCCAAGTCTTGGAGAGCTTTGGAATGCCTTTTGAGCTTGTGGAGTATCTTGCCGAAATTGTCGGCCGATAGATCCCAGACTATGATGGTCGCATCTGAGCCTCCTGAGATGAGGATAGGCTGACCATGAAGATATGCCACAGTTAGACATTTGACAAAGTCGGCATGGCCTTGCAATGTTCTCGGTTCACCGTGTTTCGGGATTGCGTAGATGTTCTTGTCCCATGAGCCAGCGAAGACTGTTCCATCAATGGCGGATTCCGTTGCCAGACATGTCAGAGGTGCTGTTCCTGAGCTGAAAAGTCGTTCAGGCTTAGTGCTCTGATGCGATATGTTAGCGATACTTCATTCCGGAAGCCAAACTCAACTTACACACATCCAAGGTCACTTTCTTGACCTCTCCAGCTGCCTCTGCGATATATACCGAGTCTGGCTGGTGAGGGATAACAGCTAGAACCTTTGACGGTAATTTGATAGGATCACCGTGTTTGTTCTTCGCTTTTGCAGCCTTGCGCTCGGTGGTCGCAAGAGCATCTGATGTCTGAAAGAAGTGGCCGGCATCGTTGGATCGAGACATTTGGGGCCTGTCTTCCTTCGTCGTCGCCAAAGGCTCGGCTCTTGATTTAAGGGTCTGTTGATTGAGCCGGGGCTTCCAGAGCGCCTGCTCCTTATTGACACCACACGTACGTCGGTATCGATGACACCTCCAGCACGCCCGATCCGTCCGTAGTATTTCCCGGCGATGTCCAGGTTTCGTTGTTGAAGCGACTTGAGAAAGATCTCCCCCGTCCATCGCCAAGCATTCTGTCAGGAAATCATCGCGGGCCAGGTGGGGCACTTGCCCGAGCCGGATTGGACAAGCACTGCATTCTCCTCTCCACCTGCACCGCCATCAACTCAGTGCGGTATTGGCATATCATAAGAAGCAGGTGCTCGTGGCAACACACGGGGAATGTACTTTCGCGATCTCGCGAGTCTACTTTATGATAACATCATCCATACTCCACCTGTAAGTGGTTTCTTGCAACCAAGACACTTTTGAATATGTACCTAGTACTGTACAAAATATATAGCACAACCGAATTCATGGGTATCATAACACGTCCTTTCCTCCCTTCCCATCAGCGAGCAAGCTTTACCTACAATTCACTGGCGATCTGCGCCTGCACCCACTTCTCCAGGCCGCCCTTCGCAATGATATCCTGCACATTGGGTGGAAGCTCGCCGACTTTCTGTGTCCAAGTTTGGCCGCCCTCGCCTTCTTGTATGACAACCTGACTTCTCCGCACATCCCACGTGAAAGTCCAGCCTGTCCGTACAGTCAAAGGTTTCTCAGTCGGCACGGCTTGTGGTGCTGGCGGAGGAGAATCCAGGCTCTGACTATTCTGTGCTGGCTCTGTGATCGCTGCGTTGCCCGCTTGGCCTGTTCCCGGAGGCGAATCGTTGTTGAACGTAGCTCGCAGACGCTCAATGAGTTTCGGTACTTCGACGCCCATGAGCGCATTGTTGATTGAGTTTCTGCTGAAAATATTGCCGAAACTGCCCGAGACAACCAAAGGGAGGCCCTTGGCCAGGATCGCGGTGGCAGCTTGTTCTCTCGAGGAACCGCAGCCAAAGTTGAAGCCAGAGACAAGAATATCACCAGGTTTCGCGATCTTGGCGAATTCCTTGTCGTAATTCTCCATCACAACGGTAGCCATCTTGGCAGGATCGGAGCTGAATGCATCGTCGTATGTGTACTTTCCAGGATAAATGGCATCAGTGTTGACGTTGTCAGCATTGCACCAAACGATCTCGCCCGTCACCTTCTCAGGAAAGCCCGGTAGGATGTCAGTGAGACCGGTCGAGGTTTCATCAGCTGCCGGCGCATCGCTGCCAGCGACAGAGAGTCGACCTTCTGCCTCTTCGATAGCAGCGTCTGCCTGTCCAATGAGCTTTTCCAGCGCGTCCTCGATGCTGATCATGCGATCTTCGTCCTTGACGCCGTCGCCATAGCCTCTGCTCACGCCCGACCAGTCAGCAGGCTTCTCGTACCAACCAGGTCCTGCAATCTTGCCCTGCAGTGCACTTGCTGCGACGACTTCCGGGCTTGCAAGGTACGCTTTGGCTTCTGTGCTGCCCATCCGACCCTTAAAATTTCTGTTGCTTGCGGAGATACCATTTTCGCCAGGCTCCAACAGACCCGTACCAAGGCCAATGCAGGGCCCGCAGCCAGAAGGCAGTGGCTCGGCACCAGCGTCAAGAAGAGCTTGCCAGTCGCCTTGCTCTTCTGCAGCTTTCTGCTCTGGCAGCGATGCTGCCGCGATGTAGAATTTGACGCCATCGGCTATTTTGGGCACCTTGCCATCCTTGTCCGCTGCATTCTTGAACACTCGTGCAGCTGCCTCGAGGTCAGATCGTCTCGAGTTAGTGCACGACACGAGATATGCTTTCTGGATTTTGATGTCTTGTGCCTCAAGCTCGTTCAGAGGAGTGGCCACTTTGACAGAGTTCGGTCCAGAGACATAGGGGCACAAGGTGGAAAGATCCAAGAAGAGTTCCTTTGCATATGTTGCACCTTTGTCGGCACTGAGTGGATTGGCAAAAAGCTCGTCTAGCCTTTCGTGGTTGAACCGCTCAGTGGTCAAGCTCGATGTTTCTGCAGGCGACTTATACATGCTTGCCTCAGTAGCCTTGAATCGCAGCCAGCCTCGAAGAACATCATCGATTGGGAAAAGTCCAGAAAGCGCTCCCCACTCAGTAGTCATATTTGCAATAGCCAATCTATCGTCTACTGGCAGGCTTCGCATCGTGTTCGTAGATCCAGTAAACTCGATGGCGTGGTTGAGAACTTCATCATTGTTGAATAGACCAGCAAGTGCGACAATTACGTCCTTACCAGTCACACCTTCAGGCAAGATCCCAGTCAAGGTGACCTTTGCGATGGGCGGAATCTGCCACCAAGTCTTTCCAGTTGCCCAGATACTTGCAGCATCGGTCCGCACAACGGGTGTCCCCAAGCACCCAACACCACCGTACATGTTTGAGTGACTGTCACTGGCTACGGCCATGGTCCCAGGCCATGCGTAACCCTCTTCAACCATGATCTGATGTCCAATGCCTCGCCCTGCCGGGTAGAAATCTACACCCTGCTTTTTCGCGAAATTCTCAATCTGCTCATACTTCTTCAGATTCTTCTCGCTCTTATTCTGTACATCGTGATCGAGAGTCATAACAATCTGCTTCGGGTCATTGATCTTGGTTGCGCCGATGCTCATGAATTTGGTCGCGACGGGCCAAGAGTTGTCGTGTGTCATGCATTGTTGCGGTGATAGAGTCACGTAATCACCAGCCTTGACAAACTTTCCGTCCGGTAGACCTAGCGAATATCGTTGCACAATCTTCTCTGTCAAGGTTTGAGGCGTCGTCGGTGTAGGCTTTACATTGTTCAGCAGTTCGGCCGGAGTGCTCTCGCGCAATGAAGGAAAAGCATCGGTGACTGCGGCGAGCCAGGCTGGACGTGTAGTCGAGATGTGCCGCGGGCGGTGATGCAGATGTGTGGCTATAGAAATGCATGTTCGTGATGGTGCTATCGATCGTGGTGACGTGAACGTGCTCTAGTCAGTCAATCGTTAGCACCTTCTGGCAGTGCTGGACTGCATACTAGTACTGTGCTTACTATTCTGGTCAGCCTTTGCAGACTCCTGCCCACTCCCGCTCTGAAAGCAGCCATGACTCCAGAACACCTACGAAGATGAACAGCAACGACAACGAGTTGTAATCTGTTGTACAAGTGTTGTAGCCAATGGCACGTGAGGTAATGGAAGGACGAAACAATTTCCCAGAAGAGCAGCGAGATCGGTCTCGGGATTTGTGGGGCAAATGCCAATTGCACCACTGCACTGCACAATCAAGATTCACGATATCAAGATTCGAGACACATATAAAGGCGTGTAAGGCCCCATTTGGATGATCTTCTTGATTTTACCATCCTTCGAAGTACACGACATTGTCCAGGGATCAAGCTTACCCCCAAGATGCCGTCAAGAGAAGAAGTCACTTATTTCAATGCTGGCCCAGCGTCCTTGCCTTCAGAGGTACTTCAAGAGGCATCGAAACAGCTTTTGAACTACAATGACTGCGGTATTGGGCTCACCGAAATCTCCCATCGTTCTGCAGACGCAAATGCCATCCTAGCAAGCACACAAAAGGCCTTGAGGCAACTACTGGATATTCCAGAATCAGACGGTCCTGATGGCTACCAAATACTTTTCATGCAAGGTGGTGGCAGTGGTGGTTTCAGCGACGTCGTCTCCAACTTGGTGTCCGTCTGGGTCGCGAAGGAACTCAAGGCCCTCGGCGGCGATGAAGCAAAGTTGAGAGAATCCGTTGAAAAGAAGCTCAAATTGGACTACTTCGTCACTGGATCATGGTCACTCAAAGCCTCCCAAGAAGCCGCCCGTCTAATCGGTGGCGAAAAAGTCAACATCGTCACAGACGCCCGCAAGCACCGCGACGGCAAATTCGGCCTCATCCCAGACGCATCCACATGGACACAAACCCCCGACACCTCCTCCATAGCCCTAACCTACTACTGCGACAACGAAACCGTCGACGGCGTAGAATTCCCGCACGCCCCCTCCGGCCTCAACCTCGTCGCCGACATGAGCAGCAACTTCCTCTCCCGCACCATCAACGTCCGCGACCACGCCATCATCTTCGGCGGAGCCCAAAAAAATATCGGCGTCACCGGCATCACAATCTACATCCTCTCCAACCGCATCCTCCCACCCCACGCCGAATACGCCAGTCCCTCTCTCATGAGGCGTCTCGGCCTCTCCGTGGCCCCAATAGTCTTCGACTACCCCACCATCGCCAAAAACAACTCCCTCTACAACACCCTCCCCATCTTCGACGTCTGGATAGCAGGCCAAGTAATGCAGCGCCTCCTCCACCTCCACCCCACCGACGGCCTCCGCGGCCAAGAACGCGAAAGCTCCCACAAATCCCACCTCCTCTACACCGTCCTCGACGCCCACCCCGGAATCTACGCCGTCGTGCCCGACAAATCCTGCCGCTCCCGCATGAACCTCTGTTTCCGCATCAAGGGCGGCGACGAAGATGCCGAGAAACTTTTTGTCAAAGGCGCCGAGAAGCAGGGGCTCATGGGTCTGAAGGGACATCGGAGTGTCGGGGGGATCAGGGTCAGTAATTATAATGCTGTTCCTGTGGCGGCGGCTGAGAAATTAGCGCGGTATATGGAGGATTTCGCGAAGGAGAATCACGATCAATAGATCTTTTTTCTCACAGATCGCTGGGCGATTCTGCTATGAAGTTGTATTAGCGAGGAGTTCTTTTTCTCATTATTATTTTCTTTTCTTGGAAAAAGGGGGTACAGCACAGTAAATGGGGAAAGTAGGATTCAACATAAGACAGGGTAAACAAAACGGGAACGAAGCAAAAAGAAAATAAGTGGTCAACCACCTCAAGCACGATCTATATACTCAAGAAATCAAAAGCATCCTCCAGCTGACTGACAGACTGAAAATGCAGCAAAACCATCAGTCTGGTGCCCCTGATCTCATCATGAATTCGCTATATAAGCTAACCCGCTAACCCGCTAAACGCTATCCGACCTACGTCCCAAGCAAAAAAGAAACCCCACCATAATCCATACTCTCTCTCCCCCGTCCCAGCACCACTAGACTTCTGGCGGCGGTAACCCTCAAAATGCGGTCTGCGCACCGAAACGACCATTGAGAATCATCAGTGTCATATCTATGAGCCAGGGATACAGATCCCGCCACTCCAATACACCTCTCTCAGCGCGATCCCGATGGACCTGGCTGAGAAATGTTCTTCTCGATAAATCATCATATGCGAGAATGCTGAGCTGCTGGCCCGCGGTCAGAGGTGGCAGAGTCTGCAACCGCGATAGCCTCGAAGCAGCGAAGACGCTCTCTGTCTGTGGATCTCGTAATGATCCGGACGGGTTCGAAGTCATGGGACCCAAGAGCGATGAAACTCGCCGAATATGTTGATAAGTAGGTGATGCCTCTCGCCACGCACGGTGTTCCCTGGCCTCTTCGGCTTTCGTGTTGAGCGATGCCCATGCTTGCAGTAACTCTGACTCGGCGACATTTTTCTGAAACTCTGCAGATCCCCCCGACTAGGAGCTTTGGTCCATCTGGTCCCCGTTACTCCTCTTTGCCCTAATCCACTCCACAAACTGATCGATTACGCTCGGCCAGCTGCTCTCGTCCGTGCAGAAGCTCAGCGACTCGTCCTTCATCGTCTCTTTGGCGAAAGGCAGTATCTGCTGCCACAAGTCCTTGGTGACCGCCTTGTTCACCTCCGTAGTGTAGAACTCGAACCACAACTCAAGCCATGCTGTATTCTCCGTCTTCCACTTGAACCCTGGTTCGTTCAACAGAACCGTCCAGAAGCCTACCGCCTCCTCGACGCCGAGCGCTCTCTGCCTGTCTGATAATCCAAGCTGAAATGCGTGGTTGTACATCTTTTTGAACAGTTCCGGGTTCGAGTCGAGCTGCGACCGCCGTTGAATGACCACGTTGCGCATCTTCGGGAGGGTGTCCGCACTGTGATCGCTGAATCCCTCCACGAAGTTATCTCGTTGGATCACCCCGATCGATGTTGATTTGACAAGTTCGGAGAAGACGAAGACATCGACGTGGTCGAGCTCGATGCCGAGCTCACCGAGCAGGTTGCTGGCGCCTTCGAGGCCGATCTCATCTGGTGAGTCTTTCGGGTTGTCCCGGTACTTGTCGAAGATCTTGCTGATCGTCGTCCGCGCTGGGTTCGGTGCGTTGTGGGAAGGGTCGTTGAAGAAGCTGGACAAGAAGTTCATGTCAGCGATAGTGTTATCGGTTACGTTGACAGCGGTGCTCGTGCGTGTGACGACAGCTCTCGGGATGACATGTTCGCCGGAAGCGGAGAAGTGTCGGCAGTGCAGGTCGTGTTCGAGGGTAGCTTGTGCTGATGCTTGCATGGCGTCTTCCTCTTGAGCTCTATTTTTTGGGAGTGTATGAAATGTCACAGACTCACCCGTTAGCAGCATTGTCGATATTCCAATTGTACTGCTTCAAGATTCTAGCTGCTGTCGTCTTATCGGCCTGCGTGAAACTGATGAACTCGGAGATGGCGTTCTTCTGCTGCGCCGTGTAGGCTGGAGGCATGGCTGATGAAAGGGTCAGAAAAGTCGCACTGATGGGCGGGCTCGTGTGACGGTGCTCGCGCTCGCTATCGAGTTATTGTGGCAGCAGGCTCACAAAGACGATGGCGAGTGGAGAAGAATCAACAATCTTGAGCTTTGCGGACAAGAGAGGGCAATTCATGAGGGTGGTGGGGTTTCGAGTGGCCGGTATCGATAGCGCCGGACCCCGGTCCGCTCACGCCACCACGAACATGAACGCCACAAATGGATACGACTATTGTAGAGCTCACTCACCTGACTGATCTCGGACACTCGACTTATCAGCAGCAGACTTGGGATCCTTGCGAGACTTCTTGTTCTTTGGCGTCGTCTGCTTGTCGTTGCCAGTGTTCGATGGACCTTTCGTGCTCTCTGCTTTGCGCTTCGGGGCCATGTCGCTGGTATTGCCGATGGACGAGGCCTTCGGAGATAGATGATGTCTATGCCGCGAGCAATGCAATTTGACCCGAATTCTGCGGAAGAAGCGAAGCATATATGAGGTAGTAGTAGTAGTATCTGTTTGTTTGTTGCAGGTCCAGGCAGACGCGAAAGATGTAGAAAGTTCGTCGTCGACACGCAAATGTAAAGAAGGGACATTCACTCTTCGCGTGGCAGCTGCGCGCACCCAAGCTCGGATATCATCGTAGTGCTTGGTAAAGGCTCCAAGGCAGCGACGCCATATGCTGGTTTCTATCTACACACTCACGCACGCACACCACTGATGCATCTCGTAAGAACAGTCCCGCATACGAGTACAGCATTAGGCATTATACATCAGACAAAATCAACATCCCTATTCCCATTTGGCCCACCAAGTCGACGACAACGCGAAGACCTCAAAAAGCTCGACCCTTCTCGACGACTCCGAGAAGCCACTGGCTCTTCGATACTTCTGAACAATTGAATCATCCGACTCCTATCAAACATATCAGCAAACGGCTCTCTCCACACAATTGGCAGATCAAACAGAAAAAACTCACCTAGTCACCCAGCGGCATGCCCTCGATCGCATCGATCAGCCCCCTGAAATTATCCGCCATCAACTCCGAATACTTCACACGCTCCTGCGCCCAATCCTGATGCAATCGTGACACAGCATACTGCGTATTCTGAAAGTAAAGCAGCTCGTTCATGACACACTCCTTGATAAAGACACCACGAGCATGCTGATCGACAATGCTCTGCTTGTCTGCAGAGATGGCATTCGAAACCTTGTCCGCCTCACCAGGTTTCGCCAAATCACCCTTGGCCGCAATATTCTGGAGCTTCTGCTCATTTTGCTGTATCCGTCGCTCCAGCTGTGGGATATTATCTTTGGCGTAGCGGTCCCGTCGCTCGAACATGTCGCGCATGCTGACCAGTGAATCGCGCATCGTCTTAAGATCTTCAAGTACGCCCTCGTCCCACGCACGCGCTTCATCGCGGAGAAGTGCCTCGGAGGTAGAAATGTGTTTTGCCGTCTGCTTGATACCTTCGTTGAGTAACGGCACATCGTTGGTATCGATTGCGTATGTGTCGTTGCTGGTCTCAGTCAATGTCTGCAAGTTCAGGTTGACCCGGTTGTATTCTGCCGCGATGCCTTCTTTCCGCTTGCACACCCTTTCGACAAGATTGCAGAGGTTGATGTACAGGTCGGCACTTCGTCTCACGCCAGTCCGGACAGTATCGAATGTGTCCTGAAGATTCTGTGGTAGATCGTCCTCGAGTGAAGGTGGTAGTGCTCTTCCTTGAAACTCTTCCTGGACACTGATGGTGGCTTGCTTTCTCCAAACCGCAAGCTCCTACACAAAGTCAGCGATCAATCTAGTGATACGAATGAGGGACATGCTTCTACCGTGGGAACAGTCAAGAACATCACAACCAGCTGCTCTTCCTTGAGAACAGGATGCCGGACCAGAGCGTTTGCAAATCGTGCGAGACCTCGTCTTCGTTTCTCCAAGAACGTCTGATCTGCAGCAATGTGGTTGCCATTGATGGCTACCCGCTTGGGCGGCAGTAGGGGCAATTGTCGGAACGGATACCGTTTGTGCAGGCAGTCGAGCAGCCAGACGAAATCGCTGTACCTGCGTATCACCTTACTACCACGACGTATCGATCCAACTTCATAGTTTCTGTGCTGGAACAAGAACATGCCTTCTTTTTCCTCCAGTAAGTTCACGGTTACTAGCTCTTCTACACCTTTGCTCAACACCGGTCGAGGTTGTGGTGTTCTGCGAACGGTGCCCGTGCCGTTGCCATCACCTCCAAATCCATTATCGTCACCGCCTGCTGCTGCATTGCCGAAGCCCTCTGTGCTCCCGCCAGCGAACGTCGTAGTTCCTCCCCAACTGCTAGCCGCGCCACTTGTGCTCGGAGCCTGTCCATCGCCATAGGTTCTCGAGCTGTCTGCTGGATGTGCTGCCGTGCTCGTTGTGATGCTGCTCGTTGTTCTATGTGTCGCACCAAACCCATTGAGATGCCCATGTCCCTTATGCATCTCTGGACTCGCCCAAGGATCGCTGCCAAAACCGCCGAACGATGGCTGCCTATCACTTTTCTGCACCGGCTCAGCCGCTTCCTGCGCACCAGAGATGACTGCTTCACCCTGATCTTCTGTCGGCGTCGCAGGCGGCTGCTGTTCTGTCTGCTGATCCTGTTGCTTTGCCCTCATATCAGGCAAGCCCCTCGTCGGCAGCCTGGCTCTCCGCTCATCAACGGCATCCAGTCCCAGGTCTTCGCCCTCTTTAGCAAGGCCGATGAGCGCAAGCAAGACATTGAACTCGCCTCTTTCTAGCCATTCATTCTGTGTTCCGACAAGCCTCCAGATATTGCTCTGGTCTGCAGGACTCACACCCGCGTTGCTAAACAATTGATCACATTCTTGCTTGCTGATAGAGCCACCTTCTTGTAACGCATCAAATGTATCAATATAGAGCTCTGGTACGTCAGCGTCCGCCAGTAGTGACTTTACCAACGATCTTTGGCCGACGCCGTTCTTCTTGCTGGGCGTAAAGCCCCAGGGCGAATCGTCGTTTTCGTGTATGCTATCGCCAAACATGGAGCTCGAATTGTTGTGTGCTTTGCCCGAAGGTGTCACTGGCCCGTCATCGAAGAGGCTTGATTTGGCGCGGTTGGTAGCAGGCGTTTCGTTGTCATCGCCGAAGAGAGACATGGTTGGAGGGTGCGACTTGCGAATGGGAAGAGGCGCCGGGATGAGGTCGTGCGCTGGCCGCGATAAGCGATTCGGAGTGGTATGATGCGCTGGCACTAATGTGATATCGCGACTGAGTACCAGAAACGAGATAAAGGCACAGCGATTGAAAATTGAAGATAGGCGACTAATAGGGAAACTCGAGGTCAAGATGCAGCGACGACAGCTCCGGCACCACGGCGAAGCAAGCTCGAAGCCACACCCGTCACGACATTCATGGTGAAACAGTTCATGAGTTCACAAACATCGAGGCCAGCGCCATAGCACCTCTCGACTTCTTCTCCATATTGCCGATATTTACATATTTACATATTTACATACACGTCCAGCGACATGCAACAATGAATGAATTGCCTTTTCACTCCGATCATCAACAATCACAATATGTTCACCCAAAACTTGGATCGCTGGGTATATCCTGAGCCACCAACGCCGCGCTAAATTCATTCGTGTCATGATGCCGATATGCTTCTCTCTAGCCTGCGCGGTTCCCATTATTGGGCGGCGTAGGCGTGGCTTGGTATGAGGGTGTCCTTCGAGGTGCAGGCACGACTATTGTGCCACCCCTGCCAGCAACAGGGCTAATATCATCTGCTCGAGGCGGACGTTCCTGTGCCGATGTGACCACGACAGCACTCGCGTCCTGTACAGTTAAGTCGCCGATGCTCTGATTGTGCGAATTTGGAGCCACAGTTGTGACTTGGTCGTTGGCTGTAAGAGTCGTCGATGTAGTACCCCGTGACCTTATGGAACAGTCCTTCGCTCTTGCGTCCGGCACTGGAACTGTCGTGTCAGGTATCACAGGTTGATCTGGACTCCATGTCCTTCCGCTTCCACGTGGTTGCGCTGGAATAACAGTCACCGCCAGGTCGACGCTTGGCTTGCGCGAAGCATTCCTCATGGCCCGGAACTTATCTCCGGATTCAGCAGCTAACACGCCCAGTCGCCCCTTCACATCCCATCGTGAGACATTGTGCGTTGGTGTCGTAGCCCGCACGTCCCCAGAGACTGCTGCGCGAGCTCGCTGTATCTCTTGCGGAGGTGAGGCACGTTTCCGCTTGAAAGGATTCTGCACAGCGTTCCACAACTTGCTTTCTCTGTCGCGATTTGGCTGCCCGTCTTCTTCCTCCTCCAGCGCGTCCATGCCGTTGTTCCGATCATGATCGGTTCGTCGGTCGTCACCAGTTCTGTTTCGACTTAGACCTGCATGGATTCTCCGCCTGATCGGCTGCGGCACGTCCGTAGCTGTGTTGTCGTATCGTACGACATACACAGTGCTCGCAGCACTCGTAGTATCTGACCTGCTCACGGGACTTCGGACAGGAGCCGGTGGCGTCGGGCCGCCAAGGATATCACCCGACACGCGATTCCTCTGTTGGTCCTCAAAAGTGACATGGCTGCCACTATGCGCCTGCTGCTCACTACTAGAGTTTTGCTGCGTGCTGGAATGCGCTCGTCCGAGTGGAAAGTGCTGCGGAGACTGCTGATGTCTCGAGCGGTATCGATGGTGTTGCGCGGCGGGTCGTGACCCATTTTCTGCCGCGCTGGCTGGATTGCCACCGCCACTGTCATCGCCGCCGCCACCACCAAGTCTCCGAAAGTTTCGGCGCAATGTCCTGCTCTGACTCCAGGGCGACGCTTCGGTGGGCATGACGTCCAACATTTCATCTCCTTCGAAGATTTCTCGACCGAGGATGCCGTCTTTCTTTTCATCTCGTTCCAATGCCTCTATTCGGTCGACCCACTCCCATACGACAACACTAGCTGCAGCAGCTCCGACCCATCGAAAGTAATCACCCCATCCTGCTACATCCTCATTGGAGACGTCAGTGATGAAAAATACCACGGGCGTAAGCACGGATATCAATCCTAAAAGCGCAATAAGCGATATGCTACGCATTTTCGGATGGTAAAAAGCGTATGAGCGCTTCGTGAGCGCGTAGTATATGACCCAAGCCGCATACAGCAGTCCAAGCGCCAGCTCGAATAGATAGGACAAAGCAGGTATGGCATCCTGGATTGAGCGTCCTCTGGCGGAGGAATTGATGAGAAATGAATTCAGGCATGAGAAGACGGTGTCCAGGATTATGAGTACGAATCCGATCCATTTAATGAGCACTTTCTCCTTGTGTCGCGGAAACAGTCGTATCAGCGTCTGGACCTGTGCAAGCCACAGGAATATGTCTGATATCACGCGCGTGATCCGTATTTCCAGCGATCCCAAGACCTCTTTTCGCAGCAATCCTGCGTCCATGAAACCTGTATCGTATTGTCGCTCAGCCACTTCCAGAGTGTCCGCAGTAGCGATCGTAAGGGATATCGCGACAGCCAGTGCTGCTACTTTTTGCAACCACGGTCTTGACCCAGCTCCCACTAAGCCCGGTGAACCTCCGCTTGCGCCTCCAATGATGCCGTGTCCACCTCCAAAGGGCTGCGACGACGTAGGTACGCCAAAGAAAGACGTTCGTGGCGTGATCGTCAGCATGATCACCAGGACCCACGCAATGACTGTCGCAGCGGCGATGACATAGACCATCGGGATTGTGGATGCATAGAATGGGTCCTTGAGATCTCCAGAGAACAAGACCTGGCCGGTAGAGACACCGGTACATTCTGGTTGAAATACCACATCGGTGGTCAGGGTAATTGCGGAGGCACGGCCCAGTTGAATGACACCATTGCTCGGCAGGGTGAAGGGCGTACAGTGTGCTGGCGAGTGCGTCTTGGAGGTGGTTGTAGGTAAATTCCAAAGCTGCCGTCTTTCCAGCGCATCTTGTAACATCGCGGAGTCGTGAACATCAGGAGCGAGTATGAGAGGAGTTGCGCTTCAGGGCGGCGAGCGTGCGATCGTAATCGAGGAGGCTGTATGGAATGGTCGATGGAACGATGGCGTCGAGACTTCCGAGAAGAATAATGCGCGGTAAAGAAAAGGTGTCGAGGGGTGGGAGTCTGCAACAGGGCTCCAGAAACAGCGCAACGATAGTCGTGAGTCGTGGATGTTGATGAGAGACTGGGGTCGGTCGGCGTCGAACGGACTCTTCCAGTCGTAGGGTCCCCATTAAACTCCAGTCCCACCGGCGCTAGGTCAGCACTATGCACATTTTGGGGTACACTATGATCGAGCAACGCGAGTACAAGATGCATAGCCACTTTCTTCATCACTACATGTATTCTCCAATGCCGCCCGGTCCACGACGACGAAGCATGTGACTGTACATGTGCTTGTCACGACAGACGACATGTACGACGGATTGTAGTCAACGATTGTACAGCTTCCGCAAGTGACACACCGAGGTTCCAGCTCCCGCGGCGGGCATTACCAGGTATTCCATGTCTGCAGCTCATAAGATACGCAAGCCTCCTGGTCAAGACATTTAAGACGACCATGAACCATGTACGGAAGAAAAAGCATCGGCCAATCTTGGCTCGGCCACCGCATCTCGTGACCCTCTTAAATGCCGCTCCGCTATTGTAGAAGAAAGTCACGTTTGTATCCTCCTATGCGACGACTCATCCATCGTGTTACCATATCCGCGGCCGGATAACTTATGGAAACATGCAGAGCCGGAGCCTGGGTGCATTTCTGCAGCAAGCCTTTCTGGTGTCCAACAAGGCGCGGTCATGGTGGCGACTGCGAGAGCTTGAAATAACGGAACTACCACCCAACAATGCTATTCTCAACGAATCTGACTGACCGCCTGAGATGTTTATAGCTGAACTCTCGACCGCTCGAAGATTCAGAGACATCCGAAGTGACCGCACAGGTCAGTTCAAAAAGCCGAGAGACGGACCGTTGTTTTGCACTATCCTTTTTCACGGGAGTCCTCGGCCCACGCACGGTACTGTCATGATTATCAGTTGATGATGATGATGAACGAAGCTGAACGGCTCTCTTACTACAGTCAGAATTAGCTATATGTACTCATAATGCACGAGACGTCCTCTACCGGAAGAGAGGCAACGGAGAATGCGCTGCTCGGAAGAGGCGCGGGCCGTGTACAGCATGCATTGTCAGCGCCACAGCGCCACAGTCTCGTGTGGCTCGTTTCAGTAACTATTTCGGCAGCCAACGACAAGAAAAGCTGTATACTGCTTACTACCAGCAAGTGTCTTGCATGCGCAAATGCACTAGTGACATTGCAATACGAAGTCAGCGTTTGCCATGCCAGCGGCGAGGCCAAGGAACTATTATGAGGACACGTGCCCCGTGCGATGTACAAGAAAGAAAACAAGCCTCAAGCCCCGCTCCAATGCTTGATTGCCGTCATGCAGTGTTGCCGGTAGTCGAGCTGTTATGATGTGCCAGACGCAACGAGACTGACATTGAACGTCACTTTGTACATAAAGCTGTCAGTAATTGGCAAGTCTAGAGGGAAACCTATAGACATTCGACATGGCAGATCAAACAATCCAAACAATCCACCCCTTCCTCAAAGAGAACAACACCAAGGTCTCATCAGGCGGCACGGTGAAGAGCTACAGCCACGACATCGGCTCCAGCTCAGTACTCTGCATCGTCCATGGCTGGCCACAAAGCAGCTACATGTAAGAAACTCCAGCAGTAACACTCTCAACAACCCTAACCATCCCAGGTGGCGACACCTAATCCCCACCTGGCAATCCCAAATCTCCCTCTTCATCGTCGACCTCCCGGGCTACGGCTCCAGCTCCCTTCCCCCCACCCCCTCCAACAAACGCACAGTCGGCCACCTCATCCTCGAAGCCCTCCACACCATCTTCCCCCCCTCCCACCCCATCATCTGGTGCGGCCACGACCGCGGCGCCCGCATAGGCCACCGCCTCCTCGTCGACGCCAACCCCACCCACAACATCACCACCGCCATCTTCATCGACATCGTCCCCACCTCCGAGCAATGGCGCGCTTTCTCCGATCCCCGCGCCAGCGCCGCCTACTACCACTGGCCTTTCCTCGCCATCCCGGAGGCGCCACGGCTGATCGAAATGATGGGCGGGGGCGAATTCGCGCGTGCGAACCTCGAGCGCGCGAAAGGCGCGAATGCGCTCGGGGTGGCGAAGTTTCGTGAGCACGGTGCCGTCGAGAATTATGTCCGGCAGTTCGGGGATCCCGAGTGTATTGCGGGGGCTTGTGCGGATTATGCGGCTGGGGCCGGGGAGGATGTGGTGGAGCAGGAGCGGGATCAGAGGGAGGGGAGGAAGGTTCGGAGGCCGTTGATGGTGATTTATTCCGAGGGGAATTTGGGGCGGATGCATGATGTTCCGAGGGCTTGGGCGGAGTGGGTGGAGGGGGAGGTGAGGTTTGAGGGGATTGGGGATGGGTTTGGACATTATTTGCCTGAGGAGTGTCCGGAGAGGGTGGGGCCTTTGGTTTTGGAGTGGGTGGAGAAGTATCAGCGGTGAGTGGGAGTGATGCGCATTGGAGAGTGGATGGGAGTGTACGTTATGGCAAAGTGTCGATTGATTCAGCTAGAATGGCGACTCTCTTCGCTTATTAGGTGTGAGTGTAGTCCAATCGGTGTGAAGCAACCAAAAGCGATGTACGCAATCAGACCATTTTTGAGTCAAGATCGAACCTGAGACTCGTGAATGAATATTCATGTGAGCACGTTACGGCACAACAATCGAGTATCTACTTCTGTACACATCTATGTGCATCCCGCTATAGAGTACGCTCAGATCTAGCCATCCAAACAGTCATCAAGAGTCATATCTTCATCCATGAACTTTCGAAGGGTATCCCGTATTACAAACCGGTTCCTGAAATCCCACACTCCACCTCACACTCCCCATAATAATCACCATCAAACACAACCCACAAACAACACTCGCTAGCGCATAGAAATACCCATACTTCCGTTTCAGTCCATGAATCTCCGAAACCCAGGTGCTAACAGTCGTGAGACAACCGCAAAACCCATCCATAACACCCTGCAGAACCTGACATCCGACTCGACCACCACCGGCCAGACTGTTGACGCCAACGATGCCAACGTGCTGAAGGTCGTAGCACATTCCCTCGACTGCTGTCCCGAACATGTTGACGGCGAAAGTGCCGAGGGGGAATACTGCGATCAGAGGGTTGAGGCGAAGGCTCGCTTGCCATCGTATCAGACAGCCCAGAGGGGCGAATACCAGTGCGAAGAGGACTTCTCCACGCCAGGTCTCGTTCGCCGCGGATCGGTCGGGGGGCCAGATGGATAGGAAGATTGCGCCGAGCCAGCAGCCCCAGCCTAGCAATATCATCGACGGATCTAGGACCCGACGCAGGAGTTTTGTCGGTATTGAGGGTGTGTGGTGCTCCAGCATTATGGCCGTATGTTGCCCCACGACGAACCCACCAAGTGAAAGCGCCAGAGTCGATAATACCACCCCTGCAACCGCCTCGAAAGAATATCCGTCATGACGGCCTACGGTCTGTGTCGGACTTACTACACCCGCCGTGGTTGTATATATATGATAATCCGGCGCAGGCAAATTATTCGACAACCCCAGAAAAAAATCCCTCGCAAAACTCGAAAAGGACGTAAAACTCCCACAAAACCCCGTCGCTAAACCAACATACAGCGGGATCGTCTTCTTATATTTCGTGAGCGTAGCTCGATCCACGACCCCTTCATCGGAGGTGGACTGCCGTTTCTCCGACAATGCCGCTTCGTGGGCTTTGCCCCAGAAGAGACCCTGGTCTTCGGATAAGAAACCCATAATGTAGGAGCCGGCCATATTGGCCCATATCACGGGTGTTGTGACCGGGGCGCCGGGGTAAAATGTGAGCCATTGGAGACCGAGGCGGGCGAGAGTCCCGAAGATGGAGAAGAAGATTAGATAGGAGGCGGTGTATAGGGTCGTGAGCCATTTTGGTGGAGGGCGTTGTGAGGATATGAATTCGTTGGGGTGTCGTGAGGTATAAAGGCGATCGCTTGGGGATCTTGAGTTGTTGATGGGTCTTTGAACATTTTTGTTATTGGGGTTCCCGGGCTCGGCGTCTGGAGGTGGTTGTTTCTCGAAATCTTTTCCTTCTGGCGGGTAATGGTCCATATTGGCAGATCGCCTGTCTTTCGGCACCGGAGGCAACGCTGCGAGCTCGGATAAATTTACGTCGCGACTGTTTGCGCCACTGCCTCGTCGGCGCACGGCGTATGGCTGACTAAAGTTCCTCACGTGGGTGGCGGGAACGAGACCAGCACCGGGATCTGGTGTTTGCTGTCTTGTACGTCCTTCCTCTAGTCGCGGCCACTGAGGTGTTCCAGGAACTGGTGGTGGAAACTCATCATCGGTCACATTGTCGCCCGAGTGGGGATCCCCAGCAGCAGATCTTCCGTAGCTGCTTCTGGCGCTCGCACGTTGCTTGCCTTTTGATCTGGTCGACTTGGAAGAATAGCTTGTTTGCGAATCTCCGGATAAGGGCCTTGAGCGGCGGCTACTGATCCTCTGACTGTCGTAGTAGCTTTCTCGTCGACTCCTGCTGCCAATGGTGCTAGTAGAAGGTCTGCGAACGAAGTCGCCTCGATTCTCGTCTTCATCATCATGGTCAAAAGTCGGTTCTGACGGTAGTTGCTGGGGTTGAGTATCTGGATCAGGACGGCCCGCTTCCATATTGCACCCGTGGTACCCAGTACCAAATAGCCTACTAGTAAGTCTCGGCACTTCCCCTGTCCTCCCGACGACCACGATGCGGCAAGGTGTAATTGTTATCGATATGATATGCCTAGCATTGATGTGATCACCTTGTGTGCGTCCTTCATTAACAAGGGTCAGAAATTACATGCAGAATGTCTGCAGCAGTATGGAGTGGGAAATACGGACCTCGGACGCGTCGAGGCGTTGGTGGAGAGTGCATGTAAGGAGCGTGACAGTTACGCTAGAGCCATCCAAATCTCCTTGCCGTACAATCACTTTTATTAGACTTCAACATCTTCTCACCACCGTGCACTTCCCAAGTCGACATGAATATATCATATAAATTGGTGACTGTGTGATGGAGAATACTTTACTGTAGTCAGTCGCAGTATTGTGTACAGACGAGGCCCGGTTATGCTGCTACAGAAAAGTCTCAATGAATGCCTGGGCGGACATGGCCGTCGTGCATGCGGGACTCTGTTGGCTTATCAAGTTCCATCGATAACAGACAGCTACAACAGCCATCTCGTTTGCTGTAATGCAACATCTGCTTCTTCAATTTCCCTTCTAGCTTTACCAATTTGCCATTAACTTCATTAGATAAGTCCAGGTTGCGATGTCGAACATCCACGTCTCCGAGCATCCATGCGTCCGCGCGAAGCTCTCGCTGCTGCGCTCATCCTCCACCAACGCCCGCGATACGAAAACGCTCATACACGAGATTGCCACAATCGTCGGCGTCGATGCCTTTGCTCAAGGACTGTCTGTCCGACAGACTGGCACTGTAAGTTCGCGTTTCTCGTCGCATCCACGCTCTCAGCCACCACCGGCTGACCACGAGTCTCTATAGGTCAAGACTAGCTAACAGTTCATCCCGCTGTGCATAGGATCACTCCCCACTCGGCTACGAATATACCACCGAAGACATATCGCCCATCAACATAAGCCTTGTACCCATCCTGCGATCCGGCCTGAGCATGGTCGAAGCCGTACAATCCTTGCTACCTTCACCCGTATCCGTCCACCACCTCGGCATGTATCGCGAAAAGAGCACGCTACAACCAGTCGAATACTATAACAATCTGCCATACCACAAAGCTGGGGCAGAGTCGAGCATCGCCGAGCTCGCGATTATTGTAGACCCTATAATCGCGACAGGATCGACTGTTTGCGCTGCGATAGAGACATTACGAGACTGGGGTGTGAAGCGCATCATCTCCATATCCATTCTCGCCAGCCGAGGAGGTCTGCAGAGAGCGGCGGAGGCGTGGCCCGAAGGCGTGGAGTTATGGGTCGGTGGTGTTGATGCAGAGACTAATGAGAAAGGCATGATCAAGCCTGGTCTGGGTGACGTTGGAGACCGATTGTATCTTACGCTGGGGAAGTAAGAAAGATCGTGGCGGTGATTTTGATCATAGAAGATGCGAGGTAGTAGAGTAGAGGCTTGCAATTTCATGCGGCCCTGGCACAAGAATGTCGCCCTTGAACCTGCGATCGCTGACTGGGCTGAAGTACTCCACAGCACGCCGTAGGAATCTCTCGAGCCAGCATATTGGCAAGACGTTCGAACTCGTATGCCCGTTTAGAGTGAAAGAGAATAGTTGGTGCTTAGTCACTGACTGCGTTGCAGCTTCAAAGATAGCACATCCAGCATCCAACGAAGATGTGTTCGCGACAATTCTACGACTCGCGTCGTCAGAGATCTTCCTCCCACCCGACTGTATAGTCCACGATTCCAAACTTTGCGCAATTCCTACCTACTAGTACTCCCGACGAAACATGCCGCTTTGTCACGCCTTCATTTCGGGAGGTTCGGCAGTCGGCTGTATTCGCCTGTCCTCTAACGTCCCCAACGTCTTCTCATCTCCTCATGTGTAGTTCTTTCCCTACCCCGGTACCTACCCAGGTACCTGACCACGCTTATTATACTTATTGCAGTATACTTATGCTGCTTTGCATCGTCATGGAGAACTGCAGTATATGTACTAGCGAAACGGCTCCACCGCGATTTCACGGATTTGGGTGTCGGTACATACTCTAACACTGTATGGGTAAGACTCAGAGTCAAGAAACTGCGCCTGTGACTGTGACTATGACTGTGACTGCGACATTACGGGTAATAATAACATTGAATGCATGCAAGCATGAGGGAGGCAGGCATGGCGAGGGCGTTTCGCGGGTTAGGTGGTGATGCCCACGCTGGATACCGAAGAAACCCACGCAGTAGTGATGTCGCACCGGCGCGGGAACAGAGCGTCGGTATGAGGCGTTGTGGGGTGTTGAAGAGGTACGTTATCATTACTCCGTCTGCCGAATAGTAATAGCAAGGGTGTATCAGATGCCGAGAAGGGAACTGAAGCACAGTCGAGATGGGACCGTTCAGGATTCGTGGAGGTGTGAGTGAGGTGGAGAATCGTCGAATCGTGATGCTAATAGCCTTAATACTGTACGGTACTGCGCGCCTCATACATACTGTCGGCAGCTTCATAGGCACGTTCATGGGCGGCAAGTCGAAAAGGCGTGGCGATGGAGGATGAGGCTGTTGGAGAAGATGGCAGGACGCGTTAATGATATACATGTACTGCTCGGCTGGCAAAAGTCGCTTTACTCGCTGGTTAGCATAAAGTCAGGACTTGCTTGTCAGTGTGCTTCATGGTCGACAGCTGCGGTAATTGAGATCTGACTGAAGCTGTTGCTGCGCTCAAGAATGCAACTCGTTAGACAACTTAGGATATTTCACAATAGAGATGAACGGGGGTCCTCCAGGTATGCGTCAAGCAGCACTACTAGTGCTTCCGTATCTTTCGCTGACGCCGTGCCATGGCTCCCATGATGGCGCGTACCCATGATTTTAACAGAGCAGTGCCAGTAGAACATGAGCACTGTTGGCTCAACACTCCACCGAGTCACCCACTACCCAGATATCTCCTGTACATCTACCCAAACTCAACCCGATCCGTAAAAACCAACTGCGAATCAACACTTCTCAGACTTCCATATCCACAATACCTCATCGCCCCCTCCTGCAACACAGGCGTCACCCTCACAAATTCCACCGGCTCAACGAGCTCCACCACCGTCTCAAACCCTCTCTTCTCCACCCGCTGGATGTGATGCTCACTCTCGATCCCACCGGACACATCCCATCCTTCCACCTCCGTTGCTCCGTTCCAGGTTATGAAGATTTTCGATGCGCTCCTGCCCTTCTTCCCTTCGATGTTATTTTTCAGAATGACGGATGGCCGGGATTTGGGACACCCTCGCCACGCGTGTTTGTACGCTCTGTACGACAGCGTGACGTTGGTGGGATCCGAGCTATAGAAGGCGTTCCCCTCGCGGGGCGTGGCGCCGAATTGGATTGTGGAGAGGATCTTCCCGGATGGAGCGAATTCTTCTAGGACCGGAATCCAGCCGTGGCCAGAGAAGTGGTTGTTGTTGGGGAGTTTTTGATGACTTCCTTGCGCTGTGGCGTAGATTGGACCAGACCCGTTACGGAACTGGGAGACGAGGGAGAAGGTGTTGGCTACTAAGTCGATGTGGAGGGTTTTGCCGGAGGTGGGTGTGATGTCTTTGTCTGTGGGAGCGTTGTGGTTGTCGTGCATGTGAATCTGGAGGGTTTTCAGAGCGCCGTTGGAGTCGTATTGTAGGGTATCGGGTACGACCCTGATGTCGTGTTGGTAGCGGAAGTCGGCTCCTTCGCCGGTATGGACTATCGTTTTGAGGGCGTTGTCGATGCTGCTGTCTTGGCCGCGAATACGCCAGAGGACTTTGCCGGAACGGTTGATTGCCACGGCACTGCTGAAGTAGCGCGAACTGATTATGTAACCTGTTTCCTCGCCGTCTTTGTACAGCTCGAAAGGCTCTGCGGCGTTATGGTGAAAGTATCCCCAGGCTTTGCTTTGAGTTTTTCCATCGAAGCCCTCGCTGCCAATGGTGTAGACCGAAGCGCTGAGTGGTAGCTGGTCCAAATGATCTAGACTTCTCCATGCGAACAAGACCTTGTTGGTCTCGATATCGATTTCGTAGACGTGGGCGTCCACGACCCAGCAGTCTTTTGGGCCTTGCTCCCCGGACGCGTAGCGTACGGATGAGCAGTCCGTCTGCGTTACATTATTGCCCAGCACCAGCAGAGTCCCATTCTCCGTGATGTATGCTTCGTGCAAATCAATATTACTGTCATGAAACGTTCCATCTATCGTAAGAAACGCCGTACTCGTCCTTTCAGAGTACGGCGGTATTACCTTCAAATTGGCATCGTTCAAAGTAACATTGTGCAGCAGTCGATAGTGCTTATCCCACAAGAGAACAAACCCGTTGCCTCTGCCTACAGGTTCGCGATAGGTCGTACCGTTCCAAGCGACCAAGACATCCTCGCCTTTATATGTTTGTACGCCGAAATTGAAGCCATTGAAGCCAATGGGTCCGTTCCATACCAAAGAGCCATCACTGTGATTCATGATCAGGGGACCTTTTTGGTGCATGGAATTACCGGCTGGTGACAAGAAGAGTAAGCCATTGAATAGATCGCAGTGCGTCTCATCTTTCCAGATCGTTAAGACTGGCGGCTGGAAATCGGGTTCTGATGTGAAACTCTGGTATGGCCATGTATCGAGCGTGTTCCTCGAGGTTGTGGACTGTGCTGCTGCGTGCACTGTGAAGATGAGGCGAGTGGCGACCACGAAAGCATTCGAGCAGCCATTTTGTATGCGCATCTTGTTCGCATCAATGGTCTACTCCCCCCATAACAATCGTAATGCGCTTTTCTGTGAAAGTTGATGCGCTATAAAAATTTCACATGCACCGAGCTGCTCGTGCTGAATTTCGATTCTGATTCAGTGGATTGTTGATTCTCGTGCACTGGATTTCATGCAGCATGAAGTCAGCCGTACCTCCAAAACAGGATACACAATCATCCCTACACGAGGGTGCAGCTTTAGGTAAGAAGTGGGGCAAAAGATGAAACGTATCCGACTTCCTCTTGCAAATGTTTCCATTGCTACATAATGCACATCGCGGCTGTGTCGCTCAACCATGTTGAATGCGGTTGGTTTGCTGTAAGGTAGGAGAAGATGGGAGATTGATATGTTGTTGGCATTTGTCACGGCCAAGCATGACAAGTGTGGAGATTCATGATGCCGAGGAGTAGCCACGACTTGAACTAGTGCTACAAGAATCAGCAACAGCTGCAAACATATTTCGTATATACCACCGTCACTGTGCTTATGGGGATATCTCAATATCAGCCTTTTCCACCATGCAAATGCCCAAGACCACCAGGACTCCACTCGCTATGCACTACCACCCACAATCAGTCCTGATTCAGGTCGCCGACTTCTGGTTCTACTGCTGTCCTCGCGGAAACTCATCGGCGAGCTGTAGAGAAGCCTTCACATTCATACTCATCAACTCTTGGATCAGCAGCTTAGCGGCATACGGCATCGTCATACGGACCACAGAGCGACTGCTGCCACAACTCTGACACCAGTTGTTATAGCCCATCATGCCGCAAGTCTGGCACACGTCGACCTCGTGCGCGTCAGAGCTGATCATCAAGCGCTCCAGCAGAAGCTGGCTGGCGCCGTATGCAATCAGACAATCGCGTTCCATCTCGCCGAGACGAAGACCACCTTGCCTCGAACGACCTTCGGTGGGTTGTCTCGTGAGAATGGCTCTAGGTCCCGTCGAACGAGAGTGCATCTTGTCTTGCACCATGTGCTTGAGCTTCTGGTAGTAGATCGGCCCGAAGAAGACGTACATGGGCAAGCTCTCCCCAGTGATACCCGACGTCAGACAATCTTTGCCGGAATAACTGAAGCCAGCTCGGACCAGATTTGCGCCCATGTCCTCTACTTTGCTGCCGCCGAAGGCTGTGCCATATTCTTGCGTCCCAGTGAGAACACCTGCTTTGCCGGAGACTAGCTCGAGCATTTTGCCGACTGTCATACGGGAGGGGAACCCGTGAGGGTTCATGATGATGTCCGGTACGACACCTTGATCGGAGAATGGCATGTCTGCCTGCTCTGCCAGCAGACCCACAACACCTTTTTGACCGTGACGTGAGGAGAATTTGTCGCCTATTTCCGGTCGCCTTGTCTGTCGAGTCTGTATCTTGATGATGGTGGTGTTCGCTTCGTTGGCTGTGATCATGACCTTGTCTGCGTAGCACGGATCGGGTAGCTTGTATGACATGTACATCGGCGACCATCTCTGGTCTCTTGCGGATACACTAGTAGCCTGGTTGACCGGCTGTTCTTTGAGAAGGTACATCTCCGAGTTCTCCAGCTCGACACCAACCTCGACAATACCATCTTTCCCGATCTTCTTATGTCTCTGGGCTTGTGGTCCTTCTCTGACTGGATCTCCTAATCGATCGGAAGAGCCATTGCCGTAGGCTTTCAGCGGCATACTCACCTTCTTGAACACTTGACAGCGTCCAAAACCTCTGTCACAAGAAGCCTTATTCAGCACGAGCGCATCCTCAATATCGTACCCTGAGTACGACATGACAGCAACTACTGCGTTCTGTCCGGCCGGTAGCTTGTCGTACTTCACCAGCTCAATTGTTCGTGTGGTAACCATGGGCTTCTGTGGGTAGACCATGAGATAGAGTAGCGTATCGATGCGGGTAAACTGGTTGTAAGCAATCGCGCCTATAGCTTGCTTACCCATAGCACACTGCATAAATAATGTTAGCTATCGCGCCCAATAGGTGTACGCATGCTTCAAAACGACTGACCTGGTAAGTGTTGCGTGGCGATTGGTTGTGATGCGGGTAAGGAATTAGCCCTGCAACCGCACCCAGGATGGTGAATGGCTCAATCTCCAGATGTGTAGTGTGCTCATTGATATCCTTTTCGTATACCGCAATGTTCGAATCGTTCTCCTCATTCACGTCGAGGTACTCTACAATACCACGTGAGAGCGCATCGTCGAAATTTCTGGTGCCCTTACGCAAAGATTCAAGGAAGCGAACAGTCAATTGCGACTTTCCCTTCTCCACCACAATCAGCGGGCGACACACACGACCCTCATCCGTCGCAATATGTACTCCATTATGATGGTGGTTGATGAAGATGCTGACAAACTCGGAAATTCTGCCCATGCGCCGGAACTTTCTAAAGCCATTCAAGAATTCCTTTGGCCGCCTGGTCAGAGCAGCAGGCGTACCATTGACGAAGATGATGTAGGCACCATCACTGTATATTTCGGACCCAGATGCAGATGTGACGTCTTCAGCTCCGAGGACGTACATGATCTTCCTCACTGGTGCTTCCTCGTCTGCCGTCGTGATGTGAGTCATCAGAGCCAGATTCTTCACCAGACCGCAAGCTTCTCCTTCGGGAGTATCAGAGGTACACAGCATGCCAAATTGTGAAGGCTGAAGCGCACGAGGACCGGAAACTTTCCTGGTCTTTTCGAATTGACTTGTAATTCTAGTCATCATGCCTAATGCTGAAATGTAGCTGAGTCGACTGAGAACGTGTGTTACTCCAGCTCGATCCATGCGAAATCGCTTGAGTGTCCAATTGCCTGTTGAAATTGCACGCTCCATGCCACTGGTAATACGTGCATCGCATTGCTCAATGATCCGCTGCGGGTCGAACTCTGATGTAGGATTGGGCTTTTTCAGTGTCTTCTCCATGTTGAGTTCGATCTGTCGTAAACAGTCCTTGAACAGATCCTCGAATAGTAAAGCGAGCATTTGGCCGGCCAGTTCCAGTCGCTTGTTTCCAACATAATCACGATCATCCACGAGCTTTGGGTCGTTCATCGCCATTAATACCCTGCGCGTCATGAATGCCACGTAGAGCGCCTTCGGCCGAAAGTTCATATCGTCGACCTGAACGTGAGGTATGATTGTACCAGCAAGTTTCTCCATGGCCTTCTGCTTTGGTGTCTTGGGCCGCGTCCCAGGCTTGGGCGAGAACTTCTCCGGCTTGAGACGGTTCGCTATATACTCCAGACCTTGTTCTTGGGTAAAGACGCTCTCCATTGCTGCCAACTCCAGGTTCGATGCAAACTCGTCCTGATACTGCGCGTCACTACCTGCAGCAAGTAACAGAATTTCATGATCAGACTGGATACCCATGGCTCGTAGCACGATAGCAACGGGAATATCTTCGGTCAGAGAGTTGTGCTTGAGGTATAGGTAACCTTTCTTAAGCACAACGTACGTCTTCGTCTTGACATTGGCCGTGTGACTCGTGACCGACGCTTGTATCGTCCCTTTGAAGGACTCGACGAGAATTCGGTTCTTGCTGAGTTGCTCTTGCACCAATATCACCTTTTCCTGTCCTCGCACGATAAAGTAGCCGCCGGGATCGATGGCGCATTCGTTCAACAATCCCATCTCTGATTCCTTTTTGTTGCTGAGAACGCATCTAGAACTGCGAAGCATCATCGGCATACGCCCAATCAGGATGTTCGTTTTCTTCACAGTTCCCGTTGGTCGAGTGTATACATAATCGACGTATATGGGCGCGGCATAAGTCATGTCCCGGAGCCGGCACTCATTCGGTGTGACTGGAGTTTCGACATGACCTCTGGTCATATCGTCGAGTCTGCAAGGCTTGCCCACCCGGATATCGGTGAACTTGATCCATTTCTTGCCTTTCGATTCCTTGGAAATTATGAGCTCGTTGGCTTTGAGAATCTTCTTCAACTCGATATCGCAAAAGTAATCGAAGGAATCCGTGTGCTGCTTGATCAGACCCTTGACTCGCAGAAAGGCGGGCAGTAGGTTCCATTTGTCTTGAGCAGTATTGATAGGATCTGTCAAGCGCTTGCTGTAGTAGAAGGGTCGGAGCAGGGCGTCGATGTCGTCTCCCGCCACCACCGGTTTCTTCTTCGGAGGCAAAGTCTGCCCAGCAGAAGGTGCTTGTGGATCGGCTGCTGTGTTTTCGGCACCGGTCTTTGCCTGGGATTCTTCCGTTGCTTTCGGCTTTGGAGCAGCCGTACGTTTGCGTGGAACAGCTTTGGGAGCAGCGACCTTCACATGTCTTAGTCTTCACCCAAATTGCTCGTCAGGTCTCTGCGTACTTTCGGCGCGCTCCCACTCAATTCAACAGGGCCAGTCTTCTTCGGTCCTGGTGCCATGGTGCGCGATATGCATGGGACTTGGTGTGTGTGGTAGACACACAACGTTGATGTGAGTCGACTCTGTTCGAGGTGACTACTCAATATGCAGGTGGTTGTACTATGGAAATTCTAAGCTCACTTTCTTCGGCCCCACATAGACTATGTTGGCCTGAGGCCAGCAATGGTGACGCGGTAAAACGTTGTCCCCTTCTCCGCATGTCCTTCTCGATGTGGTCTTCAAATTGGTGCCCGACGTGCACAGGGACAAGCACGAGCGATGGGTCGCATTCTACTACTACTACTACTGCTACTGGACGATTTCGTGCGGCTACACCTTCTAGAGATGCATCTTACAGATGGACATGACTTCCCGGAAAATACCCACCGGAAGCGATGTAGCATTAATACTCCAAGCCAGCCACTACTTATTTGATGCTGGTATCCGAGGTACCTGCTTGTCCGGTGCTTCGATCGCTACAGACTTCAGGCTTGCATTTGAGCTCTTCCGGCCCTGCAGCGGAGCGGAACTCCCTTGTTTCAGGCACACAATATTACGTTCAGCAGTATAGATAGTGTGTGTGTGTGTATATATATCTGAGTGTGTGATGATTAGCATCGATTGATAGCTGGCCTTCGGTATTCGGAGCCACCGTGATGCAGTATAGTGTCGAAAAGGTGCACCATGACTCGAGGCGTACAGCACACCGCTTTCTAGACGATTAATTCCACTCTTCCGACTCGCTGCCACGCTTGAGAGCTCTGCATCTAGTGCAACCGCGCCGTAGTCTGGTATCGTCAACAGCTACCCTGATGATGAAGTGGCCGGACGGGGCATTACTGGAGGCGCTGCGAAATCTTCCGAAATGTGCAAACGAATATCTACTACTGTATGTGCAGCCACAGTGGCACAACTCATCAGCACGCAGTAATGAATGATTTCACGGAAGCGTCAATCCGTTCCATTGCTTACAGCTGTCTGTCTGTCTGACTAGTTGGCAAAGTAAGATCATGTATGCTTTGCCGGCGGAGGGCAGCGCGATCACGAAGCCAAGTTAAGTGCTTCGTACGGTCTTCTGGTTGCAAGGATCCCCCACCCATAGATGGCGCGCAAAAGCTCCCTGCAAGCCATACCGGGTGCCCCAAAGCCTCCAAGGTTCACGCTGCCAATACAGCGCTCTGCTTGCTTTGCTTTACGCCTTTTGTACGAATGTACCCGTACTGACCCTTTTCCCGTCGCCAGAAATGTTTCGCCCGCCGCTTGGGCAGCTATGCCATCCTCCACTATATTCCATGCACTCATGTCCACCGTTGCCCGAGCACCCACTCCTCCAGTTCTGTTTCAGTAGTCGTTGCTGTTGTTGTTGTTGTTGTTGTTGTCTGTCGACCTCTGCAGAGCTTGGCTTGGCGGGTGAGCTCGCCTCAACATAGCCATCGCCGAGCGGCACATCAATCCGCACTTGCACATCGTTACTCTGATCATCTGGGCCCCACCACTTTCGTCCTTGACTCGTCCGTCTCCTCCTGCGTGCATTCTTACGTCTGTCCTTATTGCAGAGTATTTACACTCCTCGCTGCTGTACAGAATCAGAGAGAGCGAGCGCTTGGTCATCTGTATATCATCCATTGCATTGGCTCGCAAGAGCCTTCACGGCGCTCGCGCTCTTTTCGGCTTCCAGGTATGGTACCCTACCGGCTGCCCGTTCCCTGGGTCTTTGATCCGTCACTCGTGCATGTCCAGTACTGACGAGCACCAGAATGGCCTTCTTCCGGGGACCGCAATCGCCGCGAGAGGAGCAGTACATCTCGAATCCGCTCTCACCGCCGCAGAGAAACCCGAACCGCTGGAGCGCCAGCATGGCAGCTACGAACGATGTTAGAGGAGCATTGCATAGAAGGTTCACAACCAATACCGTTCCGACGTTGTCACCCATCGGTCAGCAAAGAAGGCAGGCCGCTGGAGATGTCCCACCACAGGTGAGTGCATTTCACCCCGAAGAATGGCACATGCGCAAAAGGCGCGACGAGTAGAGGAGCGCGCAGAGTTGGCATTTTCAAGAGGTTGCAATGGCTTGAAGCAGAAATGCTCTGCACGGAAGTGGTTGGGCTTCATCTGCCACTCCTAGCCGGAATGTAGGATACCGGCTTTACGATTGCATGGCCATTTCCCAGTGTGCACCCATGGGCTTATGCGCGGTTTGCACGGTGGACGAGGAAATTTGCGAAAGATGAGCGCTTGTTACACTGGGACATTGCATACGATGCTGATGTATCGATTCTAGCCCAATGCCCAGAACAGAATTACGCCAGTGAGTGACGATACCCTCTCCACACGCCAGCCTGGTCTGGCAAGCCTCGCTGCTGCAATCAGCCAATGCTGCCTGAAATCGAGCACGTGATACTCAAGGCCACAAGAGACGTGACTACAGCACTGTCCATTGCAGCGCATGAAGAAGAGCTTGAGAAAGTGCGGCGACACTTGCAGAAAGACGAACATAGCAAGATTGAAGCCAAGCTGTATCTTTGATATCACCAAAGCGGCTTACTGACCGGGGTATTCGCAGTCTGAACGTGCAGCTCGCCATTACGAGAGCCTCCTTCAAGCCCAGCGCAAGATCCAAGAGGAGCTCGAAAAGGTGGACGCAGAGACTCGTCGAGAGGTAGACGAGAACATTCGCCACGAGCAGTCCGTGACCCAGCTCTTCGCACAGAGCGAGCCAACGACACCGCCCGAGTACCACGTCTACCCTCAGGCTCAGAACGTGTCGCGACCGACCTCAAATCGCTACTCGACCGCCAGTTTGACGTCACCTCCTGGCATTGTCACCAGGCCGAATCGCTCAAGCACGCAGCTCACTTCGCCTTCTGCTGGCTTTGCACGAACTTACAACGCCAACAATACCTCGAATCTACCATCGCAATCTGTTCCAGGGTCACGACGCCAGTCCGACGACGAAGAAGACGAGGACGACTTCCTCTACAATTACGAAAGTAGCATCCATCGTGCGGCGGCGAAGTAAGTGCTTCACAATTCTTCTTCAATCGGACGCGATCACAATATCACGAATGTCTTGGCATGTGAGCACGTGCCGAAAAGCGGTGAACGCCGTAAGGCTTCACTAGCAGGCAGCTCCGAATGCCGGCGAGATGATGATCACAACACAATTGACAATAACAAGTCATTGTGCAACAGACCACAATAGACGAAGAAGCTGTCTCATTGAGATGTGCGACAATAGCATGTGGTTCTGCGACTTCCTATATATCCCCGGCATGCCCTATCTATTTACCTCGAACTGACACTTCAACTTCAACCACAGTCCGAACCGCAATTCTATGCCAATCACTTCATACGATCGCAAGAGAAACACTACTGAGCTGGTACTTGGGCCCGTTAATACCACTGCTTTTCTCTTTGACGATAACGACAAACACTCAAGTCAGCCAAAGTCCAACAAGACTACGCCCCCAGATACCAAGACATATCTGCAAGTCCAGCATACCGCAGACGGTTTTCCGAAGCTCATTCGCCGTGAAGATAACGGCGAACTGTCAGTATCCGCAGCATCTGCTGCTCTTGACCTGGCGTCTTCTGCAGACGAGTCGCCGCAGCTAGCCGACCGAGCCACGGCTACTCGTCACCGCATCTCACTACCGCCAAGCGCTTTGAGTGGCAATATGAACATGCAGCCACTGAACAGCATCTTGGCAAACGTCAACGCAAACGATGGCCGGCCCACCGCAAGCAATCGCCGTTCCATGGAGGTGCATTTCTCGGCTGAGACCAAGCGCCCAACGCTGATGACCTCCCCGCCTCGTGGTGCTGCAAACGGACCCCAGTCGTCGTTTTCTTACTCTACAAACGACCTCCCGACTCTCAAGAGTATCAACGGCGAAGCATCCGAAGGTGGTGTTTCTCTCACCTCTCCTCCAGCCCAAGCGAGCCGCCTTGCCGACGCCAACTCGCCCGACCAGAACGCTGCTGCCCTCGCGCGTCTGTCTTCTGCGTCCGGTCAGCAAGCTCAGGACTTCACATCGTTCAACAAGGCTGCCGAAGGTCAAGACCTTTTCAACCAGCAGTCCGGACTCCAAGCCAACGCCGCCCCGTTCGGTCCTACCTCCCCAGAGAACGGTTTCGTGAGTCCGAACATGTCTCATTACAACCAACCAGCAGCTTACTATGGCGGGTATGGCATGCAGATGATGAATAACAGCTTCGCCAACATGAACATTGGTACCAACGGCTACGGTCAGCAAGCTCAAATGCCACAATATGGCAACACATACCAGCAGGGTGGCTTCGCCAATGGCTATCAGCAATATCAGCAGGGTGGGCAAGCAGGTCCAGGTGCTGGCCGCTTCGATAGCAATCGCGGCATTCCACAACAGCGCCGTCAAGCTGCCGAGGAGGCACAAGCAAAATTCAACTCGATCAAGGTCGAGCAGCTGATTGGCGAGATCTACACTCTGTGCACAGATCAGCACGGCTGCCGATTTCTGCAGAGAAAGCTTGAGGAACGCAACCCCCAGACGGTTCAGATCATCTTCGATGAAGTCAAGACTCACATGATTGATCTCATGGTCGATCCGTTCGGCAACTATCTGTGCCAGAAGCTGCTTGAGAGTACCGACGACGCCCAGCGCACTGTCCTCATCCAAAACGCTAAGCCAGCCATGACCAAAATCGCCTTGAACCAGCACGGCACTCGCGCTCTGCAGAAGATGATTGAGTACATCACCACTCCCGAGCAGACTGAGCTCATCATTGATGCTCTTCGCAACGACGTCGTCCTTCTCATCCAGGACCTCAACGGCAACCATGTCATCCAGAAGTGCCTCAACCACCTCTCTTCCATCGATGCCGCCTTCATCTTCAACGCTGTCGGCGCCCACTGCGTCACCGTCGGCACTCATCGTCACGGCTGCTGCGTCCTTCAGCGCTGCATCGATCACGCCGATGGCCTTCAAAAGGGTGAGATGGTTGATCATGTCATTCGCAATGCACACGCTCTCGTACAGGACCCATTCGGCAACTACGTTGTTCAGTACATTCTCGATCTGTCCGAGCCTTGCTTTACGGAGCCTCTTTGCGAGGCCTTCTACGGCGAGATCGCCAGTCTTTCGCGGCAGAAGTTCAGCTCGAACGTCATTGAGAAGTGCATCCGATGCTCCAGCCTCGACACCAAGCGCAGCATCATTACCGAGATCATGCGACCAGAAGTCTTGGATAGAATGCTTCGTGACGGCTTCGCCAATTATGTCGTCCAAACCGCTATGGACTTTGCTGATGACGAGCTGAAGCCCATGCTCATGGAGGGCGTCCGCGCCGTTCTGCCAAGCATTCGCAACACTCCTCACGGTCGTCGCATCCAGAGCAAGATTGCCGACTTCGACAATCGTCATCTCACCACTCCCAGCGAGGGTCTGCACGCGCTCGACCAGCCGCAGTCACCAACCGTCCAGGGCTACATTGGTGTGCAGCCAACGCCAGCTCCGCCTCGCGCACAGCGTCAAGGCATCTACGGCGCACCGCCTTCCTTCAACATGAACGGTAACATGAACGGCAACATGAACGGCACCTTGAACGGCACCATGAACGGAAACATGAATGGTAACATGAATGGCAACATGACCAGCAACATGAATGGCACTGGTGGTTTCAACTCCGGTGCTTTCGAGAACGGCAACTACAGTGGCGGCTATGGTGGCGCTAACATCACTTCTCCAACTCCGCAACGTAGCAACCCGAGCTTCGGCATGTTCGGCAACGGCACTCAAGACCTCCAGAACGGCTACACACCAGCCTTCCAGAGTCGTCAGCCACCGTATGGCCACTTTTAAGCATCACCTCGACGCTTATATGTGGCTGTCTACTGTATCAGTACTTCACACCAGCATTGGTGATATCAGCCATGCTACTTGGGCGTTTGGACCCCGCCACCATTGATGAACTTCCACGGCATTCCATGTCTCCAGCATGAGCTACGACCTCCTGAAACGGCCGACGACTTGAGACGAATAGAAGGCTTGGCGACTTTACTTCAACAACAGCTTGGGTGGCCCAGAACGGGCGAATTTTACGTTCTATCGGCAGAATCACGAAGCATCTCCGCGATCTTGCATATGCCTACGGCGCACGTACTTTGGGCATCATCGCGCACTTAAGACGATGAGCCTGTACCACTACCATACTTGCGGTTGCATCTATCACGGCGCAAATCACCGGCTCTGCAGCTTTTAGAAACTTGACTTGGCATCTTTTTTACGTCTACTGCCCTTTTTCGCGATCATTTTCCGGCCATTACGAACACAGACGCGAGACCCTCTTATATGGCACGATACGAGACGAAACTCTGTAACAAAAAAACATAAAAAGTTGCTTGCTTGCATAGCCAGATACGGGTATTGGGTTTTATCAGCGGCCGGCCTTTCATGGAGTTGGATATAAGAATTGGCACTGGCTGCGAAACAGATGGGTTGGCTTGGATATCAGACGTCGGCCTCTGTGAGGCCTGTATGATTAGTGTATTTTCACCACCAATCAAAGCGGTTGCCTGTATCACCCTCTCTGCTCTGTCTCTTCGTATTCTGCCTCATTGTCGTTATGTGGAGTCTTGAAAAAGGAAGTTGTTTTGCTGTAGCACACTTTGCCAGGCAAAGTGTACCCCTTGCATGGCGACTGCACTTTACGACATTTCAAAACCTGCATCCTTCGCTCCTTCATGGTATTGCTTATCTTCTCTCCGGAGCTGACGTGTGCTGCTTCACTTTTCTCACACTCCAACTGACCACTGCGCATATCATTATCGGTGACCTTTACACCCCACTACACAGACAGCCAAAACTGACGGAGCTACCAATGTCACTTCGTAGATTTCTTGGACTGCTTTGTACACAATCGGAATCAGGATCAGAACCACCGCGATATCCATGCTAGCACATCCAAACAGAACCGATAAGACTCGTCCCGTCACCAGCTAGCAGTACGCTTCGGACGAGAACCGCAACGCTCTACGCCGCCAGTCAGTCAGTCAGCCAGTTAGTCAGCTAATTATGTGTGAATGGCTCAGCAAGTACAGCGCTGCTCACGTATGGGAAGGTTATATAGAATGCAACAAAAATGTATCATGTAGTCAGAGCTTGAGCTCATGTCTTCCAGTACTTATATGCTTTGGTTGTATTGCTTGGCAGCGCAAGAGGCCAGCGTCATCGTTACCCAGTCTCATCAGACATGCTGTACCAGCTCAGGTATCTCCCATTAGTAGCCACATATGACCATATTCCGACTCCTACAAGAGCTGTGACATGGTCAGGTGTCGAGCTTGAAAGCAGTACTCGTGACACGTGCCCTTGTGAACGACTAGCAAGGTTGTTGACCTGTCCAGCCTCCAAATTGCCGATGCAGGTTAGCGAGTCACTCAGTTCCACTGCATACATACACACCGCCTTCCCTGCCCATGTAACGAAATTGAACTGAAGATGATTGGGGTTGAAATCGGAGTGGTGATGTGCTGTGGAGTGGACAAAGAAATGCAGCATATCGTCACACATTGGGAAAAGAGAGTTCACAAAGGCCAGAAAGTAGCGAGACCCTTTCAAGTGCTCGCCAATCATGCTGTGCCGTTGACTGGAGGGCGGAGCGGAGACGGCGCGGCGCTGAAGAAGCAGTAATGAACATTATTATCAATGGACGACAACAAGAAGCTGAAGCTCATCAATTTGAAGCGTAATCACGCTGTGAAGAAACGAAACTGTTGAATCCACTTCACATACATGCTTTCCTTGTCCACAAACACGGATCCTTGCCCGGAACATCACGTGCTGATTCCTGTTCCCGATCTTTGTCAGAACACGATACCCGGTCTCGCTAGTGCCAGTGCCAGTGCTGGGGAGCTCGTCCAGCGGTATCGCGTAGTACTAGTACTTCTACCCGACCTTGTGGACACATTGACGTCGAGGGGTGCATGCATGCACCTCGTGCATAGCAAGCCACGAGCAGAATCTACATTCCACACGCTATTTCGTCCGCTAGTCTTGGAGACAGGGCTGCTCCTCGACAGCCTACCGCAGCCAATATTCCGTTCTACACCAACTCCACTGCGGCTCAAGCCAGGAAACCTGCCAACATCCCTTTACACACCCTCAGCTCCGCTGCTGGAAGGAGAAGAAATAGTAGCCTTGAGAGTTACGAGGGCGAAGAGAAGAGGGCCTTGACGCATCGGCGACAATCTGACTCAGCATCCTACGACGACGATAGCAGCGATAGAGACTCCGAATTCTCGCTCTGGAGCGACACGGGCGACCTCGTAGATCAGCTCGCCGACGAAGAAGACCCCCTTGCAGCACGACTTCGGCAGGACCACCTCGAAGCCGTAGAACCTACCCACTCACGTTCGCGAAGAAGTCGAAAGAGGCGAGTTCGGTACGCCGATCACGGTCGTTCCCATTCGAGACACGAAGACGAGAAGGATTACGATCAAAGAGGACAGCATACTGGCGTCGTCAAGAGAAAGGAGGACATCGAAATACCGGATCCTCCGCGAAGGCCTCTTCACTGGAGCCAACGCCTGCTAGCAGCAGCCATGGCGCCCACCGACGGACACTCGCGGATGCATGGCCTGCACGGCAAGAAGCTGATATACTTTCTCAGTATCTTTGTCAGTCTGGGCGTCTTCCTCTTCGGCTATGATCAAGGTGTCATGTCCGGGATCCTCACGGGTCCAGCCTTCAAGGACTACTTCAACCAGCCCACAGCAGCAGAAATAGGCACCATGGTAGCAATTCTGGAGATAGGAGCCTTCATTTCGAGTATTTGCGTAGGGAGGATAGGAGACATGTTGGGACGAAAGAAGACGATTTTGTATGGAGCGTTGATCTTCGTGGTGGGAGGAGCGATACAAACATTTGCGACTGGCATGCCGATGATGATGTTGGGAAGGATTATTGCAGGTTTAGGTGTGGGTGCACTGAGTACGATTGTGCCCGTCTATCAGAGCGAAATCAGTCCGCCGCATAATCGAGGAAAGTTGGCGTGCATAGAGTTCTCAGGCAACATCTTTGGGTATATGTGCAGCGTGTGGGTGGACTATGGGTGCAGCTATATTCCGGGGAATTGGTCGTGGAGAGTGCCGTTACTCATGCAAGTCATCATGGGCGGGATTTTGGCTGTGGGCAGTTTCTTGATTGTGGAGTCGCCGCGATGGTTGTTGGATAATGATCATGACGAGGAGGGCATTGTCGTCATTGCGAACCTTTATGGCAAAGGCGACATCCACAACCCGAAGGCGAGAGACGAATACCGCGAGATCAAGATGAATGTGCTTTTGCAACGGCAGGAAGGAGAACGATCGTACAAGGACATGTTCAAGCGCTACAAGAAGCGCGTCTTCATCGCCATGTCCGCACAGGCCCTGGCGCAGCTGAACGGCATCAACGTCATTTCCTACTACGCACCGTTGGTCTTCGAACAAGCTGGCTGGGTTGGCAGGGATGCAATTCTCATGACCGGAATCAACGGACTGACGTACCTAGCATCGACCATCCCTCCTTGGTACATCGTGGACAGCTGGGGTCGCCGCTTCATCCTGCTCTCGGGTGCCATGATGATGGTCATATCACTCTCAGCCATATCCTACTTCATCTACATCGACATACACTGGACACCAAGGGCCGTCGTAATCTTCGTCATGATCTACAACGCAGCATTTGGATACTCTTGGGGACCCATCCCATGGCTCTATCCACCGGAAATCTTACCCTTGAACATTCGAGCCAAAGGTGCAAGTCTTTCGACAGCGACAAACTGGGCGTTCAACTGGCTCGTTGGCGAGATGACGCCTATACTCCAGGAAGCGATCAAATGGCGTTTGTATCTGGTGCACGCGTTCTTCTGCGCAGTCAGTTTCGTTGTCGGTAAGCACATCTCGCTCTCCCACAGTATCATTAAGCGTATGTTTTCTGACCCGTCATATAGTATGGTTCATCTACCCCGAAACCGCCAACGTCCGCCTCGAAGACATGAACTCCATTTTTGGCGACGCCACAACCATCGCGCCTACCCCTGAGACTCTTGCGGAAGCCGAATCGCTCTTTTCGGGCAATCGCTCGCCAGTCCCTTCGTTCCGACTCAATGAAGGCAGGCAGGCTGAGCAGGACGCGAATATTCCTGACATGGACTTGCAACCTCCGGATGTCGAGATCCAGAATGGCAAACCTCTGCTCAGCAAGGACGATGATCACGGGGAAGGCGTGGGTGGCTGGATCTCGAATGTGGTCAAAAGAGCCAAAGGTGAGAACGCCAGTAGTCAGGGTGGCAGTGGCAGGTATAGTCGGGTAAGAGACGATCAGTGATGAGTCAGTACAGTGCGGTGCGTGATGCGTTGTGTCGCTAGCGTTCGAGCGGAGGATAGAGGGCGTTTGGTTTATTATGATGAGGTCCGCCTGCGACAGTCAAAAGAACAAAAAGTGTTCCATGCAGAGTTTGGGGGGACGGACTTGGTGTTTTTTTTTGCTTGCACAAGCCTTTTTGGGTGCTGGACATGTAATGTACAGGTACATGTGTGTGAGAGAAGAAGACGACATGCGCATCAGTTTGTTATGGTGGTCGTGGCATGAATAAAAGGAATGTCATTTGTATGGATTCATTTGAGTCTGCAGGACAAGGTTGCATCTATGCTGGATTTGATTTTCGAACTCACAGTAGGGATACGATGATTGAGTTCCGACGGATCTTAACGGCAACTAGTCCTGATGACCTTCGTAACGCTGATTTTGATTTGAGACCTTTTGTGAGGCCCTCGTCGTCGCCGCTCTGGAGTCTCACCCAGGCACGTCGTTGAGGAACGGGCCTGTGGAGTGGAGGGATCCTCGCCCGCCCGCCCGCACAACCTTGATCTCGGCGACTCCATGTTGCTCTCGGCTCCTCCACATCGTCCTTGAGCCATCTAGTGCCTCGCGTTTAGGGGTGGGCTACGGCCAAACATGGCTTGCAAGGCTGGATTCTTCAAGAGCGTAAAGAAGGCGAAGGGTTGCTTGAAAAAATCTCAGATTTCGGTACCGAGGATGAGACTCATGTTCTGGAGCAGATGGCGAATATCTGGGTCTGTTTCCAGCGCTTTCAGCTGCCGCGTACTAGTGACAAGTTGGTGGTTTTGTTTGGCGTTTGATGGTTCTGGGGACTATGTCAGCACGGCGCTTAGTACATTGAAAGCGGATCCTTTTGCGACGTACGAAGAATGCTTCGTGCCACTATTGACGTGAAGCTGTGTGAGGCTGACCAGGATCCTGGAGTAAGTGTATGGCGAGAGGATGGGATCCGTGAGCGTCTTAAGAGGTTCTTATCTCAAAGACGACAGCAAATGCTCCAAGACATGCCTGCCTGATGGCAAGACACTCGTGCATGCCGACTTATGCGAGCTACTGGATATTGAGCGCGTTGTGCCAACGTTTGTTCGCTAATGACAACATGTAGCCTTTGTCAACGTCCCCTTCGACAGCTCCACCATTCTAGAGACTCACCGCTCTTTTCGATTTCGATTTCGCTCACGTCGGTTAGAATGGTGGCGGATGAGTTCTTCAGATCGCGGGGACATAATTTTGGTCGTTTTCCGAGCACACGATACAACGAGCCGGAATGGAAGAGAACTCCACGTTGTCAAGCTACACGGCTTCATGGAGCCAGTGCCACCTAGCTCCGAAGTCGTGGACGGGCCAGCTACGAAGGTTTGGGATGATGCTTCGAAGAGTGGGGAATTGTAGCGACCTGCGAGTATTCCTCGTGTGTCACAGCTTGCGGACGTCTATTGACTATCGTGGCAGGTCTTGCCATTCAGGCTCTGTCATGCTGTCGTTGTCGGTGGTAGTACAGAGGAGCAGCTTTTGCAGCGGAAGCGGGATTGAGGATCGTTACTGGCCGGCTTTCTTACTGACTTTGGCTATTGGATGACAGTTTGGACATGAGTGATAGTTGTATACTGGCAGTGGCCTGACAAGACTTAGCCTCAAGCTGGGCACGATCTAGTGCGCACTCCGTGATCGTCAACCGGCCGATACGCATTGCCGCCAGTAACACTGATAGACAGTAACTCGCGCTATCTATCATGGATATGCAGCAGATCTGTATAGTCTCGTGCAGTTTCTCCATACGAATCTATAATAACGATTCCGGCACGCTGGTCAATTGTATACACAGCCCTGTCGGTGGCGTTTCAAGCCGTGTGGGTCTAAGAAGGCACAGTCTACGTGCTATTATCATCCTCCCTCCGTAGCTGTCTGTCCAATAGAGCATCAGAGCATTGGAAACAGCTTGCTATAGACACTTCAACAAAATCTTCGTGGATGTCCGTTCTCGGCGCAGATGACCGGGATCGTGCTTTGCATCGAGTAAATCAGCTTGTAGTGACATGTATGTTCCTCATCCCTCGAAAAGATGCGCATGACACTGGCATTGCGGTGCCACCATGCAAATCCGACCGGCAGACATCACTTTTCACAGGTCCCCTAATGTCATCGCAATGCAACCTCTTTCTATCACAAAAATATCTCACCTTCGCCATGGCTTCACGCTCTATTGCACAGCATGTGGCGCACATTGCACCCTTTGCTCTTCGAGCGCCCGAGAGGGCTGTATCGCTATGAACGCTCTGAGGTCTGTTCTGGGCGAGATACTATTCTTCAATTCCGCCAATTCCCGGCATCTCAAACTGTGTCCTCAGTCTGCCACTACGCACTCACTTGCGACGCCAACCACATCATTCTCCTGAAATAATGGGCCATAAAGCTCTCGGTGTAATAGCTATGCTGTGAGTCATGCTGCGACACGAGATTGTGGGCGAGTTCATGGCAGAGGGTGACATACCAATAAGCCATGGCGTCTTGTTTGCCCTCGACAGTGCCCATTGCAGACATGTGCAGCTGCATAAAGTACCGCAGGTTGCAGAAGATACTGCCGTTGCTATTGAATGCGATAGCAGAGCCCGCCTCATCGTGATAGACGTTGATCGTCTGTGGTCGGAGGTCGAAGATCTGTGCTACGGCGACGAGGACGGCGCCGAATTGGATCAGAGGTTGCTGGTAGCTCTGTAGGAAACCAGCGGTGTCGGGATGCGTGCGGGAGAGGTACAATTTGAGACCGCTGGCAGTGGTATTGACATATTGTATATCGTGGCCCGGCTTGGTATCGCAGTATGAAGCTGATTCTTTTACCATGGCCGTGTCTGGCCGCGAGAAGAGCGAGTCGGCATTGTACTCTCTCGTGGACTTAATAGCCGACTGTAAGTTGGCCTGCGTATCCCGTGCTGAGGTGACGCGTTCAGTTCCAGGAGTTACAGCATTGCTGTTAGTATCCTGCGCGGTGTACGGTGGTGGTGCATCCGAGCTGTTGCCGAGCAAATGCTGCAATTGCTGTGCCGCTGAATTGCTAGAGTTCATGCCCAGCTGATTCCTAATGCTACTGAAGATCCCGCCGGCGCCCTTCTTTGTACTACGCGAGGGTGGTCGAGTGTCAGGAGAGCCAAATGCTCCTGGCATGGCTAAGGTCTTCTCTGGCGTGGCTTCCGGTGCAGTGTCTGGCTCCGGTGGAGTGACATGATTGCTCCGTGCAGCAACCGCTTGCGTTGGCATGGATGCTGCCTCGGCTTCTCTCATTCGCTGTTGCTCCTCCTCACGCTTCTGTCGCTCGGACTCTGCAATGCGCGACTCTGCTGCTCTGGCTCGAAGGATACGATCAACGTTGTAACCCTTTCTCTTGAGCCCACCAAGATCACTCTCCAAAATTGTCTCGAGGGCTAGCAAATCTTGCTGCCTTGGTCGCTTGAGTAGAAGGCGCGCCATGGCACGACTGACCTCGTAAAGGTCGTAGCGCGCGGTGACGTATAATGTAGCTTCCCGCTTGCTCTCCCTGTGGAGCAAAGCCGTTCTCTTATCCAGCACCGACAGTTGGTAGCCTTTTAGTTTGTGGGTGACCTGGAGGAATTCCGCGACTTTGATGTTCATATTCTGATCAATCCATTTCGCGTCATGTCTAACCGTGTCTGCCGGGTGATCGTGCAAGAACAGGCGACAGCGTTCGACCAGTAGCTTATGTAGCTTGGCGCCTCCCGATTGGTCGTTGAGTAATTTGCCCATCCGCTGATCATCGTCTGCGAGTTTGCTCAAAAGAGGCGTCTCCAGCGCCAGGTAAAGACCCTCTAGCGTTTCGTCCTGCGGGCATGTCATCAACGCTTCGGCGAATATCCGAAAGGTCTGAAAGTCGTCCACAATTACCATTTCTGATGCACTGACTAGAGAGTATTCTAGGATCTTAGCGTCTTCGTCATCATACTCTCGCTTTTCACTGCCAGTGTTGGCTGTCACTTGCTTTTCGGCAAGCAAACATGGAGCTGCCTTGAGCTTCTGCCAGAGGGCCTTGTCTTTCTTGAGCATCGCAGCACTCTCAGCAATCTTGCGCAGAAGCTGTAGATACTTGTCTTGGCCAATAGTATCGAGCAGTCTCGCCGGCTGTCTCACTAGCATGCCGGCAATCTCGGTGGCGCCGGGTTCATGCCTCGAACCGACGCGGAGTAGGAATGTGTTTGCTTCTTGCCCAAAGTCAACGAAGTCGAAGATATCGCCATAGGATTGACTATCGCCAAGAAAGCAGGTTCGAGGTGTAACGTAGCGCACCGACGGCGACTTTGAGCTACTGGAGACAATAGGCACAATCGGCGAATTGCCGATGCGCTCCGCCAGGTTTCCATTCGTCCCTATCTCACCCAGCCTGCTCGCAAAATATCCAAAGAGTGTTTGAGCAGAAGCAACAGTGGCAGGTGGTGCCTTCAGCAACCTCTCAGCCGCAAGATCTATAGGTGGGTCCAATGCCACGCCGAATAATTTATGATGTGCTTGTAGGTCTTCTCGCAGAGTACGAAACCGCAGCACCGCGGCCTTTGGGTTTGCATAACACTGTCTCGGCTTTGCTACCAGATTCTGGCCTTCGCCGGCAAAAGGCAGGACAGGCAGAAAAGCTTTGTCAATCTCACCTACCGGGAATTTGTGGTAATCGTGATGAAAGGCATTCATAATCCAATAGCTGATAGTGCTTTGTTGAAGCTCGCTTCCCATCGGCGCTTTGGCGAGGATGTCCACGAGGATAGGCAACAGGGGAAACTGCTGCAGTCCCAATAGCCGCAGGAAACGCCCTTCAGGAGTTGTGGCGCGGTATTGGCCTGGCCACTGAAGTATTGGGAGGCCAAGCTTGCGAATCGCGTCGCTGGGTTCGTAAAGTTCGGAAAGACGGTACAACTTCCCCTTGTTGACTTGGTCGCTAGACTGCGTCTCTGCAGGACATATAGGAGTCTGTCGTAGACGCCGGACATCCTCCTTGGGGATATCATCCTTTACGCTCACCAGGTAGCGAATCAAATCGACGTGGCTCCACTTGCCCTCCTCGGCGGTTGCTATTGTTGTTGACTTCGCCATCAGTCTGTCAAAAACCACGTTAAGCTCCACTGTTTTGCGTACACCAAGTGTCGAAAGGAACTTCTCCTTGGTGCCTTGCAAGCCGGTTATAGTAGGTAGATCATCAAACAGCTTCACGCTGCCGAAGTATGCTTGCGGTGGCTTACGCATACCTAGCTTGGTAGGGATGACTGTTCGTGGGGTAAGCATTTCTTGCACAGTCTGCTTCGATGATTGCGATAGACTGTCCCAAGCTCTGGAAACGATGGGCAGTACTTGAGAAGCCACAGCTGGTGACGTGGTCAGGCTCTGGCCATCTGGAAACCCATGACCATTGCTCTCCACAATCCAGCGCAGCCAAGGCACGATCTGTAGCTCATCCCAACCGATCGACGAGAGCTGACTCGGCGATACACCCTTGGTCAGGCGGAAAGGAATGGTCGTAGGCGGCGAGGGCAATTCGACCGGTATCTTGGTACTGTTGATGTAGCTTGTGATAGAACCTAGTTGTATCACAGGACTTGCTGAAGTCTGGATATACTCTTCGTGGATGCTTGCCACAGTGCCATCGAACAGTCGCTGTACATCATCAGCATCCATCTCCTGCTGCATAACCTTCTTGCATGCCCATCTGATCAGCTCAGTAACTTGTTTCTCCGATAGCGCTTGGCGCTCAAGCTCTGCTTTGATGTCATTCCGAGTGATGTCAGACAGCAGTCCATAGTCACGGAGCTTGGTCAAGAACTCGAGAGCCTTGTCCATCAGCTCGTCGGGGACAACAGGTATGCCGTCCACGAAGCTGAGATCTTCTGTTGCTACACGGACCTGATGGCTTGGGAGGACACCTCGCGTAGACAGCACATCGATACTTGCTTTCTGATTGCATGTCCAGAATGCCTCCTCGATGTATTGACCAACTTTGGAGGCAGGCGTGGACTCGGCGAAGCTGTACTGCTTGTAAGTATGTATTCCGGCTGCCATGACAGCGTCGACATCCTTTTTCTGAATCTTCTTGCGACCATTACCTGCAGCCGTTCGATCAAGCCTGTCTTTGAGCTCTGCCATGTCGCCAGTATATGCTATACGACAAGCGATGCCGGCCACCCGCAGCATCTCCACGTTCCAGTCGCGGACATATCGCGCGTTGAGATCTATGCTCTCACGCTCGACAGTAGGAATTACAGAAGGTGCGGAGATGTGTGCCAGCAGTCCCGTCGTTTGTGCTGTCGGGAAGCCAATGAAGATCTTGCCGTTCTTGGTCGGTTGTACAGAAGCGAATATCTCACCGGCCTTTTTGGCGCAGCTTCCAAATGACGTGCTGGAAGAAGCAGTTGTTTCATCAAAAGACGAAGTAAGAATGGAAATGCGCGTATGCTTCGGTGGCGGCTTCTTTGTCGCACGCTCAAGCTCAGCAGCGAGTTGCTTGTTCACATACGTCTGCACGTTGACCGTACTCATGCGAACGAATACGGTAGACTGGCTGTATCCAGCCAAGTCTTCAAGTATTGCTTGCTGTAGCGCATCCTCTTCCTTCTGTGCCTTCTGTCGCACAGCGCTCGATCCGGAAGCTCCTGTAAGTTTGCCAAAGAAGCTCCTCAGGCTACCAAAGTCACTCTGCGACTGTGTTGCGGCGTTCTGAGTAGCAGCAAGTTGTGATGTCCGGTTCCAGCCGGCCACGTTCATCCATTTCGCATCGATCTGCGCATTTTGGTACTCAACGTCCACGATCTTCATGAGGCCGTCTCGCGTTCTCGGATTGACATCATTCGGGATCTTAACCTGAGCTCCGGGTGCCATCTTCTTGGACAAAGTGAGTATGTTCCAGTCGTCTAGCCACAACTCTATATTCTGCAAGCCAACGAATGTCAAGCTGGTAGCTAAGAACTGACACAGGCTCAAGAGCTGTGGTACAGGGGTATTCTGATTTCTGTAATCCAGCAGAAAAGTAGTACCTTTCTGTGCCTCGCCCAGCTTTCCTCGCCTCGTGAACAGGCTATCCTTCTTCCAGTAGAATGCCATCGACTGGCTCCCTGAGCTCACGAATGGAGACTCACAATCTGCGAAGACGGAGTAGAATCCTACACCGAAAGCACCAATCTTTGTCTCATCCGGATTTCCTTCGGCGATGCGCTTGAGGCGCTGCCAGTCCGTCTCTTGGAATAGATCGCCATCGTTTGACACTATGAGAGTTTTGAGAGTATGATTAAGTAGAGTATGCTTCAAGAGCTCGCCCGGATCTTGCGTCTGGGGCAGAGGGACGGTGGCCGAGGGGAGTGTTTCGAAGCGGATGGTTACTTTCGAGGCTTGAGCATCGGCGGCGTTTTGTATGAGCTCTCGTAGGGTTGTCCATTCGCCAGAATAGCGCGCGAGAACTTTGTCAATCAGTGCTCGAGTGTTGACCGTCACAGCTTCTTCGTCCTCGAGACTGCCCATGGTCTGCTCTCGCAGGCGGGCGAGGTTGTGCGACGCCGCCATGTCGGCGTATGGAGACGGGGTGGGCGATATGAGGAGGACAAGAAGCGGTCTCTATGACATTGTGTCTCTATGAGTCTCGTAGGCGACGCTGTGGAAGGCAGCAATAGTGACTAGAGCGGTGGTTTGTTCCTGAAACTCGAAGGTGGCGTCGCGAAGGTAGACTGGCCGGGAGTGATGTACAAAGTCCGTGGACGAGAGAAGGTTCCAGCTGAGTTGTAGTGAAGAGAGTGTCGGCTCGCTTAGTAGGAGATGTGGTGAGGCATCTCGACGACCAAGACGGAAACGAAGCACGAATCCAATTTGCATGTGATGAATGATTCGAACAGCGGCATTCGAAGTTGTTGGTGTTGATGTATGCACGTCACTTTTGGACGCGCCACTTTCGCGCTTGTTCCATGGAGGACCCCTGCAAAACTTTCCGAAAGAGAAGCTTTGACGGTGGACTGTTTGGTGGGCTTGACTTGCCCGGCAACCACGACCGAGTGAGAGCGAAAGAGTGAAAGAGCTGCAGCTGGAGAACAAGAATTCCCAATCTACACTCACACGCACATCCTCTTTCTTTCTTCCTCTTCCTCTTCTTCTTCCTCCTCCTTCATAATCCGTAATCCCGCAACATGGCTGTCGACCAGCAGTCAGTAGCAACTCTCCTTCAACAAAGCTTGGATCCTCGACAGAACAAGCAGGGTAAGTGCGCCGACGGTATGATCAGATATATTCCACAACGAGCTAACAACCCATGCAGCCGAACAGTCATTGAGGAGCGAGGAGACCAAGCCAGGCTTCTCCATCACATTACTACAAATCACAGCTACCGACAGCTTTCCTTCGCAAACGAGACTAGCGAGCGCACTATTCTTCAAGAACTTCGTGCGGCGGAATTGGGTCAACGAAGATGGCGAGCATCAGCTCCCCACGAACGAGGTGTCGACGATCAAGAGCGAGCTTATAGGCCTGATGGTCAGAGTGCCTCCTGCTATACAGGCGCAACTCGGTGATGCTATCAGCATTATCGCGGATAGCGACTTTTGGGAAAGATGGGACACGCTTGTCGACGACCTGGTGTCGAGATTGACGCCAGACAACGCAGTGGTTAATAATGGCGTGCTGCAAGTCGCGCACTCGATATTTAAGAGATGGGAGCCACTCTACCGGTCCGACGAACTATACACCGAGATCAACCATGTCTTGTCCAAATTCGCTGTGCCCTTTCTACAGCTGTGGGAGAACACCGATCGACAGATTACAGCGAATCAGGACAATCCGGAGGTGCTAAAAGCACACTACTCGACGCTGGATCTCATCATTAAGCTTGTCTACGATCTCTCTGTTCACGACATGCCACCACAGTTCGAAGAATCGCTCAGCGTCATCTCGGCACTATTACACAAATACTTGACCTACGAGAACGCGGCCTTGAACACAGACGACGAGTCAGAAGCAGGACTTCAAGAACACGTGAGAGCGGACGTCTTCAGAGTACTGGTGCTATACACCAGGAAGTACGACGACGAGTTCAAAGAGCATGTGAAGCAGTTCATTGGCACATCCTGGACCCTGCTCACCACTTTGGGATCGGAAGCCAAGTATGATCTTGTCGTCAGCAGAGCCCTCGAATTCTTGACTACCATTGTAGGCATATCAGAGCACGCACTGAATTTTAACGGCGAAGAGGTGCAAGGGCAGGTTATCGATAAAGTCGTCATACCCAACCTCTCTCTTCGTGAATCAGATATCGAGACTTTTGAGGACGAGCCAATCGAGTACATCAGACGAGATCTGGAGGGATCCGACGACGATACGCGACGACGTGCCGCGACTAATTTTTTGCGGAAATTGATGGAGGTCTTCGAGCTCGACATCACCAAAGTTGTTACGCGATACGTCGAGCACTTCCTCGACGAGTACCGCAAAGACCAATCTGGTAATTGGAAAGCAAAGGACACCGCTGTCCACCTGTTCACTGCCATTGCCGCAAAGGGCACTGCAACAGCTGCCAAAGGTGTCTTGAGCATCAACCAGAACGTGAGCGTAATCGACTTCTTCCAGAAAAATGTTGCCGAAGATCTCACCAACCCTAACGCCGAAGCCTTACTAAAGGTCGATGCAATCAAGTATCTTTACCTTTTCCGCAGTATCCTTTCGACGAATCAATGGCAGGCAGCATTTCCACTATTGGTGCAGCACCTTAACTCGTTGAATTATGTCGTTTACACATACGCCGCTATCGCCGTCGATCGAGCACTCTACCTTACAGACGACCAAGGGCAACCAATCATTGCACGCGAGAGTATAGTGCCGCTAGCGAGAGATCTTCTGCAACATCTTTTCAAGCTGGTCACCAAGGACGCCAAACCGGAAAAGGTCCAGGAAAATGAGTTCTTGATGAAGTGTGTCATGCGCGTGCTTATCGTCATCCGAGAGGCAGTGGTTGATGTCGTTGACCTGGTTCTTACCAATCTGGTCAACATTACGAAGGTCATCCGACATAATCCCTCGAATCCTGGCTTCTATTATTACCACTTCGAATCTTTAGGAGCACTGATACGATTTGCAGGGCCTACACAACCCGAAAAGGTTGAGTCGAGCCTCTTCCCGACCTTCATGGACATACTACAGGCAAACGTGGACGAATTCACCCCATACGTATTTCAGCTATATGCCCTCATGGTCGCAACAAACCCATCCCCGCAGATCTCTCCGAACTTCCAGCAGTTAGTGCAACCCATCCTCGCGCCGAGTCTATGGGATACCAAAGGCAACGTGCCTGCCCTGACCCGACTGCTCATCGAGCTGCTACCTAGAGGCGCTGAGCAGATTGCGGCAGCCAACCAGACCGAGGCGGTTTTGGTCCTTTTCCAGAAGCTTGTCAGTAGCAAAGCAAACGAAACATATGCCATGGATCTCGTTGAGACCATCGTGCGCAGCTTCCCCGTCACCGCTTTGGAAAACTACTGGACCACAATACTACAGCTCATGTTCACTCGCTTGTCGAACTCAAAGACCGAGAACTTCACTATCCGCTTCGTGCGTTTCTACCACTTGGTCTCGGCGCTTGTAGAAAAGGGTCTTGGTGCCGACTTCTTCATCACAATCGCTGATAAAGTGCAAAATAACATTTTCACCCAAGTGTATTTGGGCATTATCCTTCCCGATACACAGAAGCTCAGCCGTCCTTTCGATCGCAAGACTGCTTGCATATCTCTCACACGTACGCTTGCAGATAGTCAAGCTTTTGTGGATCGCTATGGGAAGCGAGGATGGGCCCTGACATGTCAGGCGCTGTTGCAGCTGCTCATCAACCCTCCCCTCCCTCCAGCAGCGGATGACCAGATCATCGAGGACCGCGATGTGGAGACTCTTGGTTTCGGTGCTGCTTTCACCCAACTCAATACCTGCAAGCGGCCAGCATCGGACCCGTGGCCGGATGTTCAGAATGTCAAGGCATGGGTTGGCATTACATTAAGGGACGCTGACACGAGGCACAGTGGCAGGATTGGGCAGTTTATCAATGAGAAACTGGATGATGAGGGCAAGGCGGCACTTCACCAGGTCATGGGTGGTTAGGACTTCATCATGAGCTGGAGAGCTCAGACTGTACGGGGACGTGTCGATTCACTTGGTCCGGAGAGTCCGAGTTCATTTGGAGAGAGTCCGGGTCCGAACCCGCCGGTGGTCGACAGTCCGGGTCGAAGCTTACTGGCGGTGGATAGTCCAGGTTACGAGGCGGATACAGAAAGTGTGACTACTGGAGGCTCGCGCAGATCACAACGTCCCAGCTAGTGGGCTTCAGACTCCATTTGGAGAGGAAGTTGTGGTATGGCGTCGCGCTCTTGTTGATGTCGACCGTCATTACTCTCGAAAAAGTCTTTATGATACCCTGTATACCATTGTAATTTTGGTTTCTGGATCAATGCTTACCCTGTACATCAGGACGAGATACTATTGTGTTTGATGTCAACCCTAGTGCTGCTGTCAGTGCTTCGTTGCACAAAATACAACGAGAGGATAGACGTTTGATGAAGAAATAGTGCTCCCGGCGGAATTCTTGGCTGAAGACTTCCTAGGCTGCGAGTAAATCACCAACCAGCCAGCCAGCCAGCCAGCCAAAACCAGTGTAGAAGAGCATAGTGATCTTAGTCGCGTGAGAGAAAGGCACTGGAGTTGCGGCTGATTAGTCTCCTCCATCATCGACCGGGGCGGTGTTTTTGAGATGGGACGTGTTTTCTTTGCTCGCCACATACGATACCATGGCTTTTGGGGGGCACGGTTGGGTGAGCTCTATCACCATTGCATGATATTATGCTGGGCGGACGTTGTGTCTGGTCGGACGATATTTCTACAGATGTGCATCATGACGAAGGGAGTGCACGGCTCGGAGGCGATGTCATCACTGTTGTGCCTCGCGTGTCGTAATTCATGTGTGTGACAGGATAGGTGATTGATTATAGCAGGCATCGATTCGCCACGTGCGGTGTCGTTCAATCCCAGCCGCGAAAACCCGCCTGTCGTGTCAAATTATATCATCATTTGAGCTCTATACACATATGTTACAAGCTGCGTCCTGTCGTGTCCTTGAAATGAAAAGGGCAGGCAGATCCACCTGCCAGAGGGTATCTCATATTCGCAATATTATGCATTCATACTGTGTGTGTAAGGTCAAAGCGCAAGTCCCACCTGTGACGGATGCTCCATGATGATACTCGTCGTCCATCGGTCTCCAGAAGAAGCAGACTTGATCCTCAATTCCGACTCAAGGCTCCCATCCACAGTAGAAGGCGGCGATGTCGGCGTCATAAGTCGGGAATCACCTGTGTAAGAGCGACTGTGACCCTTGGACGTCGGCGACGAGGTAGCAGTCAGGACGGGAGATTCCAATTCGGTGACGGTCGTACAGAGGGATGCTTCTGAAACCGCACGACGTCGCACCGAAGGACGACAAGAGTAAAAGGGTTCCTGCGCAGGAGCTGGTTTGTGTTCAGACGACGATAATAGAGTTGACAACCAGCCCGTCACCCTGGAGCTGGGCCGACGTATTGGTCCGCTTTTGGCTTCCTCAACGACAGCGGGATCCGGCATCGACATGAAAGGTCTCGACAGGCGTGACTTCACGGGTGTTACAGGTGAGATCAGATGCAAGGATTCTTGATGTGTCGATGCGCCGGCATCATCCATCGTAGTCGTGATTGAGATGCGTGGACGCGAGAAGGCCGAACCGATATCAGTAAGTGTCGTGGATCGGGCACGGACTTGCATTAATGGAGCTACAGCAGGAACGTGAGTGTTGTCCGGGCTTTGAGGTCGAGGCGCTTCCTGTCTCCGCTCTTCGACAATCGTGTTCAGTTCCAAGATCTCTCTATCAACGGCGATATTATCAGTCGTAGACTTCTGGCTAGATCGCTTGCGCTTCAGTCGTGTTCTCTCGGTGGAATTCCGGGACTGCGATGATGCATTCGACGCACTACTCTCCAGTGCTTGGCGACGCAGCGAGTGCATAGAACTTGAGGAGGACTGTGTGGACAGAGTAGGCCTTGTGAATTGGTTTCCTTTCGCGGAGTCTAACATGATCTGACCTTGCTCGTTGACGCCAAGACTAGGCGAAGAAGACAAGGCGCTCAGCTGTTGACAGCGCTCGAACGGTGTGCCACGAGAAGCTCGATATGAATTACGATTAGGTGCATCGGTCAACGCCTCCGATGACAACGACGTAGCGTCATGTATCGAGTTTCGCATCTGATCACCTGCCATAGGTTCCTCGTTGTGTTCCCTTAGCACGACCGGACAAAGCTGCAACGGAATGAGCGATCGTCTTTGCTTCTCCGTGTACTCCATCCGACGAAAGTCAGTCGGCCGTCCAATGCTGAAGCGCAACGCCATGGTGGTAGAACTCTTTCGGCGTGCATGAAGAGACATCCTGCCGAGTAATGAATTGTCTCCAAAGTCCAAAGGCTTCAACGACGGTGGTCGCTCCGAGATTGGTCGTACTCTGTCTTGTTCGTTGAAGGCATGTTCGATGCCTTTATGTCTAGTTGTTGCGGCGGTGTGCATCGAAGTCATAGGTTGCAGTGGCGTTGGCTGTTCGTTCCAAATGGTGTTTCGCGAGGCAGTCGCTACTGATCAAATCAGTACCACGGCACTTCCCAAAGAAAGCTGCAGTGCAGAGATAGGGTGAAGCCATACGTCTGGAAATGGATTTCTTCTCCACGGGATATTCATCTTCACCTACAGCTGCCCAGCAGCAAAGCAGAGCGGCCAGCCAGCTCCGGAAATGTCCATCCTCGCGAACAAAGAGGCCCATTGACCTCGAGGCTAAGGTCTCATGGGTGAATAGCAGTTGTGCCGACGTAAGAGGGCTTCGGAAGAGAAAGAGAAAGTGGAGGGTTGTACAGTGCACAAGCAGAAGAAGAGAATGCACAGGCACAAGGACCCGCAGGACAGGACAGTAAATGAAGAAGTGTGCGAATGATCGACTGGAAGAGGATCGGAAGGACAGTAGTGAAAATGGACATGGAGGCTCCACTGCTACCGCGAGGGAATGATGGCATGTGCTCCCCTCTAGACTTCTCGCTCCATTCTCACCATCTCGTATCGTCGACGAAAGAGAATAGTATGCAAGAAGGTGGAAGGTGAAACAATGCGCGGTTCCTCACTCTGTGCATCCTGTCATTCATCGTCGGGCAAATCAGATGGCGCCGCTGTCGGTAAGGGAGTGTGCCCATGGCGAGTAGGTGGGAGGGCAAAGCAGCGTGGCGATCCCTCACTGGCGCAAGCGTCTAGGGACAGGCGAGGGTACGCTGGGTAGATGCCGCTGCGGCTGCATTGGATCGACATGCTGCTGTGCTGTGGTGTGTGTGGTGTGTGGTGTATTCGTGGCGCAAGGCGAAAGGAAAGAAGCTTTTGTCGTGGGCGGAAGTGCAGACGGCGGTTCCTGCAAGAAAGTGAATCTCATTGGCTGGCAAGTCATGCGTGCCAAGATTGCGAACGGTGTCCGAGCGTTTTCTCGTACCTCATCTACTGGATGTCACTTCTTACCGACACATGCACGCGGGCGCATTAGCCTCCTGTGCTCTTTTCTGCTTGTGAGAGGACGCATCGTACGACTGCCTATTTCCGACTGCTTCGTTGCCACATATTACCAGAATGGTTGCCACATACTCCAGCTATTCGCGTCGACTTCGCGGCCACTTGCTTTCCCACTGAAACATATCTCCTGGTTATAGGTCACGGCGCACAGAAGTACCATCTACAAGCCCATGACCGATACATCGCTCTCAGCTCGTATGCACCCCACAGCTTGTCCGGAAGGGTCGACGTCTTCCATGCTTTACAATGGCTGGCGAGACTGGGATCAACTGCTACCGAGCCGAGCTGCACCGGGATCATTGCATCAGCCCTGGACTATAGCAGGCAAAACCCTATCTCAGCAACTGACCAGTCACATTCGATATTGCCATACCACACCTCTACTATGTGCTTCCAACTTCTGGTTCTGCCTACCAACATCCAGCACCACGAGGTGTGCAATTGTCCATAAGACAGCATCGCGCATATAGGCATTCATCGGTACCTCGTCACTCCTCATCTCGGCGTAAAATCCCCTCTCGGTCTGAAATGTCGACACCGCCGAGCGCCACTCTCCCAAATGCTACCGAACGGCATGTTTTGCAGGGATCCCAATGCTTCGACGTTACAACAGTTGACCTTACACAAATGTTCACACCCCACCTTCAGCACCATGCGGCTAATCTTACTCAGCATTCCAACTCTCCCTACACTATTAGCTTCGACACGTTCTTGACAGCGCCTCATGCAGTCAGCCACATCAATCTCCGCCATTGACTCTCGCGCACAACAGAACGGCACATTCTCCTGTGCGATACGTTCCTTGCCGGAGGAAATTGTCCTCCGATCCCAAATTCAATGACCCGGGTACCCGTAACACCCGTGTACGACGACATCGTCGCATCCTCGTTCCACAAGATCCGCAGTATGTGTAGCCTGCCTCGACGAGTCGGAACTTTTCCAGATCCGAGGGACGCTACGGTTTGAGAGCTGCGTGAACCCGTGGCCGCTGCATATTGATGTCCTTGCGTGAGGAAATCGATGATGTCCACTGTGCGCAGGAGAGCTTGGTAAGGTATGTTGTACTCCGCGTATCACCGCTTGGGAGGTGGTGTCGACGTCAGTCAATGCCATTCAACGCGCTCTGCAGCGAGATAATGCGTCTCTATGGATGAGTAGATACATTCGAACGCTTCTGGTCTCTGCGACTGATATCGTTAAGCAGCTATGCGCTGCTGTATGTGACGCAACTCCCCCTGTATTCACTGCTCGATACCGAAACGGCGAGCAATGGTCTCCTTCAGCTGCAGAGAGAACGTCTGCTGCAACTTGACGCAATTCTCCATGCAATCCTTCGAGTACTGCGAAAGATCTCCGATCTTACCATCTCTGCGAATGTGGCAACTTTTGCATTTGCAGCTTGGAACCTGGATGGCCTCGAATAAATGACCTCCTGCTCGTTCATCCGCCTGCAATGCTCTGTGATGACATTTCAAGATGGCACCCAAGCATCCACAAACTCTTCTGCTTTTAGATTTTTGCTCTTGTGACAGATTACCTCCGTGACTCAGTTCTATCGTGCGCAGAGCTGGGAAGCGGGGCAAGCTGTCCATCAACTGCGGAAATATCTTCTTGTCCGGAGTGTGGATCCGGATCTTGAGGTGGTGTACGTAGATGTAGTTCCTGTTCGTCTCGATGACGGCCCTGAGCATGGAGTGTCGGTGATGTTGGTTGATGCTACTATGCCAGAAAGAAGAGAAATGGTAGATGATTTGATTTTAAATATATTGAGCCTTCGGTTGCTGCCTAAAGCGGCATCGCGCTATGTGATGGCAAAGTGAGGACCACGCGACATGTGAGCAGATAAGCATCACTGCTCGTGTCCGTGCATGTGCGACTTTACACGACGAGTCCTATGGTATGCCGGACGCTTCTGCGCATCGCTTCCAGACCGAATTGCCGACACGGCGTTTAAAGAGTGCTGTGTCATCGCAAAGCCTTAGCGAGAGTCGATGTCTGTCATCCTTGATCATGCATCCTTGTCGGTGCGCGAAGCCAGTCCCAGATCTGTCGCAATGACGTTGCGGACTTCTTTCTCTGCTCTCGCCGTCCTTTCCTGCCAGCCGTCCGATAGCCAGTCTTGGTTGGTATTCCAAAACTGCAAGACGTGGGGCACACTCCCAGCAAGGTTCAGCTCCTTGTACGATCTAGGGAAGTGAGGTGTCAGTGACATACAGGGTACTGCGCCGATTCTGCGCTCTCCGTCATGCTTACTTTTGCAGGGTCTTCATCAGCTGTTTGCAGTCTGCTGCAAGTTGTGCCGGTGAAAGGGGCCTGTACCATCGCGAAACTTCGTTGCTATGGAATGCCAGCATGCGTAGACCCTTCGCGGCGGTGAGCGCTTTCAGTGCACCGCGGACTGTAGTCGACTTATAGCCTGCCTCTGCGACACGAATATAGCGAAGATGTCGGGCGCGATTGTTGCCGATTAGCTCGACGAAGTCTTTGATGGCCGTTGTAGTCTCGAGCAGGAAGATGTTGTTGCCGAAAAGTGCCGGTGTCGCTTCCTATATTGTTATCAGCATCACGATCACAGAAAGCAGCTGAACTTTGCAACTGCGCGCTGGCTCGTTCCAACCAATCCAGCGTGAGGACGAAGGATTATGGTTGATCATGGTAGGTCCGTACCGAATTGATCTGGCGGCTGACTAGTAGGAGCGAAGAATGCGTGTACGGGCGCGGCATCCATTTGAAAGAACCTGGCTTGACGCGAACTTGACCTCGATGTCGTGGGTCGCGATTGTGGCCTGGGCGAACAATCTCTCGTGGTCCGTTCCGCTTTTTATGGACCTGAGTGATTCGTCAGCCTGAGCGCGGTCGCAAGATCGCGGTATGCTCTCCAGTCTCGTACCTGGATGCGGAGCCGGATTGCCTGCTCTTCTTCGAGCACATATCCATAAATATCTGTACGGATCTCGACTGGCAGGTCCATGAACGTGACTGCCATGTGTGACTGTGTGGTGGAGTTCTCTGCAAGAGGAGGTTGAGTGCGTGGAACTTGTGTAGGTAGTCGTGGCGCTGAGATGAGGATTGTGCAATGAAAGGATCCAGGTTTCGTCGTGGAGAATCGCGGACATATATGTTGTATTGCACGAGGCAAGTGACGCGAATAGTGAGAGTGGTGGTCGCGCTAGGTGTCAGCCACTGCAGGGAAGGCGCGAACGTCGAGGTCGGCTTCACGTGCAAGGTTAGCTCGACTCTACGCGCGAGTGGTGAAGTTTTGAAGAACCCAGGTAAGCCGTATGTTCAGCCGATACTTACCTCCGGCGTGACGGAGAGCAACCAAGGAGTTCTTCTCCGCCAACCATCCTCTATGCTGCTATGCATGGCAGTAGCTCTCCTCCGCTCTTTCGGCGTCGACGACATCGACAACTTTCATATCCTTCCTTCCGTTTGGATACGATGTCGGTGGAGCACGAAGAAATGGTCCCAAGCTGACAGCTCGAAACCATGCTGGAGAGGCTCATCAAAGCGAATCAAGACCCGACAGGGTTGCCAGAACCACGAAGCAGCATCTCGCTCTTTTGATACAGCCTATAGAACGACACTGGAAAAAGCCCTCTAGATTTGATGATGTTGGTGAAGCTGCTACCGACACCCAGCTCTCCAGTCATACTCCATCGTATCCCATCCCGCTGATTAAAAGCGGGTGCCATGAAATTCGCTCACTGTACAGTCGCGCCGAGGAAAATGCACGCTCGCTTGCTATCGCCTGTCGCTTTCAAGACATTCATAGCAGCATCTCCAACGGGTTCTCAATGACCTTCTTGAGCTCCTTCATGAATTCACCACCTACTGCGCCATCAACGACTTTGTGGTCGAAAGACGCCTGAAGGTTGATTTGTTCGTCTGATTCGAAGCTCTCGGAGCCGTCCTCGTTCTCCTTTACCACGACGACTTTCTTGACCGTGCCGACCGCGAGGATAGTTGCTTGAGGCGGGTTGATAATGGCGGTGAATCTGTCTACGGCATCGTTCATGCCCATGTTGGAGATTGTGATGGTGCCGCCCTGGTACTCCTCTGGCTTCAGCTTGCCATCACGCGCGCGCTTGCCAAGGTCTTTGATCTGCGCTGATACTGCCTCGAGGCCAGTGCCGGTGACATTCTTCACAATAGGTGTCATGAGGCCGACCGGAGTTGCAACAGCAACGGAGACATCCACAGTGTTGTTCTGCCTGATGAAAACCTTGCCATTGTCCTCGCGCCACGAGCTATTGGCAGCGGGTACCTTGCGCGCGGCAATCGCGAGAGCTTTGATGAGGAAGTCATTGACAGAGAGCTTGTACTTGCCATCGGACGATGCATTAAGGGCCTGACGAAGCTTCAATAGCTTGGTGACGGAGACTTGTGAGTTAACGAAGTAGTGTGGGTTCTGGTTGAACGATTGAGTGAGTCGAGACGCAATGGTCTTTCGCATGCTGGACGGCTCGATGTCCTCGTAAGTTGTTTCTGCGCTGATGCCGGCCACTGCAGGCACAGCGCTGGCACCTGATGATTTGGGTTGCTCTTGCGCCTTCGGTCCCTTCCATCGGCTGATGACTGGCTCCAGTCTCTCGCCGGTTGACTCAGACTCTTGTGCTTTTGCTGCCTCCTCTTGTTTGCCCTTTGGTGGAGCAGTGCCGGAACCAGAGTCTGGAGTTTCGGTAGCCTCTGCTGCTTCCTGACCACCCTTCTTGTCCTCTTTTGCAGGCGCCTTTTCACCACCAGCATCCTCGATGCTGAAGTCATCGAAAGCCGAGACGTCTTCGGCATCCTCGACTAAAACGGCGATTGGCTGTCCAAGTTGTCAGTTGCAGCCCAGTATTCAGGCTTGGTTCCGTTATAACTCACGTTGCCGACCGCAACATCCTTCTCGCCCGAGTCCTTGAGAATTTTGGCAAGTACACCTTCTTCCTGAAACTCAAAGTCCATTTGTGCTTTATCTGTCTCGATCTCCACCAAGACGTCGCCTGGTGCGAGCGAATCTCCGGGCTTTTTCTGCCATGTGCCGATGTTGCCGGAGGTCATGGTGGGCGAGAGAGCAGGCATAGAAATGACCGTGTGTGATGGATATGCTGTGAATCATGTATTAGAGCTTCAACCATGTTCAAAAAGTGCCTGACATGGGATATGGGTTGCTCGTACATTTTCCGGAGGCATAGTATCGTGCCAGTGCCGAAAGGGCCGGTATTCTCGTGCTACTCAGAAAGTCGTCAGCGATGCTCTGAATGGCACCTGCACATGTCCTGATTCACCCGGCATACCTGCAAGCAGTCTGTGTTCTAGCTCCCGTCCATGCTCCTCGCTGCGCAAGTCCCCTCGAGACTCTGGCGAAAGTAGCTGCTACCATTGTTGCGCGCTAGAGACCCTGGATGGAAGCTGAAGAGAATGTTACAACAACCAGTCGAGAGCAACGCCGCAGCAGCAATGCAGTCGCGGGAGGCAAAAGGGGGTTGTCGGAGAAGTAATGGCAGCGTTGAAAGTGGTGATGAGAAGTTGTTCAACGAAGTCTTTGGACGAGAATAGCATTCTTCTCAACGTCGCGAGTGCACGGAGTTGGAGCTCACTTTCCGTGCACTAGCGCCAGATCAACGGCCCGAAAGCGACGTGAAACGCAAGCCTGAGGCACTCCAAAAACCCACATCTCACGAATGCGTCCGTGTCATACATATAACTCATGGACATTGTGAACATGAGGCTTCCCGTCTGTCTCTGCTGCGATCGTGTGTCACCGGCGCTGCTTCAGCTCACCTCAAGCGGTCTGAAACGGTTTACCATCTGTTCTTGGCAGCAATTGAAGACTGGATCCGCATGTACCCTTTTAATGGACGACCCTGGACGACTCGTGGCTCGGGTAGCCTCCGACATTCGCGTTTCGCACTCGTATTGGGATTAGTGTTAAGTACAAAGGTAAATCGCAGATTCATAGCTGTCCATCTTCAGCTTCACCAGGTCCCGTCAGCACAAAGCCGTTGATCCTTATTGCTGCAGCCTGGAGTCTCCATCGATGTCGACTGCAGTATAACATGTTATCAGTTGATCGATTCAATCGTCCGTAGCCCCCACCGGAAGCCGACTCGGAGTCCTCAATGTCTGAGGAGCAGGCAGCGGCTGCCCCGGACTCTGGAGCACATGCACATACACAAGTCCACGATGACGAGAGCACATCGGCAGCACACGATCCCACAGACATGGAGGACCAGGAAGAAATTGCACCTGCAACTATCGTAGAGGAGCACGGCGACGCCAGCACGTCGCACGATGCAGAGGAGAGCCATGCAGCCGAAAAGGAGCAAGAACAGCCGGAACTGCAACCCGTTGATATGGAGGCAGTGTCGCAGGAAGTCACAACGCCCACCATAGACTCAAGTCCCTCTGCAGGTACGCCCATTCCAAGGGACTCGACGTCCGAGCGCGCGATCCGCCATCGCACCGACTCCCAATCTACCACAGCCACCACAGCGACACGGTCCTCTGTACGATCCACGAGAAGCAGCATGGTATTTGTGGTCGCTGCACTGGAAAGCATTGCAGCCTCAAAAGATGCTCGGAAACGGGCGGCGCTCGCAGATTCCGCTCAAAGGGCGCTGCAGGCGATTCGAAGTGCTCAAGGCGATGCATCGCAAATCAGCCCGGAAATAATGTTTGAGCCGCTGAACCTGGCTACAGAGGCGAACACAGAACAGGTAGTGGTGACAGCATTGGATTGCATAGGGAAGCTCATTAGCTATTCGTACTTCTCTGCGCCGGCAGTGTCAGAAGTGCAGGGAGATGCACCTCAGCAGCAGAAACCGCCCTTGATCGAACGTGCCATAGATACGATATGCGATTGCTTTCAGGGAGAAGCTACGACCACCGGAATACAGATGCAGATCATCAAGAGCTTGCTTGCAGCCATATTGAACGACAAGATCGTGGTGCATGGCGCTGGCCTGCTGAAGAGTGTACGACAGACATATAACATCTTTTTACTGAGCAAGAACAGTGCGAATCAACAGATTGCACAGGGAACCCTGATGCAAATGGTGGGCACTGTATTCGAAAGAGTCAAGATGAGGCTGGCATACAAGGCCACGCGATCCAGTGATCGTGCGGTGAATGGTGCAGCAGAGGTGCATTCTGACGCGTCATCGATAGCACAAGGAGATGAGACCGCATCTGCCACAGAAGCGGGAACAGAAGTCGGGACACCCTCGGAAGAGAAAGAGGCGCCACAATTGACACTGCAAACCTTTGAGACACGAAGATCCTTCGACGATGCCCGAATTGGCGACAATGCGCCAACAACCGTATCGCGAGCCAAGAAGCACAGTAAACGGGCCTCGAGAGCCGGCTCTGGTGCGGAGGTTCCATCGATAACAGTGCAGGGCGAAGGCGAAGATGCCGTCAACGAAGATGATGAGGAAGACGAGATTTACATCAAGGATGCATATCTGATCTTCCGAGCAATGTGCAAGCTGTCGACCAAAGCGTTACGCGTTGAAGATGCGGTGGACATCAAGTCACAAGGGATGCGATCCAAGCTTTTAAGCTTGCACATCATCCACACTGTTATGTTCAACCACTCGATAGTCTTCACGTCGCCTCATTCTACAATTCGAGCCACATCGAACAGTGACCCGAGCGGCTTTACGCAGGCGAGTAAGCAGTATCTACTGCTGAGCTTGAGCCGAAACAGCACCAGCAACATCACAAAAGTTTTTGAGGTGGCGTCAGAGATCTTCTGGCTGATGATGAAGTACTTACGGTCACAACTCAAGCCTGAGCTTCAAGTGTTCTTCAAGGAGGTCTATCTCAGTATCCTCGAGAAACGCGCGGCTCCATGGTGGCAGAAAAGCTACATAATCCAATACATTTTCGGACGCATCGGGGCAGACCCGCGCGCGTTAGTGGAAATCTACCTCAACTACGACTGCGATCGACAATCGGTCGACAACATCTACCAGCGCATGATTGAGCATGTCAGTCGCATAGCAAGTCAGCCGGTCAACGTAAATGGCCTGCAGCAGCAAGCATATATCGAAAGCACTGCAAAACAGAACAGTGTCATCACAGATTGGCGGGATCGTGGAACTATGCCGCCTAGCTTGGCAACTGCGAATATGACTACGCCTCATGAGGGCGAGCAGCTATTTCCATTTGAATATGCACTGAAGATGCAGGGTCTGGAATGCCTCGTAGAAACTCTGAGAAGTATGGTGAACTGGGGACAACAGAATCCCGGTAATACGCAAGCCACGCAAGTCAGTACAGAAGACGGGCGCGGTTCTATTGAGGATCTTCGAGGCAGCCTCGACACACGTGGTGAGACTGGCGCATCCATAGATGGTGTATCGCCGCCTACGCCAAGTCAGGCCGACACTCCCGTGGCAGACGATGATCCTGAAGAGCTTGAGAAAGTGAAACAGAGGAAGACTGCTCTGAACAATGCAATACGAGCATTCAACTTCAAGCCGAAGCGAGGCATCAAGATGCTGATCTCAGATGGCTTTATCCCTTCGTCAGATCCTGTTGATATTGCTCGATTCTTCTCCGGCAATGATCGAGTGAACAAGAAGTCGCTTGGTGAGTTTCTAGGAGAGGGTGATGAAGAGAACATCAAGATCATGCACGCTTTCGTTGATCAGATGGACTTTACTCGAACCCGATTCGTTGATGCTCTACGAAGATTCTTACAATCATTCCGCCTGCCTGGAGAAGCTCAGAAAATCGACAGACTTATGCTTAAATTTGCCGAACGATACACCACCGGCAATCCAAACGCATTCGCGAATGCTGATACTGCCTACGTTCTGGCATACAGCGTTATCATGCTTAACACTGACCAGCATTCTGCTCAGGTCAAGAAGCGGATGACGCCAGAAGATTTCATCAAAAACAATCGCGGCATCAACGACAACGCTAACCTCCCCGACGAGTACCTGCAAGGAATCTTTGAAGAGATCGCGCACAATGAGATCGTGCTTGACACCGAGCGAGAGAGCGCTGCAAATCTTGGCATGCTGCCACAACAGCCCAGTGGTCTCGTAAGCACACTTGCTAATGTCGGACGCGACCTGCAAAGAGAAGCGTCCATGCAGGCAAGTCAAGAGATGAGCAACCGCACCGAACAGATGTTCAAGACTTTGCTTCGAGGTCAAAAGCGAGCAGGCACTGCTGGGAAAGGCCGGTTCCTGATCGCAAGCTCGTCGAAGCATGTCGGGCCTATGTTCGACGTCGCCTGGATGAGCTACCTGACGGCTCTCTCGGGCTCTGCGCAGGAGTCTCAGAACCAGGAAACGATACGACTATGTATGGAAGGGCAGAAGCTGGCCATTCGACTAGCGTGTATGTTTGACCTTGCGGATCCTCGGCAGGCATTCGTGTCAAGTCTTGCTAGAAGCACGAACCTTTACAACTTGTCCGAGATGAAGGCCAGGAACATCGAGGCGCTCAGAGCTATGATCGAGATGGCACAAACGGAGGGTAACAATCTTAGGGAGAGCTGGCGAGAAGTTCTCACCTGCATTTCGCAACTCGATCGTTTTCAACTGATATCGAGTGGTGTTGAAGAAGGTGCTGTGCCCGACATGCTACGTGCACAAAGTATACCTCAAAGTCCATCTGTAAACGGCAGTGGTCGAAAGAGCATAGCTGTCAATAGGCGACCGCCTGGACGACCAGGAACCAGCGGTGTCTACCAAAGCGAGATTGGAGAAGAGTCGAGAAGCGCGGACATGATTCGAGGCGTTGATCGCATCTTTACGAACACAGAGAACTTATCTGGAACCGCAATCGTAGACTTCGTCAAAGCGCTTACGCAGGTCAGCTGGCAGGAGATCCAGTCATCGGGTCAATCAGAGAATCCACGGACATACAGCCTGCAAAAGCTGGTGGAGATATCTGGCTACAACATGAAACGTGTCAGGTTCGAGTGGACGAACATATGGCAGATCTTAGGGCAACACTTCATTGATGTCGGATGTCATAACAATACACATGTCGTATACTTTGCGCTCAACAGCTTGCGGCAGCTGAGTATGCGCTTCATGGAGATGCAAGAACTGCCTGGATTTAAATTCCAAAAGGATTTCATGAAGCCCTTCGAGCTGATTCTGAGAAACGCATCCCAGGTCATGGTCAAGGACATGGTCTTACGATGTCTCATCCAGATGATTCAGGCAAGAGGTGATATGATCCGATCTGGCTGGCGTACCATGTTCGGCGTCTTTACTGTGGCAGCCAGGGAGCCCTACGAGCAAATCGTCAACTTGGCATTCGATAATGTGACGCAGGTCTACAACGAGCGCTTCGGCGTAGTACTTACACAGGGTGCTTTTGCCGATCTCGTGGTCTGCTTGACGGAGTTCAGCAAGAACATGAAGTTCCAGAAGAAGAGCTTGCAAGCAATTGAGACTCTAAAGGCGTGCGTCCCGAAACTGCTTCGAACGCCAGAATGCCCTCTTTCGCAGAATGTGGCTGGTGCCAAGGACGCGCCTCAAACAGAAGGAGTGCCTAAGCAACCAATCCGACAAACACAGGAAGAGCAGTATTGGTTCCCTGTATTGTTCGCATTCCACGATGTGCTCATGACCGGCGAAGATCTCGAAGTGCGTTCTCGAGCACTGAACTATCTGTTCGACACGCTCACCAAATTCGGTGGCAATTTCCCTCGCGACTTTTGGGACACACTTTGGCGTCAGCTGCTATACCCTATCTTCATGGTGCTCAAAGACCGGAAAGCCGTAACTCAAGAAGCTCTGAACCAGGAAGAACTGTCAGTGTGGCTGTCAACGACGCTCATCCAGGCACTCCGTAACATGATCAGCTTGTTCACACACTTCTTTGAGAGTTTGGAGTACATGCTCGACCGCTTCTTGAACCTGCTTGCGCTTTGTATTTGTCAAGAGAACGACACTCTGGCACGGATAGGCAGCAACTGCTTACAGCAGCTCATCTTGCAAAACGTAAAGAAGTTCACGCCGGACCATTGGGAGAAAATTGTTGGCGCGTTTGAAGACTTGTTCAACAGCACAGAAGCCAAGGAACTCTTTTCCGCAGCCACGTCTGCATCTTACCATAAGGAAAATGCTTATGTTGGAGTTGTTCCAGATGCACCAAAGACGCCGTCGACCCTGGACACAATGTCACTGTCAGAGAATGCCTTGAAGATCAATGGCCTCGACACCGAGGAAGCGACTACCACAAATGGTGATGGTAGACCAGACACGATCCGACATGACTCTAACTCAAATACGCTGTCACTCTCGAGCGACAACGAGCGCAGCCCCTCACCACACCCAGCCCCGTCGATCAGCAAGCAATCTGAGCTCGAAGACTTCGCGGCGACCACTCCAAAACAACAGGCGCCCATCGTCGTCACCGCTGCTCGTCGCCGCTACTTTAACGCCATCATCACGAAGTGCGTCCTACAACTCCTCATGATCGAGACCGTCTCTGAACTCTTCAATAATGATGCGGTCTATGCTTCAATTCCATCACACCTTCTTTTGCGTCTCATGAAACTCCTCAAGACGTCCTACCATTTCGCCAAGCGCTTCAACGAAGACCGGGATCTTCGGACAAGACTTTTCCGCGAAGGTTTTATGAAGCAACCTCCGAACTTGTTGAAGCAGGAGAGTGGCAGCGCTAGTGTCTATGTCCTCATTTTGCTGCGGATGTATGCAGACAGCAGTGATGCGAGGGTTGCGACCCGGAAGGAGACGGAGGATGCATTGATCCCACTCTGCAAAGATATTATCGCCTCATATATCGCGCTGGACGAGGAGACACAGCAACGTAACATCGTCACATGGCGGCCGGTCGTCATCGATGTGCTGGATGGGTATACGACCCAGTTTCCGGATGCCGACTTCGAGAAGTTTGCGCAGGACTTTGCACCGTTGGCGGTTGGTCTGATGAATCGGGATATGGGTCCCGATCTGCAGAGGGTGGTGCAAGGGCTGTGGCAGAGAGTATGTGAGGTTAATCTGAAGCTGGATGTCGCCGCCGCTGTTGGCATGTCGCATGCTTCGCCCGCAAGCTCGAGGGCGAATAAAGAGGGGTTCCACCGAAGAGGTAGCAAGCAGAGTCTGAGGCAGACATAGGCAGCTGATCGAGTCGCTCGGCTTAAGACCAACTTGAGACAGAAGCGGGATGGTGACATGGCGGGCTCTGCTACTTCTTCCTCTTCGGCCGATGTTCCAACGAGGGTGGACTCTGCTGCATGTGGATCGGAAATTGCCTTGGTGAGGACGGATCCTGCTATCCGGGAATTGACCAACACCCTGGTGGGTACGGGCTCCGCCATAGGTGGATCGAGCGATACCTGGAAATGTCGAGGCATCTGTGCATAAATTTTGGATGGAACAAAGCATGTATAGGTACAGACAAAGCATGTGCTGCTTCGAGCGTTGGCGTTTCGGACGACAGGAGTGTATGTGGTCATCGACGGCCAGCGTGTCGTTCTGTGATAGATGGCGCGGAAAGCAGACTTTTGGAACGGCTACCGCGGCCATACGTGGTATTGGACTGGACTTGACTCCACGGCCGAGATAGTGCATGAGTTCCCGTGGAGCCGTCTATGCTAGATCGTGAAGCAGCTTTGATCCTTCTGCGATAGAACACGCACTGCTATGAGAGAAGGATCTCGCTATGCACTTGTCATGTCATCGATACTTTTTTCTTCTCGAATTCTTGAACTTGACGTACAATGGCGCATACGGCATAGAAACCTCTCGACTGTCCAGCGCTGCCTCGGGGAGCTTGTACAAATTTATGAAGCCAGGCTGTTTATTCTCGTCTTCAAGCCTTTTGATCACTGTGGCATTATTGGTGCGCGCTGGTTTTCAAAATCACTTTCCAAGTTCTTCAACTTAATATCCGCCTGCACATACGGCACACAACGTCTTCGTGCTCGGTGACGGCTGCGCTGGGGTCTTGTATCAATTTTTCTGAAATCAGGCTTTTGTCTCATGCCCGTCTCACTCGGTCACTGTGGTATCATTGATGGGACAGTATCCATTTGTCACATCTCCGGGAAGTCGTGATGTAATGATCCGATCTCAGGGTCCCTTTGTGGTGGATGACACTCGGGGGTTGGTAGATGAGTTCTTTGCCTACGTAGTGTTCGGAGAGGTCGGTTCTTCCTTACAGGGGACTTTGTCTTGAAGTCGAAATCGTTTTGGGGGGCAGTTCTTTCTGGTCAGCAACGTCTTGCCGCTCTCGCAGTCTATGGTTCTGAGCTTTTGAGTCGCAGGACGAGGATAACGGCTGCTGTTCGGATGGGTTTCATTTCCCTTTGGCTAGGGCATTGCCATCGGCGTGGTTTGCCTCACATTTGGGTTCTGATACTGTAGAGGGTCGTTTGTGTTCGCTCTGCCAATTCCGCCTAACTGCGGCAATGCTAGCATCCTGTTGAGAACTTGATCTGTGAACCCACACGCTCTGACAGCCTTTTTAGCGCAACTTGCCAACTCTACAGCCTGCTATATATCAGAATGTGGGGAGCGCCTTTGCCCGCCACGCCACCATATTCAGCACGTGGACTTTGCATTTCGCCCTTGACCGTGCCACCACCGACGCCCGTGGATCCGACTGTCACATCATCGTTAGCGATGCTGAACTCGGAATCGTCATGCTTTCTGACTCCGGCGATGAAGTGGCCGCCCGTTGATCCCTTTGCCGATATTTGCGATGACGCCGTCTAATTTGTACCTAGCCTCTCGACCGTGTTGGACATGCGGCGTATGATCAGACTCTCTGGGAGAGTGTTGACGATACGTTTCGTGCGCATTTGTAGCGGTCCGTCCCTCGATCGCCGTACATCAGCCGTGTTATTGAGTACGCAAGTTGCGCTTGCGCAACAGAGATTAACTTCTCTGTCGAAGATGTTCGCTTGGAGAGTCCTTCAGCAACTTAACCTTATCTGCCGTCGATATATCCAAGTCCTCGATGCCGAATCCTTGACTACCGGACTCAATGGCTGCTGTGCGCTCGTTAGAGTCGTGGCAGGTCCAGCTGTCTCCCATATCCAATGCGAACATAGCGTCGAACGTTGTGGCATCCGAGGGTTTGGTCTTGCGCTCGATGTGCCGTATGATATACTTCAAGAATTCAAACGCGTCGCTCAGTTCATTACGCTCAAACTCCTTCGCATATCTCCGAAAGATGGACCATCAGGAAGCTCAGCCTTACACGCCTTGTTGAAAGCCTCGATGCCTCTAGTGAGGACACCAACCCCATTCTTATTCGCTCGCAGCGTAGTTGAGTTCCGGTAAGACTTCGCTAGGAACTGCACCGCACACACGACACATGCACCAGCACGTTTTCTGCAGTCAAAATGAATCTCCGAGATTGCGATAAAAGCCGGGAGTGTGCAAAAGTGCTTGAAGGACAGCATTGCAGTAAAAGACATGCCTCCATCCGAGTTCGGCAGGCCTTTGGAGGATGGCGCCGCGATCGTGGGAGAGACGCGCACGGCACCGTTAAGTACACCTTGACGTATGACAAATGGTCTACCCTGGGCGGCATTAGTGCGACCATCTTGCTTTCTCAATATCGGTCGTTGTGCTGCAGGCGCTACTGGTGTGCTGAAGGTCACTTTTAGGACGAGTGGCTTCTTATTTCTGCGTTTGACTGGTACGAAGCGCCGCTTGTTAACAACGAAAGAGCCGCGAATGTCAGAACCCAGACTGGGGAGCATTTTGGACTTTTCAACAACTCGATGACTCTTCAGCCATGGCTTCGGAGGAGGCTCACGCCGCTTTTGTGGTCTTATCCTCACTGCTGCCAGGTTGTATTCATGTAGCACTTCGCCAGCGGCTGCTTCTCCGATCTGCAATAGCGCGAGTTTTACTGCCTCTGGAGTCGGATCAGCCAGGGCAGCCTTTAGCTGTACGCGAGCTGACTTCGCCATTGTGCGTGTGTTAACCATACTGTTTGTGGGTAATATCGTGGTCGCGGAGTAATGAGCAGGGAGTCCAGCTTCGCCTCCGAAGAGAGCCATGGTATAGAATAAAACGGGGAAAAAGTGCTTGACAGATCCTCGCACTGAACACGGCAATAGACATGATAGCAATCGGTTCTTTGTCACCGCGTTGGAAATGTAAAGCCAGCCTGGACGATTAGAACCAGATCCCCTGTCGATTGGAATAATGCCACTGCAACGTAGAGCTAATTTGGCGGTCATGTTCTTCTCATTTAGAGGCCATTTTGGAGGACATCCAAATGCTGCGAGCTCCTTTGTTGCGACATTGACCATATTGCTGCGCCACGACAAAGAAAGTTCCCGGCCGAGATCTTGGTGACGCCGAGCGGGTAGAGCAGTCGGCCATGCACTTCTCACGCTAAGTCAACTACAATATTCATCATCTGGGACGTTGGGCATGCGTAGAATAGAAAGTGTGCCTCGTGATCTATCTTGGAACAGAGAAGTACGCTTACGTGCCAGCAACACCATGGCGAATATTGAGCGTCCGACACTCGAGTCACTTTGCTGTAGAACAACACATAAGGTACAGCTCCAGCGCCCATCGACCTCGGCCACTTCATCTCGTCGAATGCACCATGATGTCCGTTCCGACCTTTTATTGTGCCCATCACAACGTCATCGTCAATAATGTGGAACTGTGTCTCTGGTACGATTAGTGAATCCCTGACGGCAGCGAAGTAGTGACCACTCTCGATGGTCTTGCTCCTGTGTGCGACAACGCCCTAAATCCGGTACATACATGGCTTGCTATCTTTGGTGAAGTTGTTGAGGTCCAGATACTCTAGAAAGTCAACATGGTCCATGATCTTCGAGCCCGAGTTCCGTCCAAGCTGGAAGCATTACAAGCGGACTGCCAGCCTCTCTGGCGCGCTTACGACGTGTTTAGCGATGTCGCGCTTTGGGCCGTCGCCATTGACTGCGTAGCTCTCGTTGCACAAGTTGCTGTCACATCTTGTTTCCCACTTTTGGGTGGCGTACCAGCGATTGATGTACTCTGTCATCGCAAGACTGCGAGCAGGCAAATGAATCTGCAAATCTGAGCCAGGTGTGTCAGGGCCGGAGTCGAACGGTCTTGCGTAGGTCTGCCGGCATCTTGTGCACTGCCATACTTCGTGCCGTATAAGGCCAAATACTCCATCGAAAAGCGCTTGTTCTTCAGCAAGTAGACTACACTGAATTTGTTCCAGAATGTAAGCCATGCATTCGTAAGCATCGGATTGAGCATCGAGTATGAAGTCTTGCCGTATGTCAACAGTATTGGATGGAAGATTCGCACGACAAGCTCGATTGAAGTCGTGAATGGACTCTGATGGACCATTCCATCCTTCTACACGCCCAGTGTTGTGCTGCCGATCACAAGTGTAGTACTCTAGCATGAGATTCTGGAGAGCATAGACGACGCATTGCCGAGGAGATCGAGAACACACCGTATGCACGGCTGTGATGATTTTGCAGAAACCTGGCACATGAAGCAGAGCCTGCACTGTGGCGTTGCGATAACACATGTTACCGATATTCCCAAGGCTCTCTGTTTGCGGCGAGATCAGATCTGAAAACATATGAAATGGCTTTTGGGCCAGACTTGATGATCTTGTGCAGGCGGTCCTCGGTTGTGCATCCTCTTGTGAGTCGGCTTCAAGGCGGTCGCCACCTGCCGACCGGACTTGGGCTCATTTCCAGCATGGGCTGCTTGACCATGAGCTACGTCCTGGTAGGTCAACGGAAGTGACTCGGCGTGCTGCGACGGCCGTGACGCTTGGGACGATGGATGGGACCTGTCTTGCTGAGAAGGTTGTAACTTGGTCGAAGCCTGTGACTGCGCCCTTGATGGTGTAGCCACACCTTGCAATACTGATCGTGGTGCGCGTCGTGAGCCTGCGAAAGATACTGGCTTTGTAACATGACCATTGATGACTCTGGTTCGCCTGGAGTTTGCACACAATGACCTGCGAGCAGACCTTGTCCTTCCAGGTAGCAGTGAAATGAGACAGAGGCGCCACCACTGACATCTTTGGCCATATTGACGACGGAAGGAGCTAGATGTACCGTAACGGCAATGAGATTACGGATCAATATATGTAGGAGAAGTCGATCAAATTCGCTTGCAAGTATAGTTGTGCCTAGGAGCGATATTCACTGGAGATGCAGGATATAGCCGGCGATCTGCCAGACGTCTGACACTTTAGAAATGATCTTGGCCGAGCATAGAGCACGATTGCAATCCAGAGCGCGCATTGTCTCGATACAATCTGCAGAAGCGGCATTGGCTGTGTTCATAAGACAAAGGCGTAAAGCCCAGTAGCGACTGAGTGTGGCATTGTGGACAAAGAACCTATGACTCTTCGATGCTAGCCTGCGATACATACAGGCATTGATTCTGACATTGCATCGATCTTGAGCGTGTTGGAGAAGTAAGAGAATGGATTGTTGTGCAATGAAGAAGTACATGTAGACTACATAGTATGTACTAGTAGTATGTCGATGCCAAGGATTGTCTCTTCGTCAAGCCCCTGGGCAGCCGCTATTCCACCTTTGGAATCTCAGTACTTCAGCCACGCGCGTGTACTCTACCACCTTTTCGAAGGACCTAACTCAAGCACACAGCTCACCGTTATACATAACTTATACGCTCCGAACAGATTGGCCCTCCTGCATTTGGACACCTGAAGATGTTGCTACATAGTAGCCTCGCACTTCTAGCTGGCGCGACTCTGTCATTTGCAGCTCGCCTGACGGTCTCGATCCCGTCTTCGCAACTGCTTCCCAACCCTCACACACTACCATCATCAACACATGCAGTGCTGATCGGTCCACCTGGAGTACGATACGATGCATTGATCCGCCGCGATGACACCTTTATCTTCTCCGATATTCCAGATGCGAGTTACTTGCTCACGATACATACACGAGACTTTTTCTTCCCACCGCTGCGCGTCGATGTAGAGCAGAAGGCGGGAGAGAGCACACACGCAATGAAGGCATGGCAGACATTCAGAGGAAATGAGTGGGGTAATAAGGGGCCTTCATACGGCACTGGTCAAGATGAGCTGGCAGTAGCCGTGCGTCCAGCCACGCAGAAAGACTTCTACCAGTCGCGGGGCGGTTTCAATATCATCGGCTTCTTGAAGAGTCCTATGATCTTGATGGGCTTGGTGTCTGTGGCTCTGATCTTCGGAATGCCATATCTGATGGAGAACAGTGAGTCATTGTGGACCTTACCAAAGTGTGGCATGATGCTAAACTGCATGCAGTGGACCCGGAAGCCAAAGCAGAATTCGAGGAAATGCAGCAGAAGTCGCCGCTTATGGGTTCGCAAGGCGCAGCGAATCAGCTACAGAATTTCGATCTTGCTGGCTGGATGGCAGGCAAGACCACTTCTAAGCCTGAGAGCAGTTCCGGTGGTGGAGCAGCGAAGAAGAAGTAGACCTTCAAAAGTCATGTTCGCGCCATGTCAACCACGCGATTACAAATATTACGTTCGCGACGCCACACACAGATAAACGGTAAGCTTTCCGATGTGTACAGCATTTTGGTGACCTCGTGCCTCAATAGACGCTACTCTGCGTTGGTCGACACTCAGTTCGCTCGTTCATCAACCATGTCCAATCCAGGCAGGGCTATGATACTCTAGAATTGGACCCCCGCAGCTGCTCACCATACCTAGACAGCGATTTGGCCGCAGTGGAATAGCAGAATGGCATGCCGACTTTGGCGTTCCCGATGCGCCGATCATACACGAAGTTCAGCCTAAGTCATAACGGAGCTAGCTATCCGAAGTACATCCGCACGAATCTCAGCTCTGCGACTAGTCGACCCCGACAACAACATAGCCCGCTGCGAGCGATGGAGACGCGCTATCTTTACCCACAGGTCGCTCCAGACTCTCCGGACACTCAGCTCCGCGCCAGTCACACCCCGCGGCTCTACAGATATCCGATGTGCTGCCGGTGCTTAGGCTCACGTGGAACATCGTGGTTGTTTCCTTGTCGGCATGGTCTCAACCTGATTTTGCCCTCGTCGCGACCGAAGCGATACGACGCTGTTACATCTGGACTGCCACGTCACACGCGTCGCGCTTGTTTCATCCGGCAAACGGGACTGTCTCCCCAGAGCGGTGCTCGATGTGTCCCTTCTTCATGCCGCACCGCCAACATTCGCGATCGCCATAGAAGGTCGTCTGTGCTGTATGACAGCACTCTACTAGAAGAGGCCGACAAAGCTGCGGCAGGACGGAAATGATAGAATGGTCTAAGACCGCACCGACGACACGTGAAACACTCCTGCGTCCAGCTCGGGCTGTGTCGATCGTATAGCAAATACTGGTTTCTGATCACAACTCGCACATCCTTTAGGCAGTTGATGGGGCCAGCTATCGGTATCGCCATTCTGCTGCTGCTGGCACCGCTCTTGCTGTGCTTCTAAGTGGAAGGACGTCGCCTGGGCAAGAACTGGCGGTAGAAATCTCCTTACCTGTTGGAGTCGAGAACGGAGCGATCAAAATTGACATGGCTGAAGGACTGATCGAACTGTGGGTCAAACGACTGGCTGCTTATATGCTTTTCATCATTAAGATTGGAAAAGAGTGGAAATTCATGGAAATTACGTCTCAAACACCATCAAACGAATGACTAAACTAGAGACCGCATAAGGCGGGTTCTCAGCAGCTGATGGAATCAGTGAGTGTAGTAAGCACGACCTCTAACATCGCCCTTCCTCCTACTCTCATGGAGTGGTCCACTTCATGCCTGCAATGTTGCCACGTCTATCCCGTCGACCTAGGCTTCCGGAATGGCCTCGCGCTTCTCAGCATCGCGAGCCTTCTTGTCGTATTTCTGGTAGTACTGATACGCTCCCGGAATGGTTTGACGCTTCTCCAATTCTGCCGCGTCGATCTCGTCGCTATAAGCTTCCGGAATGGCCTCGCGCTTCTCAGCATCGCGAGCCTTCTTGTCGTATTTCTGGTAGTACTGATACGCTCCCGGAATGGTTTGACGCTTCTCTAATTCTGCCGCGTCGACCTCGTCGCTATAAGCTTCCGGAATGGCCTCGCGCTTCTCAGCATCGCGAGCCTTCTTGTCGTATTTCTGGTAGTACTGATACGCTCCCGGAATGGTTTGACGCTTCTCTAATTCTGCCGCGTCGATCTCGCCACTATAAGCTTCCGGAATAGCCTCGCGCTTCTCGGCGTCACGAGCCTTCTTGTCGTATTTCTGGTAGTACTGATACGCTCCCGGAATGGTTTGGCGCTTCTCTAATTCGTCCACGATCGCTAGAAGTTGTTAGGCTCCAGGAGCTTCACATCATTCGAACATTTAGATGCGAATTGCATCAATTCACCTCACCTAAGATATCCCTTTCTGCAAGGGGAGCCTGTCTATCGTCAGTCATGTTGGAAGGGAGTGTACGAGCGCACACTTACAGCAACGGCGACCATGGCGCCGGCCAGGTTGAGCATCGACAAAGCGGTGTGGAGCTTCATGTTTGAAAACGTGACTGGAATAGCAATGATAAGCTGATGTGATGGGAATCAACTTCGAACTTCTCGCTGGTAAGTGGCACGTTTGAACTGTGGACCAAGAGGCGAATTCCTTCGGGTCTTATAGATCGCCACTGGATGCGGCAACGGTGTCGAAGACCATCGAGCTCTCCCTCCGGCGTTTCGAAGTGTGCGTCCCTCGTTAACTTTCCACGAATGGCTGTAAAGCATTTCTTCCGATCTTGTCTGAACATCGTCCGAAGTCACTTGAGCTCTCGAATACGAGAAATCAGAGTCCTTGCAAGTACTAAAATTGATGGTGTTGTCTATGCTCGCTGAAGTCAAGGAGTCAGCTTGACTGTGCGGGGCTTTAAGCTAGGGAGCGACCCAGGATTGTTGCTCATGGGTAGAATGCAGGTTTCATTTGCATGACGAAAAATTTGCACTACAACATGCGCTGGCAAACGCCTAAGATTGGGGGCTGCACGACGGTTCCTGTCTGAGTTCCAAGTCCGCATCCTCTATTGCGCGAATTCTGCAGACCACTCCGATTTTCGTCGCCCAATATGGATTCCGAGCACTACCCATCTCGCACCTCTGATGAATATCACGATGAAGAACAATGTTTTCTGAAGCATGTCGATCAGCATTCCCATCGTTCTCCAGGGACCAAAGAGAAATTTTTAGGGCGAGCTCAGATTATAGTCATTGTTGTGTTGGCAATCTTGCTCGTCACACAGCACGCATATATGAGCCGCGAAAAGTGCACTCGACACTTCGCAACGGATTACGGTCAGGCTCCTCAGACTGCGCCTTGATGCCAGTCACTTACGTATAGCAGGCAATCTTGGCAACATTATCGAATTCACAGAGCAGCGTTTCGTCAACCCGGTACAGATCACGGCTGACAGTTCGAAGCTGGAAGTAGTATGGACTGAGACGAGGTACAGCACTACTCCCAACGACAGTGTTGATAGTGCTTGGGACGAGCTTCTTTCATGTACGCAGAGATCTTCCGACAGTTTCCGCGGTTGTGCTAACAGTCGAAGTGTCTGGTTTCAACTTATCAACGTCGGACGAAGCGGCAAAAGCTGCTATTGGCAATACTTACCAGTATACGGACGACACAGTGTTCGTAGGATTAGAGGTATTCCATGGACTACACTGCCTCGTGAGTACAAGGGACTCGGAAATACCTACACGGACTCCAAGCTGATCTGCAATGACCAAGAATATGTTGCGTTGGTTCTTGTACCCTGAGAGATATTCTAAGAGAGTCCCACCCGAAGAGACCGAACTCCACATGCGTACGGCGACACATCTTCCCCCTCAACAGATCCAGTCTTCGCTGACATCGCTATAGAGCATTGCATCGACTACCTGCGCCAGTACATCCAGTGCAACGCAGATCTCACTCCAATGTGGTCGGAGAAGGTTGTGCCATGGTATCAACCCATGGTCAAGCCTTATACGCCTCATACCTGCCGTGATTTTGACCAGTTGACTCGATGGATCCACAATCGAAAGGTGTAGCAAGTGCAGGGGACACATGTTCAATTTCCGTAGCAAGATTCGTTCGATAGTCATAGAAGCAACGATCGAGAGACGAGGAATCCTGCCATGCTACGAGCATCGCCATTTGCGTCTTTTGCTCGGTATTTCACCGGTCGCGCTAGCTCAACATTGCTCTGTCTCGCTTTGATTGATCGGGTCGTCGGGACACAAATTAAGGCATCGTCCTGATGAGCTATGCGACATTGTAGAGGCCGTTCTTCCCGCCGAGACATGACGAGGAAGACGTGAAGTCAGGCTAAAGATATGCAGGGATGTCCCCCTGCCTAAGTGCCCACGTGGAGCCCCACATGTAACACCACAGCACTGTCCATGTGCGGTTGGATGCAGATCGCGAACGTGCCGAGTCTAAGATGACGGCATGTGGGGGTGAGCACTAGTCGCGATACCTGGAGAAGATCGCCCGACGTAAAGAGCATGCTGCCAGGTCACGGATCATGGTTGATCGACGATAGAAATTTTCTTCCATCCACTTGTGACGCTTGGACACGAGGATGGCGTTACGTCCTTGCCGACAAGGGGTCCGTACTACATGACAACAATCCATTATGTCTCATCGCAGCAGCCTAAGTCTGTCTAGTGGCTTCTACTTGTGCACCAGCGAGCGACAGCAAGGTGAGCTCAGCAGTGAGAAACCTAGTCTGTCGCCGAACGATGGCTATTCGACGAATGAAGGAGACGCCCTCTCATTGAGCCATTTACTCACCTCCCCAAGTGTAAGTGCCAAAGATTGCCGGTCTGTACATGCCTCTTCAGTATTCTCGCCCAAACATCTTCGCTATGCCATTTCGTGGATCGACGCTGAACAATCCAGTCGCTCGCCACTTTGGAACCGGAGGATACAAATACAGCAATGTCAACAACCTTGAAGACAATGATCAAGAATATTTCCCGCATGCGGAAGGATCATCGAGGTATACTCTTCGGCTGATCACAACCCTAATAACTATCCCAAATATTTTGATCCTTTGTCTGAACGCATGGCTATATATGCACCTGAGCACAACATGCTCTAAACGAACCAGCGAAGAGAGCCTGCGTGAGTATTTTAGACGTCCTCCTGAGTGAAACCGTCGCTAAAGCAAGACAGCAACCTTCATGTCCAGCATCGATCGCTCTCTTCACTCTGCAACTTTCAACGCTTTCGAATACAATGTCACACGCTACACGGAGCGAGCAGACGACGTAGGCGATGAAGTGGAGAAGAATTGGGCAGACTTGGGCATATATGGTGAGGGCTTTTGGAAAGGTATAGATCCCTGGGCCGCTGCTAATTGCGTACTGTAGGCGCACCCGTGATTGTACCACTCGATGACATGAAACATCTGGATGACATCAGGCCAGAACATGTGCGAATGGATCCAGCCAAGAATCCCGATGGGCCATACGCAGGACTCACCGTTAAACTCCAGGCTCAGCATTTTTTACACTGCGTTAATCTCCTGCGCCAAGGCCTGTGGTACAACCACGACTACTATCGCCAGTCCAATCATCCGTCCTGGGACGCGGCTCAGGATGTTATGTATGGGCGATACTCGCTGGTAGAGATCCATACGGCTCACTGCATTGACCAACTTCGACAATTGATTATGTGTGATGTAGACCTCGACGTTGTTCCCTTTCTCGAAGACGATCACAACGGGGTTTACATGGACTTTGCAAGAAGAAAACAGTGTAGAAACTGGCAATCGTTTCTACAGTGGCACGAGAAGTGGAAGTGGGAAGCAGGAAGGATTCGTGAGGAGGAGAATGTGTCCGGCCATGAGAAGCCTTATTTGAGCTGGACAGGCCAATAGTATCGTGACTTGCTATATACGATTCGTACGGTCTCGCACAAAACTGCACCCCATCATGAATCAGGATCAGCTCTTTTGCACGTGCGTTCTAGTAGTGACTCCGCTGATTGATGATGGCAGCTTCGCTTCTTGGTGCCCGGCACAGTCTAGGGCAACGCTCGACTGCTTGTATTTTCGGCTTCTCGCTCCTCAGGAACCATCAGAATAGCAGGCTATTGGTGTGAGATCTGGTGGCAATTGAAAAATGACTGTCCGCTCCTTAGAGACTATCCAATGACATGCAGCAAAACAGAACCTCCCTCGCTAGATCTAGTAATCCAAGGCCCACAAGTCCGCAAGGACACTCCTCAGTTCATGCGGGAGAGAGCTGTTGTAACAATGCGTATCTTGCTCGCAGACTTCGCACAGGAAAAAGGGCACATGTTACAAGGTCCATAAGCCAGTTCGTGATCGATCTTCTATGCTCGCGATCGTCGAAGCCTCTCAAGGCGTTAGCACCGGCATTGGTGCGCGAACAGTCAATTCCTGCTGGCCACTTACAATGCTGGCAGAGACGCCAGCTCGGCATTCAGCGGCGCTCCATCAGCTTCTTCCACCAACTGTTGTGATGCTCCTATTCCAACACGAGTCTCACAAGTGCCGCGATTCAACCGGATCCTATCATGTTACGCACTTGGTTACTCGGGTCCTGGAATCAGCCGGTATGTTGATACGTGCTGCCCGGTACTGCACGCCACGGGTCGTGCCATTAATGTCAAACGAAGCATGCGACTAGTGAATAGAATATTCTGGATCCTGGGAACATTCTGGAGCGTGGAGCCCCCAGCATCGGGCACCGGCAATCGCGACATTTCCCCACGGGGGCACGTTTGAACATTGCCCCTGGCTAGAAACATAACCATAGTGAATGCGGGGCTCGGCCTAGTATTGGTAATCATTTGCAGCGCTAGCAAATTCTCACCATGAATCTTCCATACCGTATACGTGATTGTAATAACCCGACCAGATCCGAGTCTCCTTGTTACCCCATACAAAATACAGCCTAAGTGATACTATATGTAAATCATTGCTGGAGCTATACGGCGAACACGACGCCGTCCTGCTACGCTGTCCCGGTCTTTGTGAATAAACCGGCCTCGTGACCACTTCGTGCAGGCCACTGCCTGCTAGCTATGTCGACGTTTGTCGTACAGCGCAGCCGTTGGCGCACGGATAGCATGGATACGACGTATCTGCCATAATGAACGAATTCTTGCATACGCAACCACACTCTGGCTCAGATTGTCTTCACTATACTCAATATCTTGACACTTTAGTGGGATCTGTTCTCATGCGCAGTTCAAGCAGTCTCGGCTCCCGTCCTGATGATGAGCCAGAAAGTGCGGATTCCGAGAAAGATGGCCTTCTTGTATTGCGAGGACCAGATGTACGGAAGTCAATGCCACGAATCTGGCTGCTGATGTTGCTTGTTACCTCGCACACTACAATTGCTCTGCTCACATATGGACTCACGAATCTCCGATCCACAAGCGCGAGTGAGCCACTGTCACCATGGATGTCATCCATCGACCGCAGTCTCCACGTGGCGATGTTCAACGAGTTCGAATCGCCCAATGCCTTTACCGCTCCAGTGTCGGAAGCAGGCGATGCCGTACAGGACCGATGGATAGATCTTGGTGCTTATTGTATGTCGTCGAGAATAATGCGCAGTGAAGACGCGTACTGAACAATTACATTAGCAAAATCTTTACTCGTGCCGCTGGAGTATGCTCGAGACTTCGACATTGATCCAGACAGACATATTCTTCTTCATCCAGACACCGACAATGTTCCTTTTGCAGGATTTCCTGCTCATGTCCAAGCTATGCACCAGCTCCACTGTGTAGACTACTTGCGTCAAGGGTTGTTCTACAATCACGAATACTACCGCAATATTCACTCAATCGCGTGGAACGAGACAGACCCACAAGCCTTGATTACCCACCTAGCACACTGCGTCGATAGTCTGCGGCAGACTATCATGTGCGAAGCGGACACAAGGGTCGTGCCCTTTTCGAAAGCCAAGGGGCACCCAGACTTCGCCAGACCAAAGCATTGCAGGAACTTTGAGTCTGTGCGAAGCTTCGCCGTGCAGCATCAGTGGAAGAGCGCCGACAATGAACCCATGGATGATCATCACCCATCGACGAGGGCTACACTACATCCTGAATGGTCATCAGAACGGTTGTGGCGGGGGCTGTGAATCGCAATCGTTCTGGCCGGGGCAGATTCAATACAACCTCACCGTCCAAGTGATTGAAGCAGCGTTTATGCCTTGTATTAATTGGGCGGAAAGCACCTGATGGAAATGCGTTCTCGCATTGTTCTCCGCCCTATCGGATCATCCTATCTACCTTTCTGTGAGAGAGTATACAGAACAGCTATGCTAGCTCATCTCCGAATATCTCTACGCATGGATTATATTACCTAACTCGCACATATCAGAACGATCAAGATGCATCCTCGGACTCATTCTACTTTCAGAATGAGGCAACAAGCATTTCAAGTCTTTGGCTGCACGCACTCACTACTTATGATGGGTAGCAAATGCAGTCGAGCACTTGCATCGTGTTCGAGGGCGCGACAAGGTTGTCTAGAACATACAACGCTATCTCGTAGACAACCTCAGAGGATGCTCTTTATCGCTTCAGCTGGGCTGCATACGCTCTGAAATGCAAGTATTATTAAAGTTTTCGAAGAGCTTGCCTCCAAGGATAGCAGAATGTCGAACTAGCCCTCACGCCATCGTGACTAGGCCTCTAGATGTTCTCCAAGTCAACGATGATGCATCGGCCGCCGTCCAAATTGGGGCAGTGATGCTTCGTGAGGGTTATCTTGGGTCAGCGGCAAGGTTAACGCAGAGGTCCCATGAAGGCAGCAGCATTCATAGCTTTAGTAATCAATTGTCATGTCAACAAATGTCGTGTCTCATGCCATATATCTCGGCGTTATTGATTGTTGACCCTGTTGGACCTGTTTTTCGCATGTCAGTGTAAATGTGCTCTAGCTTGCACCAGCGTCTTTTCGAGTCAATACTCGATTCGTATGGTGTGTCTCGCGTAGTAGCGAAGCTCCCACGGTACTGGCAGTTGCGGGACAAGCATTGCTGCCACACTCAGAAAGGAAATCTGCTGTCGTCGACGGTGAGCTGGTAAAGTGGATGAAGAGGACGATGAGAAAAGGACTAGGCAGATGATGAAGAGCGCGAGAAGCAAGATAATCGAGAGGATGATACAGACTAGGGCGAAGAGTACGACGAGTTCAACCGCGAAGAGAAGACTTTTCAGGAGGATCTCACGCGCACATCCATCACTCGTCTTGCCACCTGAAGCTCTCATTAAAGAACGACAACGCCGAAGTCTTCTGTAGCTGTCTGCAGTCCGGGGGAGATCTCATTTCCACATTAAGACTCTTCCATCGAGTGTTTTCCGCGACGCACTTCACCATCATACTCAAACATGGCCGCGCCAGCACTACTCTGCCACAGATACTGCGCTCCACCGCCAGCAAACCTGCGTTATTGCACAAGCTCCGTAGTGGTCTGAAATGTGTCTGCAAATGCCAGAACTTCAGCGTGCATCTCGGAGACTCGCAGTCTCCTACTTGTCATCAAGCGACACCATTTGATTACACACTCACGCGCAGAACTCGAGCGTTAATACAGACTCAGTGTGACTAGCATTTGTCCCTGGCCCTCTAAATCACCGCAAGCCAATCAAGCGACCAAGATGTTCGAGAAGACGAGATTGTCGTCTTCAGCGGCAGACTGACACCCGGGGCGATCAGCAAGACGCCAGGACCTGCTCCTAAGAAGTATGCTTTCAAAAAACCCCATCCAACCGCATGTACGCGCACCCCTGATCCATGAGGGATCCTCCAAGATCTGTAAGACAAGAGTTTTGACAATCGTGGCAGTCACAGCAAAGCAGTTGCGTACAGCAAAATCTTCGAATCACAGAAGAAGGCCCGCTGCCACGAAAAGCAGCTCCCACCCAACTACTCATCAACGGCGGAAAAATGTTGCCAAACTCCTCGGTAGCGCGCTGGAGAGGGAAGCAAATCCTGACTTTGCCAAGCTGATTTACTCTGGACTGCTTGCGCTTGCACAGAAGGATATAAGGCCGTACCTGAAGGAATACGAAGAACCCAAGGCCGCGCCGTAACTGAACTACTTGCTTTCCCTGCAGGGAGTATGCCCCTAAGATCTTGACGCCTTGGTCGACGGGATGATGGTCTTCTTGCGTGGAGGACTCGGAAATTCTTCTTGGTACCAGTGGAAAGGAGGCTACAAGACAGGAGTGGCAAGTGAGGCCAGCTGAAGCGAGCCTTGGATGTCTGGTTCCAAAGGTACGAGAGACAGCAGCGTCCATGGGGCATGACCGCATGGTACAGACGAGAGCTGGTACGGTATCGTGGCACAGCCAATATTGCGGTCGATGACAGTCCACATGATGAGCAGACGCTTTCGGATACAAAGGATGGAGAGCAAGGCGATGAAGAGCCGAAGAATCGAGAGCATAAAAAGGGGCGTCGAGAGAATGGGAGGCAGAAATATGCCGGCCCGGACATGAACAGTGGAAGAATGGAGGGACGCAGCATGGAGAGCAGGAGAACGATGGATACGGATTCCGCGCCCGAATCTCAAGAGACGATGATCTGGACTGGCGTCTGTTACCAGTCGACTCAATGTCATCAATGCGACAATTGACGCTTTGGGGTGACGACGACAACGCCTCGCTCCTGGGCCTTCCACCATCCAACGAACCACGGCGTTTGCAAGATCTGGACCACGCAACGAAGCACAAAAGCTCGCCTTTCGTCAGGATGAAGACCTACCAGGAGCTCTGAAGCTTGGAGTGCTCTCGTGTGCATTAATGCGTGCCATGATACAGTCTTTGCGTAGTCCGTAGTATAGGCTGCGTTACGCTTTAAACCTCGCGTGGAACTACTTATAGCGACGAACGACAGCGATGACGAGCTCTGCGATAGCATATAAGGAGATTCCCAATGTACCATATGGTGTTCTATATAAGTGTCCCCTGGATATCGATAACCGGAGCATGTAAAGCAGTTTATATGTTTCGATGGTAGAAGTAGTATAACTGATATACGCGCGTAGCATGGCGTGCATCATTGCACTCGGTAAGAAGTCAAGCAGTTACGCCAGGATCTTCTGATCCTGGTTCTGCGTGAGCCACAGACAACGGACATGGAACCTGGCAACGACAATAAAGGCAGAGATTTTCGCACGAAGCAGATGTGTCCGAGCTCAAATCATGAGGAATGGACAGCTTACATGATAAAGATACCCCCAAATGCCGGTAGAGGCCTTCTCAATATGTCTGGTAAATGGGCCCTCGAATGTAGCGCTGTCGAGAGAAGGCGAAAGATACTATGATGATGTGGATCTATCCGCCTAACGCGAAACCAGCAATGACGCGGCGGCATCAGCGATTATGTGAGACCTGGTAGGCAAGTTCACTGAGATGGGAGAAGCAGTCGATCTTATTCGAATCATGTGTGAAGATAAGCCGCAGAGATCGTACGGACTTACTGGAGTTCGATCCGGAGGATCTTCTGCGCGGATTCTCACTAACTACGGAGCATACTCAAGGAGTCCCTCACTATAATTGGCAGATCACTGGCGCTGCAGCATATCTCGATATGGAGATGCGTATCGGAGGTGGGATCATCGCAGAGCAGATGGCATTGGGAAAGTCATAACTGGTACAGCTCAGCATGACGCTCTCGGCTATAAGCCGTCCGGAATCTGAGGCCAAAGCTCCAGTCCGAATGCTTGTACCAGGCAGTCTTGTGGCTCAGACGAAGGACGACTGGCAATCCAAGCTGGGCGAATTCTCTGACTTCCACGTCATGCACAGCAAGAGTTCTTCTTATGCCGGCGATGAAGGGTCAATAGGAGGGCCATTCATACTGCGAGATGGAAAGTATAAAAGCCACTAGGCATGGAACGGGGGCTTTTCTGCCAGTCGTACGATCGTCATCTGCACAATAGAAACGTTCGTACAAACCAAGCCTGAGGAAATGTCAAGTGCCATTTTCTGATCATGGACGAGGCGCACCGTGCTAAAGGAGGGCTGTTTCAAACTTTCTGCCGCATTATCAAAGCACTGAAGCTTGATTCTATGATGCTCATGACGGGCAGTCCCATCATGAAAGACATGCCGGACTTCCGCGGCTACTTGAAGCTGCTTGTGAAGCCCGATCGGGACGATCGAATGTTAGATGGAACCTGCGCGAGCACGCGTATGGTCGCCCTTACCAACACATGGTCGCAGCCTATGAGGTGTACGACAGCCTGCCATCGGATCCTCCACCATCACCGGACGTCCCCGAAAGAAGTAATCCAATCAGGCCGATAGACCCCGTCGACGATAACGACTGGGCGATCAAGTGACCTACACTCGATGGCGCGACCCACCCGAAAGTTGCGAAGCAATTGCTCCAACAAGACTATCAATGCAAGCACTGGCCAGTAAGCCTGTGCTGGTCAAAGTACCGCAAGACAGCACGAGACAAGAGCTGCGCAGACAACAAGCGAAAAGCTTGCACTCGTCAAAGCGCCACAGATAGGTCACAGGAATTCAGTTTGGAGTCGCCTGGAGCATGTCAGGACAGCGAAGGTGTTCATCGCCGATTCTGGGCAAACCTGGAAAATCTCACGGCCGCACACGTGAGTCCACGACTCCCGTTCCACTACTCTCCAATCTCTTTACGGATCCAGTCCCAGGTTTCGCGCACGAGACCTTTTTCAAACTGAACGCGTAATACCACGTCCAGCAATCACCGCCCCGTGTAATAGCATTCAAGTAAGACACCTCGGCCAGACCACAGACAGGAATCAGTGCCCTGTATATCGGGATAAGGGCTATCCCCAGACGTAGCCGTGCTCATAGAGCATTATGTACGTGATTAGGGAAGGCCAAAGATCTATGACTATGCCAGCCGGAGACATCGCAGTAGAATGCATGTTTGTCGTTCCTGTAGTCCATCTCGTTTCGCACACGTCTAATATAGTGATGCTCCTCCTTGGACATCTCGCACCGCTTCGAAAGCACGTTGATGAATCGCTTTGGCTGAACGCGCCTTTACGAGCCAGCAATCTCTAACAATGTCCGCCATATCAAGCCCAGTGAGGTCGGTAAATTGGCGCAGCTTATGGAGATTGCGTACTTGATCCGATGGTATGTCAGCGAAAGGACTCTTGCCAGTCAGAACCTCGTAAACGCTCGAGCCAAGCGCGAACAGATCCTCGTCCATGTCGGCCGGTTTTCGCGAGTCCTGGCAAGGCCGGAAACGGACGCCTGCGGCACCAGTAGACATTGAACCGGCTATCGAGGAGCATCCGAAATCAGTAATCTTCGGTTCTAGGCTGCGGTCGAGGAGCATGTTTGCGGGTGTGAAGTCGCAGTGAACGATACTGTGGGCGTGAAGCATTTCCAAGCCTTCAGCCATTGCAAGGATCCACTTATACCGCTGGGATTGATCAACCCGCGGGTGCGCTCGAAGGTAATCGCGGAGGGTGCCGTTTTGCATGTACTCCATCGTTAACGTCGAGTCGGTTTGATCACACGAGAGAAGCCGGACAAATCTCTTCGTATAATCTGCTTCTGCAAGGCGTGTTTGAAGTCGCATATGCACTTGTGCCTCAAGCCGTAGATCCGCTTGGCTCTCCTCTGCTCGCTCCCCCGTCCATGGAGACTTCGTGACAAGTCCGTCTTCTAGGAGCTCGACCAATCCCGAAAGGCCGCCGCCTAGAAATTTGCCTTTAGGAATGATGAAGTTCATGCTTCCATATACTATTACTCAATCACGGGTGTTAGGCAGTGTAGTGGAGATTAAAAGCTAGCCGCTACATTTGCAGCCTTTTAGGAAACAGGGGTCCGGGGCCCTACCTGACTATATAGATATTTAGGTACTAATAGAAATATTCTAGGTACTATAGAATACGTATTTTATATTCCTATCATAGACGCCTGGTACGCACTCTATATTACTAAACTATTTACTTCATAAGTATTTCATGTAATTTAAACCTTTAATTCTAATACGTACCTAGGGCATAACATCGGTAATATAGCCGATCTTTGAACATCAGATAAGGTATATACATCTACACAATATGAGTCTCTGTATCAAGGCTGCAGTCACACGACCAGAGATAGTGTACGCATAGAAGAGGCATGGAGATGTAGTCGTTGTGAAGTTGGTGGGCGAGAGACACACCACGTGATGCGACCGAGGACGCCGGATGTGGGGTCAGCCGACGTCCACAGCATGTCGCAGCAGATTGCGGCTGAAATCGTTCCTTTCCTTCCCTCATACATGTACAACAAGATATATTCCCACCATTTCGGTCTTCTCACTCCGCCAGCAGCTTTTCGATGAACAGTAACACTATCATCTGTCCACCCTCACTTTACGATGTTTTCTTCGATGCGATCCAGTTTGAATCTCCCGAAGATGTGCTCCAGAGAGTCAGCTTTTACCTTAATCGTCCGTCCAGGTACTCGAAGAAAGCAAAGCGCGCATTGACACATCTCCTGCCGACTATTGTTAGTCTCGATAAGCGTGATGTCCTGCATTTGCTTCTGGCTACGCTCTCCGAACATGGCGTAATAGTGGACCGAATGGCCGTGAAAGCAGCGGCGGCATTGCCTCTAGAACAAGCAACCGAATATCTCGAGGTTCTCTTTATGCTTGGATGGGACATCAACCAACCACTCAGTAATACTGAGCCATCTGTATTGAGGTACATCTTACTATTGCAGGTGATGACTGAGCTAATAGACAGTGTCGCTCTTCACGACATTTCACTCACACGCTGGTTACTAAGGAAGGGAGCTGACCCGAATGCCGCATGCGATATTGACTACACACCACTTTCGGTTGCTGTGAACATATGTACACCACTGACAGTGCAACTGCTACTGGAGCATGCCCAGCACAGCCACAATGGCCATCTTGTTTACCACGCCACGCAGCGTGCCGACATGCATGATGCGACGAAGATGATCAGACTGCTACATGACCACAATAAACCGATCGACGACATCCTGTACCAGGATCCGAGGTCCTATCGGCTCAGGGCTCCATTTCTGCGAGGAACTCCGCTGTATTATGCATGCAGCGAAGACAAAGTACCCATCGCTCTTACGCTCCTTGAGCTCGGCGCCGACCCAGACAAGCCTTGCTTGGCGTACAATCAGAGCGTTGGTCCGAGTCCTCGACAAGTTGCTGTTGACCACGGATGGGATTTGAGTGCGTGACGCTAGCGTTGCATGACTTACTTGCGCATGTGCTTGATGCAAAACGAACAGTTCGGCAGGAAGCGGGTTGGTGCAGCGTGGAAGCGCCTGATTTACTTGCGTAGAGCGAGACTGCCAGCAAAGCAGCGACTTGTACACTCCTTGGAAGAATCGCCACGCGGCGGATATGAACCATATCGTTGCGCGTCCGTCAAGTATCTTCGAGCATTGTATCCAAAGCGGATTTATGTGGCATATAGTCGAGCCGATGGGATCGCGCGCTAATTCGAACACCTATGCCTTTCGGACAGATCGTAATCTATCCCTCTACGTACTCCTATGTTAGCCTCTAATAACGACCGCGGCCGATTACGACCACGCCGTGTCGGTTCTCGCGACCACACAGCCTAGCACTGCTCAGCCGCCTCGTGCGAGAGTGGAGCGCCTGGCTCTCGACCTTCAAGCTCATCCTGTCGTCTGCAACAACTTTCTCGAGCCTGTTTCGCCACCAGGTAATCTGGATGGCGCGTCCCCAACATCACCGCTCTCTCCTGTACCACAGCTAGAGGACACTGCACTGACCTCACCACTGTCTCTTTCGTCAGAGCCAGAGGATGTTGCAAGTATCCATAAGGAGCAAGAGGAGAAACCTGGCGCAAACGAGGTGTACACATCGATGCTCGCCGGAATAGGGCAAAGTAGGCACAACGATGGAGCAGACAGTCGGATTGCCGGACGAGCCACAAACAGAAGAATCACTCGGCGAGATTATTGTCGGATGTCGAGTAGAATGGCGTAACTTGGGAACATCGTCCACTTCAGCTACCATGCACATACCAACGTTGATATGTTTCCTCACTGCCGCCACAAAGTCATCGATCTTGGCTCCCGTGCATCCCCGCATCCTTAAATTGGAACGACATGCGATACCCGTGCCACAGAATCAGATGATGTCTGCCTGCAGCCCAAGCCTCATACTTCGCTACGGTTCGTCATAGGTATATCCGCCTTAACTTCAAGAACGTACCCCGCACGGTCCTGGTGGAATCGCTCATCCTCGAATTTTTCCTAGTGATCGCGATCTACAGCAGTAAATCGGCTTGCCGAAGAATAGAGGTGACGTGATGCCTCGAAGGACTTCCTTCATGAATTCAAATTAAGCCCGCTTACAACAAGCCGTGCGAGCAGGTCCATTGGCTGAGTGAGACTCTGTCCTTGCCAAAGGCCATCATGGTCCTTATACGGTCTATGCCAGTGTGGTCTCGTTGTCCACTTCACTCCACCCACTGCGATTAGCTATGTGATCTCCGGCCCACTGACGCCGAGCTTCCTGGGCACTACTCATCGCAATGAGGCTCGTTCTCGTTTTTATAGCTCCTTATCTATGCTTTGCCGTTCCTTGTCATATATGGTACAAACCTCCCTGTTGTTAGCCACAAAATGCCAGTTGTACCACGACAAGAGTCGGGCTCGTGGAGATCGATTATAGGAATAATATGTTTGATTATTTCGGCCTTATAGCTGCAAAGGTGTCTTACAGGATGTATCGATAGCCAGTTCGCAAGGTAGAAAACTCGAGATCTACGGTTGAGTCATCGCTGTACCTATGAGGCCAAGACCCTTCCAAGTAATTATACTTTAGGGTTCCACGCGTTGCTGCCGCTGCTAGTGAGCGTGCCGCAGATATTCATGTTAGTCAGTGTCTGACGAGTGACTTAGTCTAGATAGCAGGGCGCGGTTATCTATCTCGGCGATCTGAGAATATCCCCGAGTCCCGACTCAAGAGTCCAGGTGTAGCCCGGTGGTAGAGCTGTCCAGAAGTCGGGTCCTGATTCCTTCCAGTGGCTGTTATATGCGCCATCTGCTCATAATGGGCGCTCGTGCTATATCGCATAAGCTACGAACCTGTGAGAGATTTGTAGTTGTTCGCAGACGATGGTTTCGAAAAGTCGCCAACAGGGCACTTAAGTTTGCTGTTGCAGAGCGTCTCAACGGTAGCATACCAGTTCGAGAGTTATGCTGCTACGTCTTACTTCGACACTCTCAGCATCATATCTACTTGGTGGTAGATTGCTCACTGCATCGTCTCGTTCATAGGGACCTTAGAAAAGCATAAGTTGGTGGAGCAGACAAATAGCCAGTGACTAGTAGTGCGACTATGATCTGCTCAGATGAAATCACTGGATCACTCGAAAGCTGTCCGCTGAATGATTGATGCCTCAGCTAGATGGCCCCTGCTTCAGTAGCCTCTCCGGCTGGCAGAGGCTTGAACAGTAATCGATGGGCATGCAGCAGCTCATCTGGTGGATGTATTGTTAGTGTCACAATTTCGATGCGGCAAGGAGTCTCGGTTTGGGCGATGGTCCTAATGTAAAGGTATATCGGTTCTGAAGTGGACGTCGATGATAGCGGTGCTTATGATGTAGATGTGCCGAAGTCGTTGGGCAAGGCATGCGCGAAACTCAGTGAGCCGCGTCGCCGCAACGTCGCCATATCGTTCTAAGCTTGGGCTGAGACGACCTGATGCAGCCTTTCTATGAGCCCTCCCATCGTTTCCAACATGGCTGCGTTGACCTTCCCCGCGCCAATGACATGTGACAGGTGAAGGAACGAAGGTATCCTTCCGCGTTGAAGATGACAACCCTGAATAGGAAGTAGCGTAGAAGCTTTCCAGAAGAGCATGGGCCTGGTGGACCCCTGCAGAAGCTTCTCCAGAAAATGCATCTTCCTAGCGCGTCTATCTTGTGCTGTACGTGTCCAAAGCGGCAACGAGGCCAATCAAGGTAATATTCGCATGATGCACCACGAATGGGTGATCAAGTCCACCACCAACCTCTACCCCTGCTCATAGCAGGTCCCTCACAACTTGCACCCTTTCCACCAACCCACCAAGCCCGTGCCATCGAAGATCGACAGTCCCATACCAGAACAGCATCTCGTATCGAAGAGGGGCACCACCAAATTGAGCTCACAGACCTCATTAACCCTGGCCACGACCATACCAACTTTGAAGACTGCTCATCGTCCGACGAGACATCTCCCTCGATGCCACACAAGAAGAGCAAATCACGCTCTCCCAACCCGCGCGGAGGTTCCTTGCGTGGCCACAGCACCGCCAACGGCTCATTATCTTCGAGAGATAGCGACGCGTCCCTACGATCACGAGCAAACGGCGATATGAATGGCACGATGATCGAGCATCGACGTGGAAAGAGGCATGAGAGTCTTGAAATTCCCGGCGAAGACTCTGCAGATGCGAGAGAAAGGTTAATGGGACGCGAGACGTTCAGCTTGGACGATGAGATCCCTGGGAAAGAAGGTGGTGAAGGAGAGTCAAAAGGTTTCTTCGAGCTGCCGGTGCAAGATCGAAGAAACTTCTTGCTTCTGGTGTTATTGTACTTCTTGCAGGGCATACCGATGGGTCTGGCAGGTGGGAGTATACCGTTCTTGCTGAAGAGTCATCTGAGCTATAGTCAAATTGGCATATACAGCCTGGCGAGTTATCCGTATTCGCTGAAGTTGTTATGGAGTCCAATCGTGGATGCAGTATGGAGCAGTCGCGTAGGGAGGCGGAAGAGTTGGATCCTGCCGATACAGGTGTTAAGCGGAGTTGGCATGCTATGGTTAGGCACAAGGGCAGAGGCTATGATGGTGAAGGCAGGAGAAAACGGTGGAGCGGGCGTCTGGGGCTTTACAGGATGGTGGTTTGCACTGGTGTTCATGTGCGCGACGCAAGATATCGCGGTGGATGGGTGGGCGCTGACACTCCTCTCACAATCGAATCTCTCCTACGCCTCAACCGCACAGACTGTCGGTCTCACTGGTGGACAGTTCTTGTCATATACCGTCTTCCTCGCGCTCAACTCGCCGGACTTCGCCAACAAGTGGTTCAGATCCGAACCTCTCGACTACGGCCTCTTCACCCTCAATTCCTACCTCACTTTCTGGGGATGGTTCTACCTTGCTGTCACGATCGGCTTGGCAGTGCTGAAGAAAGAGGAGCGAACGAAAGAGAAGGAAGGCATCTGGGATGTGTACAAATTGATGGGCGGCATTTTGAAGCTCAAGAACATCCAAACATTCATCATTATCCACCTCATCGCCAAGATCGGCTTTCAAGCCAACGATGCTGTCACCAACCTCAAGCTTCTCGACAAAGGCTTCAGCCAAGAAGACCTCGCTCTCGTCGTCTTGATCGACTTTCCCTTCGAAATGGGTCTCGGCTACTACGCAGGCAAGTGGTCCGAGCAGTACCTTCCTGTGCGAGTCTGGTCCTGGGCTTTCGTAGGCCGCCTTGTCGCCGCAGTCTTCGCACAGTTGGTCGTAATGTTCTTCCCGAAAGAGGGCACGACCACAGGATATCTACTGCTCATCATCGTGGAACATGTCTTTAGCACGTTCATGTCCACGGTCATGTTCGTCGCCATATCGGCATTCCACGCCAAGATCTCAGATCCTGCTATCGGTGGGACATACATGACGCTGCTTGCGACCGTATCGAACCTCGGCGGCACATTCCCACGATTCTTCGTGCTCAGCTTCGTGGATGCGTTCAGTAAGGCCACTTGTGTGCCGCCGGAGAAGGCGCCGGCGAACCTCAAGGGCGAGCTTATCACGCAAGCTTTTAGCTGTGTGGGTGAGGTGGAGAAGCATAGATGTGTGGATGGAGGAGGTGTGTGCAATATTGAGAGGGACGGGTACTATATTGTGAACATTTTGTGTGTTGTGTTTGGAGTGGTGACGTTTTGGGGCTTCATTAAGCCGGCGGCGATGAAATTGCAGAATTTGCCGCTGAAAGCTTGGAGGCTGGCGAGCTGATACTATCCCGATTGTCGCATATAATAGAGCAAGAAATCAGCACTTTGCGCCAAGGTTTCCTCTCTTGGATGATTTCAGTCTGTTCTTGAGTCGTTGTGGAAGCGGCAGCATCTCGGCTTCTCGCGCAGCTAGAGCTACAGCGAGTTGCAAGGTATTTGAGAGGCTCAGTCTGTTTGTGGTACTGTGGGCTATACAGCCTCGGGTATGCCTCGTCACACTGGCTTTCCACTCTGCCGCGCAGTTCTGCTGTGACTCGGTCGCTCTCACATCCAATTGACCGCATTCAAAAGTGGGGCCGCTCCGAAAGCCTCAACAGGACGTATTGGAGCACCGGCGAGTTCAGTTGAGCCCTTGCACTGACAAACTCGTACATGGCGCCGCGCAATATGGAGGTTCCCGGCGCACCGGACGAATCTGCAGAATCACTTTCATTGAACGATCGGCCTTGCAACTACGATCTGCTCGAGCCTGGCGGTATCCGGGTATTGGTACTACATACTGGAGCTGGTGACGATCTCCTAAGTAGACACCTGGAGAGTGTTCGGCTTGACGAGGAGGCCAGATACAAGGCTATATCGTATGCGTGGAGCGAGCCCGAGTTCGTTGATGAGCTACGAACAGATGGGAGCTTGCTCAAGATCACGACGCCGCGGAATTGGGCGCTGCGACATTTCCGTAACGCCGGACAGCCTGTCGGACCCTGGCCTGACGCTGTCTGTATCAATCAACAGCCAGGTAGCGATCATGACTCTATGGGGAAGGACCTCCAGGTGGCCACGATGGAGTAAGGTCTACTCAAAGGCGAACGGAAGGTTGATATGGCAGGGTGAAGCTGGTGAGCGGGATGCGATGTTCTTTTGGCTATTGCCCGTCCTGGAAAAGGTAGAATAGCGGTGGGAACAGGCCTACCTACACCTCGATATGGAGCATTACTCGAGGTTTAAGGCTTTGCCCTCCTTGCCGTATCTGACTGACGACTTGTCGGAGCCATCTTGTTCCTGCTGTGAGATCCTATTCCAGCTTCTTAAATCATCTTGGCATGAGTAGTCGAATTTTGGATCAAGCCATGGTTCCGTAGGTTGTGGGTGGCTCAAGAGAACGTATTAGCAAGACGATCGACGACTTTTCGTGCCTAGCACAAACTCGACACGAGAATTCTTCAGGACGCCGGGGATTTCGTGCAACACTACTCCTATCCCCACGAACATAGCGGAGCTCTTATTGAACCATCATCATCCTCGACGCTATGCAGAGTACGACGGGTCACATGGCCGCCTCATGCAATGTGTTCTGAGCCACCTGCGTTTGGACTATAGTACTTTCTTTCATCTGCATAGGCGTGGCAGCGTCACATGTGCTCATGCTATACGTGATGGGATTCTCGCGATCGGTGTGACAACGAGCCGCCTCGAAGATCTAAATGTGTCTGCTCCGATCCTATTTTGCGCACGAGGACATTGTTATGCTCTGATGTTTGACGTTGCGCTACGCATTGGTGTGAGCGTGCACAGTCCTAGCATGGATGGGACACAACGACCCATGTCGCGTACTACAGCAGAGAAGTCCGTAGTCCAGAGGGTGTCGACTTGGTACAACTGGCGGTCTTCAATGTAAAAGCGGGTATGATCAACGTCGGTGGACGCATACTGTCCTGCTTTTGGTATCACACTATGTGCCTCGGAGGATTGGAGTGCCATCCAGTAGTCATGTGAGACTGGCAGATAGTGGACTCCATATAAAAAGCGTCCGATGTTTACAGCCACTGCGCCTCGTCTCCGCCCAAGCTCCCCAGCATTCGATCCCACCCAACTCTCTTTCCCTCAACACTCGCCGAGTGACTGAGAGCCTTCAAAGTTCCTCTCGCACACATCCTGGCCTCCATCATCTCTTCAGTCACGAGGTGTTCCGGCATCTTCACCTCATCCTCAAATCCGCGTCTGCCCTCCATCTGTCCAAGACCTCCGAGGTACCTCCCAACGCCTGCAAGACTGACCTCCACAACCCAACTCCCTCCATCCTGAGCTCTCCTCCACACAGCCGCACTGATACCAGTAGCCAGCATGTAACCCGCAGCATGATCCAGCGCTTGACATGGTAGTGGCTTCGCAGGACTACCATCACCGTAGTGTTCAGCCTCCGAGATATTCATCCCAGATACAGTCTGCACAATCGAGTCAAACCCACGTTCATTCTTCCAGGGACCTTCAGTACCCCAAGCAGACAGATTGGCAACGATGATGCCCGGTTTCATCTTCACCAGGTCCTCGATGCCAAAGCCCCTCTTCTCCAGACTTCCGGGTCTGTAAGATTGTAAGAATACATCGCACTCGCTGACCAGCTCGCAAAGTTTTTCTCGGTCACTCGCAGAGTCGAGGTCTAGTTGAACAGACCGCTTCCCTCGTTGGACATCCACATCAAGAGCCGGCAAAGTAGGAAGGTTGGGACTCGTGATCCAAAGGACATCAGCGCCATGAGCAGCGAGTGTCTTACCAGCCACTGGAGCAGCAATGACACGCGACAGATCCAGAACACGGATACCACTAAGGCACTGGCCTCCCCGGGCCGAATTGATCCACGCCGGAAAGCCCCGAGGCCCAGAATCCGAGACCCTCTGCAAACTCACCGGCGCATCAGGCAATACCTGAGCCTGCGGAAATGCATCCCACTCCCTATACGACCTCAGCGCATAAATCACCGCCTTGCTCTGCTGCGCCCTTCTCTCAAGCTCAAGGGCACTCCACTCCGCCACCGCAGCAGAAACCTCCCCCCTGTTCACACTACCTCCATTTCCCAACCCCAGCACCTCCGCCGCAGCACGCCGATGATTCGGAAACGAATCATGAATCCTCACCCATCCATCCTTAGCCTTATGCAACCCTCCAAGAACTCCCCACGCACTCTCCGCAGGCATACCGTCAAGGGTGTACAGATGCTCCGACTTGAACTCACAGCAGGCATGGACGCGGTCTACAGTGATGATTCTGATGCGTTTCTTCTCGTCAGCGTGAGACTTACGTTCACGTTCGCTGTCGACCAGGCTTGCGGCCAGGGCGGAACATGCTATGGAAGCCTGTGCAAGATCTGCGATTCTGAAAGAGGAGGGAAGGATGTGGCCTTGGCCGATTAAATGGACTGAGTCCAGTGCGTGAGATGGGAGATCGAGGCTCGTCCATATGTGATTGATGATGTTCATGGCGATGTAGTGGTCCGGGTTTGGTGAGCGAGAGCTGGTATGGAGAGGGGAGGCCATGGTAATGTTGATGATGGCTGATCGGGATGATTAAAGTGTTGTTTGTATGACGCACATGGCATGGATTTCGTCTTTTTGATGTGTCCCATGCAGTATAGGTTGCTTCAAAAATGCGATGATGAGCCGAGTGCTGGAGGTACATAGCTACTTTCCGAATTCGTCGCCGTTCTCGGAGCTCGTCGTGATGCACTTGATGCGCAGATGGTCGTTGGTAGTCTGTGCTTGAGAGCGTCAGCTATACCTCTCGGCTCGATGCTGTGAAGCCAACTTCGAAGTTTTGGTCACTAGTGTCAGATTAGAGAATGCAGGAGGTCAGACAAAGACAGAAACTAGCAAGACTGCGTTGATGTCAGCGCCAGATTGACAAGAAGGTATCGATATGTTGTCATAGTCAGTACTCGGGCCAAACAACGAGCCTTTACTCTTATTTGCTATTTGTCACAGTCATCCAACGCCAGTCAATGCTGCCGTACCTCGTGCCATGTTTCCACCTCATATTTCAGTCCAATTGCGCCATACGCCTGACTAGCACCTCGCTCGTCATCAGTTTCCGAGGTGGCATAAGATCGTATACATATTATTCACCATCAAGCCGATATGCCATTCACGATCGGTGCTCCTCCAGCATTCCCGGCTCCTTCAATGACCCAGTCCTTGACACCACCCTTCCAGTCCGATATTCGCCCATCTTTGATCTTCACAATGACGACCCTAACATCACCGTCCTCAATGTATGAGCTTCTACCTCCGTCGTCATCTCCGTACGCTGCTGCCTGTTGGCCCGCGTTGAACAAATGTGTCGAGTCCCTCCTCGCAGCCTGACTGTCAAATGTATTGTTCGCCAGGTGCTGCTCCCTACACCATCGCTCCTCCTCTGTGCCGCTTTCAAGGACTTTGGCTTCGCCATTGATGGTAGCTGATATACTGCTCATCTCGGTGCTATTCATTTGCATCAGCATTGCTGCTAAGCTTGATCGTGGGCCTGAGACGGGTGATCGTTCTCGTCCTTGGGCGGTCGTGGTGGGTCGGGACGACACCCAATCGTGGACGAGGAGAGAAACTTGGGGGTTTGATATAAGGTTTGTGGTCTTCTTCGAGCTCGGATTCGAGGTCATTATGATCGCTGGACCGCTTGGCAGGTGGGCGCTGTTTGAGTAGGGATGTGATGGAAGGTAGGTGTAGTTCATGAGGGAGACATGAGGCGTGTTGTTCGTGCATGTCGCGAGATGCAGCTACATCAATAGTTCAGTGTGTCTTTCTGCATGTGACGAGCTGTTCCATCACATAACATACATATCGTGCGTTCTGCAGGCATTTATCGACCTGATCTGGAAGTCTGTCGGAGGTGGTTGAATGGCAGGGTTGTGCAGATTGTTCCCACCGCAAAGGCGGCCGCGGATCCGAAGCCATTGGGTGATGATGTTGTTGCCGTGTTGATCTCGTGATGAACAGTCGAGAACGTGAAAATGTCACTGACTTCCAGAATAACGGTGGAATGGCATGTCGCTGACGTTGGTGATCGACAACCTTGAAATCATGCGGCAAGTCGAGCCGCAGACAAGGATTCAGGTCCGAGCCACAGCTGCATGACGAGTCGCATACCACAAACCAAGAACCAAACCAAGGAACATCTTTGGGACCGGACACATTTCTTGGACCTACCTCTACTAACAACTATAGCTTCTGCAAGCAAAATGTCGGACGAATTCTCCCACGACACCAACGGCGACGGGCTCAATGGCTCAGCGCCGGCCTCTCCAGCTCCAGCATCAGCGACAGCGACAGCGACAGCACGACCACTGTCTGCTGGTACCGGTCCACGTCCACCTACCTCGAGCGCGCCGAACGAACACCTGCAGAAAGCAGTCGAAAATGTCATGTACAGTGACATTGGCGTCAACACCCTCCTCAACCGTCTGAAACAGTCGATTGCCTCGGCGAAGGACTTTGCCCAGTTTCTCAAGAAGCGAAGCACGCTGGAGGAAGAACAGGCAAAAGGTCTGAAACGACTCTCGCAGCAGCAGCTCGACAGTGTACGGAGAAGCGACATGCGAAGTGGCACGTATGCTGCCCAGCTGACCGAGGTTCTGCGTGTCCACGAGCGAATGGCAGATAATGGCATGCAATTCGCACTGTCGTTGCATCAAATGCACGAAGATCTCGATGTATTGAGCCAAAATATGGAGCGAGGGCGGAAGCAGTGGAAGCACGACGGACTCGACGCAGAGAACAAAGCCTCAGCTGCAGAGCAAGCCATGCAGAAAGCCAAAGCCAAGTATGACAATCTGGCCGAGGACTACGATCGCGCCAAGACTGGCGACACGAAAAGCAGCAGGAGGATCGGTCTAAAAGGTCCGAAGAGCGCCGAGCAGTACGAGACCGATCTCTTGAGAAAAGTCGAGGCTGCAGACGCAGAATACAAGGAAAAGGTTAGGCTGGCTCAAACACAGCGTGAGCAATTGATCCGCGAGCAAAGGCCAAAGGCCGTCAGAGAGCTGCAAGCGTTAATCAAGGAAAGCGACAGTGCGCTCGCCTTACAGCTGCAGAAGTTCGCGACCTTCAATGAGAAATTGTTGCTGGGCAATGGCCTGGCGGTCAGTCCACTCACTGGTCAAGATGGACCATCGTCGCAGAAGAGCTTGCGTGAATTGGTCCTGGGCATCGACAATGACGGCGACTTCCACAACTATATCGCCAGCCAGCAAAGCAAAATACCGGCCCGACCGAGCGAAATCAGATATGAGCAGCATCCAACACTGGCGCCGAAAACGCAGCTACCGAGACAGACACCGACTCTAGCAGCACCAGCTACAGCATCACCGATACAGCCGACCTTGAAAGTACACACCGGGCCTTCACAACCCGGGTCCATGGACAGCAGAACACCGAGATACCCATCAAACGATCCAGTCCCTTTTCAATCGCCAGCTTCAGCAGGTTACAGCACAGCACCGCCACAACAGCCTTCATACCAAACGATCCATTCGCCTTCTTACAACCCCGACACCTCGCCCCTCCGTGACACGTACAATAACACCCCGCCATACCCTACCCATCATTCGGAACGCGGCGGTACTGGCTATAGCAACCAGCACCAGCAAACGACAGGGTCGATACCGGGAGGTGTAATGCAGCGCTCTCCCAATGGTGGCCACAGCGTTGGCGGTCACGATCGCGAACTTGGTGGGCCAGTTGGCGGATCACGAAACCCTGTATTCGGAGTCAGTCTCGAAGAACTCTTCACGCGCGATCAGTCTGCGGTGCCCATCATAGTATTCCAATGCATTCAGGCTGTCGACATCTTCGGCCTTGAAACAGAAGGCATCTATCGACATAACGGGACGGCATCGCAAGTTCAAAGATTGAGAGACGCCTTTGACAACCTGCCTCCCAGCTCCCCACAGCTCGACTTCCGCAACCCAGCGAACTTTGGCCATGACGTGAATGCTGTCGCAAGTTTATTGAAATCCTTCTTTCGAGATCTGCCGGATCCGTTGTTCACGAGAGTCGGCTATGGACAGTTCATTGAAGCAGCACAAGCCGATGACGAGAACCAGCGACGCGATGCGATACACCAGGGCATCAACGACCTTCCAGATCCGAATTATGCTACCTTGCGTGCTCTGGTACTGCATTTGAATAGAGTGATGCAGAACGAGATCCGAACAAGGATGACGGCAGCAAACCTTGCTGTATGCTTTGCGTAAGTAGAGCGCCCACTTGTAACAATCTTCCAGACTGATACTAACGCGTTGTCCATCAGACCTACCCTGATGGGCCAACAAACTTCGGGCTCGATAGCAGACTCCGGATATCAACAAAAAGTCCTCGAGACGATTTTGCTGAATGCAACTGCCATTTTTGATGAAGATTAAGAGCTTCAGTGGGAAAAGATTCATTGAGGTACTTTGCACGAGGCGAACCCTGGCGAGCCTGGCGAGTCCGGCTCTGGAAGCCAGATACATCGCTCTGATGTTGAAGTGGTATGCGACAGAGATAATTCGCGAGCAGAATCGTAACGAAGCATTACTTATGCCTGTGGCCGAGCTTTGCCGAGCTTTGATTTGCGTTACTCGGAGACTCCGATCTTGCCTCGCCTCCATTCAGATCATCGATCTTTTTGCCACCGCCATGCTGCCGCGATACCAAGAACGTCAATCGCAGAGATCACGATCACCGCGCCCGTCCCTACTCTTCTCAGCGTCATAATCGCCAGTTCTCTGAATCCTTGTGCACTCGCCAGCCCACCACGAGCGTACGGATAGGATACATCAGGCACTGCCTTCCCTAGGAACTTGCACAGCGTTCCATACCCGACACCGCATCGGCACTCGAGAAATCATCTTTTGGCAGCCAGGCATTTGGCCAGCGCATGGTGCATCTTGTACACTTCTTTCGAAAGCGCTCTGGCGGCTGCTCATGTTTTGGCCCTGTTATACTGCGTTCTGACGCCAGCATTCTGATGCCAGCATTCCGAATGCTGATAACGCGCGCGCCGAAGGAAGAGTTGAGTTGGCATGGAGTGGGAGCACGAAATTTAGGGCGTGGTCGAAGAAGTCTTATCAAGCGCGGAACCTGTTCTCCCTTTAGGGCGAAGTTGCTAATGCGGGAGGAGTCTGCTTCTGTTGTTATAGTTGTGGTGTGGTGTGGACGTAATGCGAGGCGACTTCGATTGGCGCGTTTTATTGCTGTACTAGAAGGACTTAGGTTCGCTAAGGCCCACATAACGCATGGAAAAGCCCTCGTGGGAACAGGTACGATCAGAAATCCTGTCGTAGGAGCTTGGACGATGACATTGTGTTTGGAGTTGGGCGCTCTGTGGGGCGTCGTTTCAAGTAAACATGATACGTATCTTGTATAATACATGAAGACGCGTTCTGTAGCTTCCGGCATCAATGTGGCAATGCAGGTATGTCTCGCTTCCCGTTCGTGACCAATATATAGAGCAGTAGTAGGTATGATCTAAGCGTTCCCTATCGGACACTTCGAGCGGTAGAGCAAGAATAGGAGACCGGGGCGACGGGATATTAACAAACAAAGTAGTGCGGCTTAGTAAGCAGGAAGTCGAGCGTATAGGCACATTCGCTAGCAGTACCTTGAGTTCACAACTCCACGAAGCACGAAGGGAATCAAGTATTTAGTGCACAGGCAGGATGCATTCGCTGTACTCTCAACCTGGGCTCTCACGCGCACACCGATACCATTTCAAGATGTCGCATCATTCCATCATGCAGGGCCATAAGATACCTCTGCTTCCCACAATACATGCTGTAACGCATAACGCCGCGTGTGCTCTCGTTGAAGACCCATAACCACCCGTCACTCTGATATGTGACGCCTCAATCGAAAGCCCAAGCACAATCCGAACTCCATCGCTCTAACGCGTCACAAAAATGCAATACAATCTCCCATTGCCATCATGTCCACCCCCGCAGTCACACCCTTTGCGTGAGACGATTAAACCAGCGCTGTAGCGACTGCTTCTCCAGCGCATGCGCGATGACCTTCCAACCTTCGACATACCACATCCCCCCCGAACAGCATCATGCCCCTCGTCTCGAGCCAGCACCATGTACGTGGGACTCATGCGGCCACCACACCCATAGCGCGAGCTATTGTCCTCAACTCGTCCACATCGACCTTCCCATCACCCTTCCTCTCCTCACTTCTCTCGATGCATCTCCTATCCGCTCTCTCCATCCACCATAGCTGCAATTCAGCACTCCTATTCCTCCCAGTCCTGAAGAGCCTGTTCATAGAGGCATAGAACCGCATTTGCCGATACTGCTTCCCATGCTCCGAGAGGTCGTACTTCATGATCCTACAGTCGCTCCAGACTCGCTTGATGCCACATCCATGCTCCGGTCGGTGAATATCCTCAAAGTACAGATCCATCACGCGCTGCGAAGCCTCGTTGCATCGAGCCAGAAGTCCATAATCCGGGCCATTGAGGTCGTCCTTGGCGGCGAGGATCCCGAAGAGCAGCGTCCGGTCCAGGTAAAGTTTCTGCGCCAGGGTGTTCATTCCACACTGATGCAGAATGGGAAGGATGGAACTCTTCCTGTCGTCGTGACGTACGAAGCGGTAGACCATAGTCACGAGGAGCTCTGTCGGGATGCCCAGGGTGATGCAAGGCTCGTGGACATATTGCCAGAAGTAGCCCGCCATGCCGTGGGTCTTGTACTCGGGATCCTCGGGCCGTGGTGAGTACCACATCCGGGACAGGTCGCCGAGACATTTGTGTAGGCTGAGAAAATGGCGGCGATCTTCTTTGCTGAGCTTTGGGTTCTTGTCCTTGTCGTGGGAGAGCTTGATGTTGTAGTCGATGGCCATGGTGTATGTTATGAAGCGGCGAAGTCGCTTGACTTCTGCTTCGGCGTCGAGCGGTGAGCATAGCTCTGGACCTCCTTGGACGGTGGCCAGTTGGTTGACGTGAGGATTGACTTTGACGTCGAGGAAGGCTTCGTTCTCCTGTGCCAGGGCGTATTGTGGCGGTGGCTGAATGTCTTCCATACTGGAAAGCTTCTTGTGATACATGATCGTCATGTTGTCGTGTTGCCTGAGGTTCGTCAAGGTCTTATTATGTGCCTGATGTGCCTTGAGGTCTTCTTGTCATGTGCCTGCGGTTCCTTGAGGTCTTTTTGTGAGTCCGTGAAGTCGTCTGAGGACGGAGTCTTAGTTGAAGTCTTGTTGTGCCGTTATGAGATCTGATGCAAAAGCTTGTTCAAGTGCTTGGAGGCCGATAAAAAGCTTGTGTCATGAGATCTGGAGAGGAAAGGGAGAAAGATTCAGGAGCGTACGAAGTGATACTTAACCTCGAAATGCTGGTGAGAATAGAAACAGACCACGCTTGGGAGCCATTGCATACAGCTACTGTACGAAGTCTGTGAATGCTGGAAACGTACTGCAATCCAGAGCCATAGCATACAGCTTCTATGCAAAATGCGGACCTACATCGACGGAATCCTCTACGAGCACCTGAAGTCCACCGTCGCATGTTACATCTGCGCCGTCTGAGCCTGGTTATCGAAGAGACGCGATATCTGGAAGCACGTCCTCGTCGGTCAACAACGGCTTTCCACGACGGCCGCTGCAGGACTAGTTGATGTTCAAGAAAGTGGAACCCGAGATATTGTGCTTCGGAGCTGGCAAGCAAAGTGTCATACTCACGGCAACGTGGCAAGCTTGTGACAAAAGCAAATTCTACCACGACACATCGGAGCCATCAGGCTGTATGGAAACCGTATGCGCACGAAGCTTGTCATCCACGGAATTAGAGCTCTGCAGCTGATTGACTTGCAGTTACCAACCAGATCGCACGGGTTGGTAATATTTGAGCTTGGGGAGGTACGCAGAGACAGCGGAATGAGGCGATTCGGTGCTGTGGTAAGTCAAGTCTTCTCATTTGTCACATATCTTGAAAGCTGTAGAACATAGGCTGCGTGCCAAGGCTGTCCCATTACTGAAGGATCGAGAAACAGTGGCGTACTGTCATATCGAGAAAGCCAAAGCAGAGGCCCACTGCTTCAACAATGGGAAGTGCTCACTATGGTTTTGCAAAGTCTATCGAATGGCTTTCACAGTGAGCATGGGGAAGTCTCAAAGATTGTTGATACTGTTGTTTTGCGTCTCAGTGACAGCTGCGTGCGTGCAGAACACAAGTCATAAGTGCCCGAGGTTTGTAAATGGCTCCGTTCGTTCCTGAGTGGGACCGGTCTTCACACATGTGTGCTGATGACGATCGTGTATATCCAGTGCCGCTCATAACTTTTATCACAACCGCGACCTGAAATTGCGAGCCCAGATCCTGCATGCACTCAGCTATAGCGATCGATTTCCAAACTTGCCACGCCAATGAGCCATGCGGCATGACTGACGGCTATGCTGTCACTCTGTCGTGTTCTTGCTCCAGAACTTGATGTTCCTCGACGTACTGCTGATAGCTGATCTCTGATTCCAGAGTATTGACAAACGGTGATCGAATGTACCGCAACAGCAGGAATACACCCGAATTGCTTTCAATGTTGGAGTGCAAACTTGTAGAAGCTTCCTCTGGCGAATGAGACCGGTCGTGTCCATGCTCGTAAAGAGTTTGGAAGAGTCTCCTCCGATGGATCCACGGACCAAACTGCATAGCACCTGCTGTCGCCGTCATAGAGATGTCTCGGCTCACCGTTTAGAATAGATTGAACCTGCCAGGAAGGCACTGCCAGTTATCGTCAACATGCTCGCCAACATGTACAGCATCACATCTTGCGCTCCACTTTACGTTGTATGTGCACTTGTGTCTGTTCCGATACCATGATATATCATGTACCCGATCGCCCAGGCTTCCCTTGGACGGGATAGATTTGCCATCCACGACTCTCTGGTGATGGAACAGCGCCGGCGATACACCTTTGCGTTAAGCTAATTGCAATCGAGATGTAACGCCATGCCGAAAGAAGTCTCCCTCCTTGCGATGGATCCTATCCACGGCAGTCGTTGTACTAGTCAGTCCGCGTGGTCGTGCGTAATGCCGTAAGCAAATGTGACCAAAGGCGCGAGTCCGAAGATGATTTGTTGCGGTCTCTCGTGATGAGAAGCAGCCATCTGCTGTTGTTGAAGGTCGTGTAAAGATGCTTCCATGAACACGCGAGTGGGTCGATGTTCTTGAAGATCTGTGTCCCAATGTGACCGTTCCCGCAGTCGAATCGAGAGATGATACCAGGAAAGAGAACAGAAAACGCTTACATGTACGTGGTTGTGAGCTACCGGCATCCACTCTGCACTTCACCACGACGTCGTAAAAGAGACGCCTCCAGTTGACTCGGCGCTTGCGCTTTCATGAGCGCTTAAAGGAGTGCTGGAGGTGTATAGCGTATATTGTGTGAAGGTGTTGCGGACACATACTCTCAGGCATTAGAGCTGCATATGATGAATTATCGCCGCGGGATACCCGGCAGTACCCGGCAATGCACGGCTGGTCCCGGCAGCCGCTGTCGAACGGGCACACCTACCATCGAAGCATCACCGACGTTCATCACATGACACATGATGATGACATGATCTTTATCCCGAACTCCAATCATCTCCTAGCGACAGCGGACCACCTGTATGGTGTGTACACAGTTGCCAGCAGAGCAGCGAGGGTTTCCTTGTCCCCTCGTCAGAACTCTTCGCCCGACAGCGAATGCCCCCCATCACACACGCAAGGTCCCATGCATCGATACGAAGGAGCATGGACGCGCCAGCTAGGAGCATTCATGAATAAGCACAGCATGCGCTCTCCACCGGCGCGTACCGGTAGCCTCATCGGCGAGTCATCGCCCCAGGACTGATGAAGGCGACCGTAGGATAAATACCTGTCCAGCAGACACGAATGAAAAAAGGGGTTTACACGAGGCGACGAGGACCCGGCTGCCGCACGATTGAGGCGCAGCATGAAGATCTCGCTGTGCGGCGTGAGAGCATGCGAGAGGTAGACGCTGGGGCAGAGCTTCAAGACCATGGCAGAGAAAGCAGAGCACAAATAATAATGAGACGGTTCATTCATTAGATGCAGCAAGATGAGCCACTTTGGACAATCCCATGCCCTATACGGTGCGCGGTACAACCCGCAATGCGTAATTTGCCTACGAGCCACAACACCGTACAAAGTCTCCACCCAGGTATCATCGAGATGCAGCATCACATCTGCGTAATAGCCCTCCCCACGCCGATGGTCTTCAAGCCTTCAACACGTCCTCGACAGACTGCCTGAAGAACCTCGGCGAGTCTGGCTCAGCCGAGCAACACTTCACTCGCCTCGAACGACCTCTAGGTGATCATTTGACTGGTGGTTCAGAGCTGGCATGTGCGGCCACAGCGTGCCTTTCATCAGATCAACATGCCGATGTAACCTTTATTGCGGCTCAGCTGGACTTGCGCGAACCCCAGATCCTGGTGTGCCTCTAATAACGCACCTCACCCCAACGTTGAGCTATGAGGTTACAACCAAGAGCAGAATCCGCGCGTTGTAGCTACCCCAGTTCCCAGTGGACATTTCAGCATTATACACAGTTTGATTGCATGCACTCAATTTGACGGCCAGCTCCACCGTACGGTGCCAATCGTTTGCAGCCTTGCTAGTCTCCAACGGTTGAGCAAAGTTGACTTTCCACGCCAGGCCGACGAGTATGATCTCCACGCCGCGGACTTCGAGCTATACTGAGACTCCGTCGTAAAGTAGCTTGTGCCTATTCTGCAAGGTACTGAGGCTGACTCCGAGGATGTCCCCGATGCGCCTCTGATCCAATACCGATATGGTGTGGCGTCGTCTGTCGTGTCACATTCTCGTATAACATGGTGTAGCAAGCTCGTATGGCCACAGAGTACAGACAGCCCGCTGGACGAATGGACATCCCTTTTTCGCGACTGCGATGCCCAAGATGGACCCGATGCCTGTCCGACAGGCGACATATCTTGACACGAGTGCAATGTCTCGTGCTGCGCACTTGTGGCCGTAACTCGGAGCATGGTTAGTTGTGGTGCTCTTGTATTGCTATGATCATTGTACACTTTGGTCATTTGATGACGACAATGTCAAGGATGTGCTCGGCAAAGGCAGAGCCGTCAAGAGGAACGGCAAGATTGCCCTGTATACTTCTGTGCAGCGCATAGATCTCGGCTGGCTCCATCTGCTGACTGCTTACAGCAGATATCGCGAAGCGTGAAGCCGACGTGCACCGCGGCTGGCTCTCACTGTTATCCCGACAGACGGCACTCTTGCTTGCCGTGCTAAAATTGTTGGAAAGTTTCGAGACAATAGTACTACTGATCACGAGTCGCCGACAGTGCTGCAAGCGCTGCTTGCGGACTACTACTGGAGATTGCAGGCCGACATGACATAAACCCTGAGCGATGCAGTTCACCGTAAACATCCTGGATGAGGCTTGGATTAGCAGATGAACAGTGTGCCCCTGCTTTGCGACAATCTTTCTGATCTCGCACCCAGTGTGATACGAGGGAATACTGTGGCAGCACTTTTCGATGACGAAGAGCGTCAGCAGCGCATCTCTTGACGGTGACCACTGCATCAAAAGTCTCTATTCAGTACAATCCATATGTCCGTCGATGGTGCGCATGCGAGACAACTTCTCCCCACAAAACACGGTCGATCAAGTCGCCAATGCTCCGGACACGAGAAGTTGGACTTGAACAGGGTTCAATTTAGCCCAGTCTATTCTCATCTCGCAAGACAGGGGTTGGGCGGTCACCTGCGGTGGGCTGTGCTCACAACAAAGTCCTGTGTGGGCGAGACGCTCCTATCAAGTTTCATCATACCACCACGTCAGTAGAACTAGTGCTGAGTATTCTCGTCCGGAGCGTGGCCCGACTGATGTGCATTCTAGGTATACACGATGGAAGGTGACGCTAAGGTGCCGTACAGCCCAGCAAGTCCGACTCACCTCTCGTAACACAATGTCGGCTGCATGTGCTAGAGCATCCGGGATTTCTTGTTCGCGAGTTGTGTCTCAACTGTCATAGCTTAAACATAGCGACCTGGACTGACTGAAGGCTGTATAAGAGTAGAAGCAGCAACGGCCATCCATCCTTCACCACCTCACAGCACTCACCCGCGGCACCCACTTCCCCAAGGCAGCGGTCCATCAACTCATCCTGACAACAATACCACACGGCTTACAACATGAAGTTCTCCTTCGCAGTTATAGCCGCCACTCTCCTCGGAGCTGTCTCTGCGCTACCGACCAACACCGACCTCGTGGTTCGTGGTTCCTCTGACCTCGAGGCTCGTGAACCCTCCGACCTCGAGGCCCGCCAGTACGCTCCGCGCCCTAAAGGATCGGAAGAATTCAAAATCACGAACTTCTACCTGGCGAGGTCAAGTCAAGTCGGGCCAATCATTACTGTGAAATTTACTATTGCTGCCCAATGGGAGGGGTCAAGTCTCCAGATCGATTGCGTTCCATATTTGACAGTGAGTACATCCGACATTCTAATGCATCGCTCATTGTTGGGCTATCGCTTACATACTCCGACTTAGCCCGGCCGCGACGGCAAAATCCCTCCACTCGAACTCGACGTAACCTACCAATGCGGCAAAAACAGCCCCTTCTGGTTCAAATACGTTCCCAAGTTCTCCAAGGGCCACGAAAAGCAACCCAACAGCAGGCTCTTCATCGAAGACCACGCCGTGAAGAATGGAATTAAGCGAGGTTACGCTGTTATCGACAGTTTCTCTTGCCAAGCGGGTGGCCCAGGATGGACCTGCTCTTGGGCCAAGAAGAGAAAAGACTACGGACCTTTCATAACTCTGTCGCTCAATAAGAACCTTCCCTATTAGGATGGTGGATGAAAGACGAGTTGCATAGGATGGGGCATGGCGGATTCAGATTGTACTCTATAATGCACCGCGGTTGAATAGCGACGAAGCCTCTGGTCTGACATGGAAATGTTTACATATCCCTTCAACTGTTCTGGCATCTCGACCCTGCACCATTCTTCGAACTTGAACAACTTTCCGATAGAATGCTTCCGCGCGGCTGTTTGCTTCTACAAGACTTTCTCCTTCTGTGGATCGTTGATGTATCAGTTATTTATAGCGTCAAGTCATATCGGAGAGTGACACTAGCAAATTTCGCGCTTACCCACCTCATCAGCGAACCTACACGCCATATCCAAGATCCTCCCCACGATCGATCCCCATACCCTGAGTCACATGATCAACACCAGGGAAATGCAACTGATACTGCCTCCTCTGCCCTATCTCACCATTGAATCCCCTACTACTCCACTCAAGCGTCGCAACAACGGCGGATCCACACTCTCCTCATGATCATGATCCTCCGTATCAAGCTCCCATATCTTCCTCAACCCCGCTGTCGCCTCACCAGGTCTCTGTGACCTCATACACAGCACCCCCAACGTCTGAGACCCGCAACTTGGGTGCGACGACTGCGGAAGGGTCTGTGGCGACGAGGACGTGACAGTCCAGTTCGGAGATTACGTCGATAAAGATTTTGGGTTACCAGTTTCGGATGAGAGGTGTGTCGGGGAACAGGCGGCAGTCAAAGGGATGTGGAACACTCGTCTTGCTGACGAGACAACGCATACATATTCTTCGATCCCAGCTTTTGCATTAGCAGGTCTCTCAGTAGTCAAGCCGCTCGGCTTATAACTCGGCAGGCTGCAACTGACGCCCTTGGCATGGGACTTATGACAGGGCGTCAGTCATAACATCCGATCGCCACCGATATTAATGTCCGGCGATGGTCTCGAATTCACAGGACGATCATCTCCTTTCGAGTCAAAGTTGATCATGTAAGACCGACGTTCGCAGAGTAGATCGGACAGCCAGAAGCGGAGAGGTCTGGGCTTTGCTATAAATAAATAACGCTATCGCTCAGACTCTGGCCATGTACGTGCATAAGTCCCGGCAAAGCTGATCGAGCATTACGCAAACCCATGACAACCACTCGCGATCTAGAATCGTGATAGTCCCCGATTCCATCAACTGACAGTGGTGCCACCAGTCCCTGTCAGAGTCTGGAAGCACAGCAATAATCCCATCAACACAGCATTGCGCAATTCATCCACCGATCACGAGTTCATGCCACAATACGACGCTCCCGCTCCGAAAATACCACAAGCGGTAAGACTTAACAAGCCCAAGATCGCATTCGTAATATGTGTCGGAGTGCCTTGTCCCGCTATGACTTTCTCAGTCGCCAGTGTGATGTCGTCCAGCGCAGAAAAATGTCAAGGAGGAGAGGCGCAAGACAGAGCTGTTGATCCTGATGAGCCCTAAAGGGATCAGAGCGAACAATGAGTATACAAATGCATTGCAGAGATACCTTCGGCATCTCCTGACATATGACCTGCCGATGCCGCAACCCAGCAGGGACGAGATCAATGCCAAATGGTGAATTCTTATTGCGACGGTCTTCCGATTTGTCGTGGATAATGAAATCGAGGCTGTACTGTGTGCTATCAAACATTGAACTGGATAAAGCTGAACAGAGTGGAAGTCGTGGGAGGTATGATTCTCAAAGATCCACGTCGCCATACGTGCTGATGATCGGTGGGATGTAAGAATGAGTGGTGAGCCGATCGACAATCATCGATAGTCAGTCGGCTATGACCACTATCGCTTGCACTATTAATTCGCATCGTGGCCAACGAAAGCATGCGGCCGGGTGCTCCCGGCTGCGACGGCTAGCGGCCAGCGGCGCTGGTGGTCAAACGTCGCAGGTCAATACGAGACAACGCGACGCCTCTGCCAAGAGAACAGATGAAGACCAAGCCACACGACCAGTAGCCATGATGCACTGGTCATCACCGGACATATAGCAAATGGTCTTACGCTCCGATGAGCATGCTCGGAGTACGAAGAAGATGAGAACATGCAAAAGCGATCTTCACATTTCGTATCGAAATAACCTCAATAGTTCTATCATCAGCTCAGATCGCCACAGCAACACGGTTGGTCTCGAATTTCCTAGTGTTTGGGATCGCCAATGAAGCAGCCATTGCACAGACTCCAAAAGCAATACTAGTATACCACACCAAATGTAAGGCCTCCGCATAGGCGAACTGACTCCCCAAGGTCGCAGCACCAATGATCGCTGGCGTAACGCCTGGGACTGTCGTGATGTTGGTTGGCGTAGTGAGAAATGTTCCGACGAAAAGTTCTGCAGATTGGGCGGGAAGGCCAGCAGAGACAGCGTACTTCCCGACGAGAGAGGGCAGGACTTTGGTGAGCTTGTTGACGTAGATGGAATAGTAAATGGAGTAGCCTTAATGTGTGATGTCAGCGTCCATGTCGCGGCATGGTCGAGGTGGCAAGAAAGCCATGTCGGCAGAGCGGGAAGAGTAACTCACCAATCGCGCCACCTACAGCACGAACCGAGAGCGATAGCGCTGCACAAGTCGTGATCAGAGCATCAGGTGCAGCAATCATAGCGACTGTGGCTGCAGGAACGAGCACGCCGCCCAACCCGAAAGCCGTAAAGGAAGCGAGTGTGACGGATTGATAAACGTTGTCAGGAGCCATCGAGGCGAGGGACCCACCAAAAGCTACAAGCATCAATGTCAGCATTGCTTTCTGGGCTGCAGTTGTGTTACAAGTGCTTACCAGTCAGCATGATCGCCGCGAGGAAGAGGATGTATCGACTTTGCCCTTTCCAAAACGACAACAGTGCATTCCAGAAAATTGCACCAATCGCGGTGGAATAAGCGACTGGCAAGCCACGGTAGCCAATGCTGACTGGCTTTGGTGTCCATACGGTAGCGATTGTAAGTGGCCAAAAGTTGAGCAGGGAGAAGAAGTTCATGCCGGCTACGAATGCAACACCAAAGGCGAAAGCTACGACGCGTTGGTTCTTGAACAGCTCGAACGGGATCATAGGGTGCTATTCCTGGTTAGTTGCGATGATCGCCTGCGATCACGACTTCTCAACGTACCTTCGCAAACTTCCACTCCCATACCACCCAGGCTGCCAGTAGAGCGATACCGATGAGCAGATTGCACAGTGTGTATGCGCTGGTCCAAGGATGAGAGTAGCCGCCTGCTTGAAGAGCGACAAGGAAGAGCGTTAAGCCAACGATGGACAGGAAGCCACCAACATAATCGATGCGCTTCAGGACATCAATCCTTCGGAGTCCATCTGCACGGCGATGACCGCGTGGCCAGTAAAACGCAGCCAGTCCCACGAGAGTCAAGCCGTTGTATATCAAGCTAATCCACATACCCCAGCGCCAGGTCGGATGAGAGCCGCGAGTCGAGAAGAGTTGGGCATACATCACATATGGGCAGAAGGGCAAGACAAATGCGGTGAGGATGGCAAGGGAATAGCCTCTGTGCTTGACAGGTACGACCTCGGCAAGTCTATTGTCGTTAGCGGCGGTCAGGCTCTCGAGAAGCCTTTATGGAACTTACCCAGCGAGTCCAGTTAGCTCGCCAATACCGGCTCCGGCTCCTGCAAGCGCCATACCAGCAAGCCCTTGACCAAGCTTATGTGCCGTGCCGAGAACGATGCAGCCTACGCAGAGAAGTGCTGCACCGGCCAATGCGATAGAGCGCTTGCCAAAGAGGTCCTGCAGGTAGCCAACAAAAGGACAGACAGCTGCAATCGCGAGTGTATTGGCAACGGGTAGCCAGCCGATGATGTTCTGAGCATGAAGGTCTTCTGCGATAAAGCTTAGAAGCGCTCCTACGAAGTAGAGTGGAATTTGAGATCCTTTGCAAATGTCAGTACTGCTTGTCAAAGGAGTCGGGACAGACGAACCAGTATATAACATGGACAAGAAGCCAGCAGCCAACAGTTTCTTGATGGTCCAGTAGACCTTCCCATCAGAATCATCGCCTTTGAATGCTTGGCGATTGCCGATATCGACAGGCGCGAGCAAGGTTTCATTGGTGTCTGTCTGCTCGAGGCGAATCGACTTCTCAGTGGGAGTCGCTGTGTCTGAGGTCGCCTCGACTTGCTCGAGGTTGCCCTTCTCAAGCTCGGTGATAGCCATGGCCTGTGATGAAAGTGCTGTGTCGTTGAGCAGTCAGCATCCGCTCGTACAACCTACAGGGTGGGCGCAGAGCACTATCTATATGCGTCAGAGTGTCAATGACCTAGCCTCTGCACCACGAGGGGAGAAGTAGGCATGTACTGCCATCATGCTGATGCTGGACCCGAGCTCTCAACAATGTTCAAGCAGTATGCCATATCGTGTCAGCATTTTCGAGTCGTTCAGACGCCGCACGCAAGCGGTAGCAAAGTCTCAGTTGCTCCGTGGCGAGTGGCATTCCATGGCTTGCACATTGTCTGGGACTGGCCAATCCTATATCTGCTTCAACCACGTAGCACGTGGCGATATGGGACATCCCTCTCGCGACGGATGTCTCTCGGCACGGCAGTAGTCTACAAAGAGCGTCGTCTTGGTCTTGATACGACGCAGGTAGACATGTATGCAGCTGACGGTCCAATGGCTGCGCGTAACGTTGGAGGTCTCGTGGTAGACAGTGCGGAGTCAGTCCTGGGGTACATGAGAGGCGTCCCATGTGCGTGTCGTGCGGGCGGTCAGGGTGTACGCCTTATGTTGGTTCCACGCCTTCGCGTAAGCATTGAGATATCGAGTAAGAGCTCCGTTCGTGTCGGGTAAGGTACTTAGGCTAGTCAGGTAGCGGGGAACGACTCGGAACGATAAACGATAGCACGCTTGCTGACTAATGTCCGCATGAGAATGACTAGTCTGCATTGGGTTCAGCGCCTCGGTCTCGCCCCCGATCTCTTGGCGCTCACTATCCTTTTGGGTGAGTGCAGGCAATGGAACCTGATGCAACTCCATTGACCTCCGTACATCGTCCACTATAGTCGCTATGAGGCCAACGAAAGAGATCCCCTCACGCCGAGGTCGACCGCTTCATGATGTCCACCAACGACGGATGTGCATATCGGACTCTATACAAGACTCGGCCGCCACTGCAGCGGGATAGCATCTTCGCGTTAAAATGGACAAAGGCACAATCGGACGAGGTGGTCTCTCTCAGGAGCTCCGGCCTAGCTTTTGAGGACATTGCCATCTCATGCTAGAATTTGTTGCTGCGAAGCGCCAAAACTAATGCGAGATCTGTAATGTCTCTCAACGCCGGTGTTCGCATGACCCGGAACGAGCGGGATCACGGCTTAGAACATACCCTCGATGACACACGTAGCATAGATGCGGCCATCATCCACTGCGGGAAGCGCTATCAGCAGGACGAAGCCAGTCACACCTGCTCCGATCTGCTACCTAGATACTGGTATCGTAATCTCCGGTTTGTCCTGTTACTATCATATCGGCTACAAGGCCAAGAACAGCAGCAGCATCGATTGCCGGGATTCTGGTAAAGTACAGATCCAATCAGATTGCTGGCAGACATCAATCAATCCCGGAACCGCCAAGGCTGAGTATAAGCTGGATTAGCAGAGCTGGATGGGTGCCCGGGCTTCCGATGTCTCTTATGCAGCCATGTTCGCTCGCCTCCAAAGCGCAGCTCCCTGACAGAGCCGGATCTTTCGACGACCAGCGAACTTCATGACATAGTTTATTTGCTCGCACGGCCGTTGCCACCTCGAAGAGCCAGGCGATATGGGACAAACACGCACGATGAGACACGCTTTCCCTGCAGGCGGGGCTTCTCAACACTGCCACGCAATTACACCATCGAGAAACTGGACCATCGATATGCGGCATGCCACATCACGGTAGGAATCCTCCAGCGCAGTCTGCATGATCGTCTGGTCTCAGTGTCGGTAGCTGTCCGGGCTATGTAGATGATGCTGATCATATACAGAAACCTTCGGCTGACCTTTCATGTGATCGCTGTGTCGAGTTGCGACGTCGACGAAATCTAGAATGTTCGCTCAATGCCTACTTCATGGATAGTAGTGTAAAGCTCCGTTGGAATCAATGCTGTACTTGCATTGTCGTGCTTGTCGAAATAGTCTCGGCGTGGTCCAGTCGGTCACTCTGTATGCGCTTCTCTGCCGCCAGTAACGGCCAAGTCAAGCGTAGTACAAATTGACGGCGCCACACTCACTCGTGCGCATTTCCCATGTACACCTTGCGCCGCTGTGCCAGGGCATACACCGTAAATGCAGGACACGAAGTCCGATTGGGATTGGCCTGTCCTTGCGCTATCGTCCATCCATAAGGGACGTTCACATAGTCGGGTTACGCTTCGCCTTCTGAGATAAGTGTGATCTGAAAGATAAAAGAGTGCTGTGCACAATGCAGGTCTTAGGCGAAGTGGAGACATGATGGCGTGCGAAGCCACGAGACGAGGGTGTTGATAGGAACAGGGCATGGATCAACAAGGACTACATCTCGAGCTAAATGCGGGCTCGGCATACATGAATACTCCTGGAAACTATTCGAACTCTACAACACATATCTTGAATGCTAGTCCAAATGGCGTCAAATCCGTCAGAGGACAGGGTCAACGGCAGTAGCTCCATCAATGGTGTCAATGGCAGCCATCGACCGAAGAAACAGATCCTTCTCAATGCCTTTGACATGTCTAGTGTGTACCATGAACACAACACACGACTACCAGCGTGCTAATACATTCAGCGATCGGCCATCTGGCACCAGGTCAATGGAAGAATCCAGAGGATCGTAGCACGACTAAGCGCTCCCTCGACTACTGGATCAACCTGGCAAAACTTCTCGAGAAAGGCGATATCAATGCCCTGTTCCTTGCCGATACATATGGCGGATACGACACGTACAACGGATCTCTGGACGACTGCATCCGCCGTGCAGCACAATGGCCAATGACGGACCCGTCAATACCTATTTCAGCCATGGCAGCAGTGACCAAGAACCTCGCTTTCGGCATCACAGCATCCACATCTTTTGAACCACCGTTCCTTCTTGCGAAACGCTTCAGCACCCTTGATCACCTCACCAACGGTCGCATCGCCTGGAACATCGTGACTTCTTGGAAGAAGGCCGCCTTCAAAGCCATCGGCATTGACTCTCCTATCGAGCACGACGAACGCTATGCTCAAGCCGACGAGTACATGCAGGTCCTGTACAAGCTCTGGGAAGGCTCCTGGTCCCGAGATGCTATCGTCGCAGACGCCGAGAATGACATCTACTTTGATCCAGACAAGATCCGACACATCAGCCACCACGGAAAATACTACAACCTGGAGAGTAGACACATTGTAGATCCATCGCCGCAACGTACACCCTTCCTCTTCCAGGCCGGAACGAGCACAGCGGGAAGTGCATTCGCCAGTACACACGCGGAAGCAATCTTCGTCTCAGCACACTCCCCATCAGTCCTCGCGCCCAAAATCGCCAAAATCCGCAGCCTAGCCGCCCAAGCAGGCCGCGACCCCAGATCCCTAAAATTCTTCTGCACCATAACTCCGATCCTCGGCCACACCGACACAGAAGCCCAAGAGAAATACGCCCTCGCCAAGAAAAACGCCTCCACCATCGGCGGTCTCGTCCTCTTCTCCGGCTGGACAGGCGTCGACATCTCCAAGATTCCATTAGATCAACCCATCACCGAGAACGATTCAAAGGAAGCCAACAGCGTGACCTCAATGCTATCATCCTTCACCACCACCTCCAAAGACATCCCATCCTGGACCCCTCGCGTCGTAGCGGAGAAAGTTTCTATGGGCGGTCTAGGTCCCGTAGCTATCGGCTCCCCAGCCACAGTAGCGGATGAAATGGAGCGATGGATCGTGGACGCAGACCTCGACGGCTTCAACATCGGGTACGTGACCACCCCGGGGACATTTGAAGACGTCGTGGAGCTGTTGATTCCTGAGCTCCGGAGACGGGGCCTATATCCTGAGCAGGGTGCGAAAGATGGGTTGACGGCTAGGGAAAAGGTGTATGGGAAGGGACAGAGGGAGTTGAGGAGTGATCATGTTGGTAGCGCGTACAAGTATGATGCTAAGATACCGGAGTGGGCGGTCGAGAGTCTACGGTAATGAAGGAGGAACGCTTGGCAAAGACGCGGTGAGGCGGTATGGAAGTGGTGGCGAAGCAACGCGATAGATTGCGGCAGTTTGGATGCAACAATAAGGCACAGAGTATATATTCAACGTGGTTACAAGAGTATATAGGTACCAGGGTTGAAGGGAACAGCGAGCGATATGACGGCGGTCCTGCGCGTCATTCAGAAAATAATACCAAGATGCTTGGCTGCGGGCCACTGCCGAAACGACATGGATTGGAGAAGAGGCAAGGCGCTGATCCCTGTCATCCGCCCAAGTTTATGTCACTTCAGTGTAGTAATGCTTGACAAGTCTATATACCTACAGTGCTGTGGCTCATCAAAATGTGATACCACTGACCCGGCATTGTGCTCGTCAACACCATACCGCCGACATACTCGAAGCTTGTGACGGAGTGCACCACATCGTCTTGCAGCTGCACCGAGTGAACGACAAGCTGAAAGGGCAAGGAGCAAGACGAGGCTCAGATCCAATCCTGTCGGCTGAGACACGCATGAGAATGACACTGATGCCGCATGGCTGGGGAGTGGCGGAAGAGGAGAAGAGACAGAGGGCTGCCAGATCATGGTCGGACACAGATCGATAGCCGATGACAGAATCTTGTCGAGGCGGCATACGAGCAGAAATGAGCCATGTCAGCAGAGCAGTTAGTGCGGAAGAGACAGCAGACGACAGTGAGACCCGCGGTATACGAGGGACGCGCAAAAGCCATGAGAGCGTCCGGCGTGATGAGCCACAGCCAGGAACACGGCAGTGCATAGCGAGTATACAGGGAGAACAGGACAATGTTTACCAGAGCATTGGGCATAACAGAGCGACAGCGATGTGCACAGAAGTGGATGGCGCTGGCACATGAGAGGTGTAGGGCGATGGCTACCAGAGTGCTGCGCACAAAACAGCGACAGCCACAGACTCCTGTATTCATGACGGCGGCGGCACGCGGGCAGAAGAAGGCATGGCTACCAGCTCACGACTGTTAAGTATGTATCCCCTGGAGGCACGGATGTCTTTAAGGAAATGGCATCGCCTGGCCAAGAACACTTGCCAACTGACAATTCTTCAACACTTAGTGGCGCAAAGGTCAGTAGCCAGCGAACGAGGCACACCCCGTCAGAAACAATGCACCAGCCTTAGGTCGAGCACGTCCCAACCAGCTTGAACCAGCCTCAGACAGCATGATCTTGATGCAAAGCACGGTGGTCTGAAGCTGTCGCGAGAAAGGACCGAAGGAGCACTCGAGAGTCGACATTGAGGGGCGTGGATGCCATGTTCCAGCTGATAGCTTGGATATCGACAGCAAGGATGAAGAAGGATCAGGTTCGAGAACGCCATGATCGATGAAACGATGCCTGGTGACCACAGTCTACTTGCAGGATCGGTACGCATGTTTCTGTGTCGGAAGCAGTACAAACGCCTCTGTACAAGTGCAAGTCGTAATGTAGACATCCGAATCGACAGATCACGGAGCTCTGAAGCGTTTGTCCAATCCATGCTGGCCACTGCTTGCAAGTCCCTTGACATTTGCTAGAACCTGTAATCGCAACGGGAGGACAGTGTTCTCTTTCGGCCTCACACGTCTCGCTTCAGCAAGTGTTGCGGGTACGCACAGTTCGAGCTGTATGACCGGGCCGATATTATGAAGCGTACTGTGGAATGCGTCCAGTAGGCCAGCAGGGCTATCCCGACGACGTCTGGATCTGTGTCCGTCCTCGCAGGATGTCTTACATAACCGAGTTCGATTGGCGAGGTGGAAGCTTGCAACGCAAGAATGTTCCATGGTCCAGCACAGGCGATAGGAGGTTTCGATGCATAAAATAGCTGCAGTCTTTCGACGCTTCACAGCACTTGACAAGCAACTTCCAGGTCAAAGCTGACGGGCACGAAATTAAGATCTCGAAAGAACATTTGCATGCCGACAAGCCTCAAGCATGATATGAAGACGGACTGTTGAGAGCTCACAATCCGTTGTAACTTGGCAACGTTATATGTGCCGTGTTCACAGCATAGCAGAGCCTGTTGTCAACGACCACATAATAGCTCTCGACGTCGATGGAAGCTGCATCAATACAGACTTGACCATTTTCCCCAGACTTGGCTTGGGCCTGCGCCAACCTGACTACAGTAATGCGGCTGCAAGGCTCGGGAAGCTGCGTAGTTGATTGGCACTGCAACGCCATCGGTCTCGTTCAGGCCAAGCTCTGTTTGCCTTGGTAGCAATAGACATTCGCGATATAGCGACTGTATTCATTGAGAAGAGCTGTTCGTGTCGCGCGTTCTCAGGCTAGTTCGTTGACCAGTTCGACATATTGCCATAATCCACGCTCGTGTACAAAACAGGCACTTTGGACAAATTGCTCTGCCAGAAGAGAACACAACGACATCAAACTCAATGAAAACTACGGCGAAACGTTCAAAATGATCAACGAAACAGTCTTGTTAAGAAGATATCGAACGACTCGACATTGTGTCGTACTCTTCTGTCATGACAGAGGCATGGCTTCTATTTAACAGCTCGCCTAGACCTGATGACCTACCGCGCGGAGGCAGCAGAGCCTCTGAACGGTATGCGTGAAGTTGCAACTGTGTCGGGACAACGACCACGTCGGGCATTTTTGCGTTTCCAGCTCCTGTCAGCGAACCAGGCTTTTGCCGCCTGCTCCATAGCTCGTCCAGACCTGGCGAACTATCGCATTGAGGCTACGAAGCCGTTCCTGCCGATAGGCTGTTCATGCCTTTGTCGGGTTCCGTGGGTTAGTGTCTGTTTGTTGCAAGGGTGTCGGAATAACTCCTGATTGACTCAAGCTTCTCCAAGAGACTAGCAGGGCCTTTGCAAGAGGCACAACAGGCACTGGGCCAGGATGACCTTGGCGAACTGTCAAGGGCGGATGAATCTTCGAAGGGATTTTAGCAATTCCCGCCGGTACCCAGGGCCTTCGTACTGCTCGTCACCCCGCTGCTTCCTGACGCTATACTTAAGATGAGTCTTGTCCATCCCGGAGACATCCGGTACACGGTTGCAAAGGTGCTTTGACCAAGAATATAGTAATAATACATTCGCTTTCACTACTGCAGCACTGTATGCCCAACACGAACCTACCTCCCAATACTACCACAACGCTGACCACTGTTATCAACTTTGCTACAGCCACAATGCGTTTCGTCTACATCTTGACAAACCTCCTCGCCGGCCTGGCTACTATCGCGCTCGCCAGAAAAAAAGAATCGTACAATGTGGGCTGCTGGTGTGGGTATCGGATCTCGGGCCAATTCAGTATAGATGAAAGTAAATTCCACCGAATGCAGGGTGTAGGGAGTAATGACGGCTGATATGTTCTGCTTAGGTGCAACGAAAGCATGCTGCCACATAGCGAACAAATTCTTCGCGCGAACTTGCCGCAAAACGGAAGGCGCTTTTGCAACTGGGTCCCACTCGCAGTGTCGCACCCCGGATGGCTTCAATGCGTGCGTCGGACATAAACGTTTTACCGATTGCTGTCCGCATCAAGCCGGCACGGTAAAACCCGTCGCATGCTGCACCAATAACTGGGGCGACAAGGTATGCCCGAAGGCGTGATGTAGGCGCCTTGCAGACTACACGTGCCATTCTTAGCGCTACTGATTCTGAGCACGAATCCGGCTGCAGAACGACATCGCAGACATCGAGGACTGGTTCGGATACCGCAGAAATCGAGGATTGGTTCGGACATCGCAGACATCGAGGACGGGTTCATTTTTACTTGACAATTGGTTCGAGAGTTTGGTGAAATGCCAAATCATTATGTGATGTGTGATATTGTCATCGAAGGAAATTCGTTATAGCCCAAGCAGTTTTCATGATCGTGAACTGTGACGACCGGCAAGGTGCCCTCAGCAGCTTGGGCGAGTTCGCGATTGTGCCGAATGTTGACCATTTCGAACATTGGTGCGTACTCAGCTCTTTTGTCTAGAGCAGGCTTGTGCCGCCTGCCTAACGGGTCATCGAAGCGTGATGCACGAACTCGTAGAGGATACGGAATCGTCCAGGGCACGCTGGAATGTGGAGCCTGTCGAGGTAGTAGGTGCATTCTCTGGCGGAAGATGAGGCACGGCTATTTGGTGTTCTGCTGTCGTAGGCACAGAGGTAGCTTGCGGCGCATCCTCGAGCGACTTGAGAGGTCGTCCCGGCGAAAGGGCCACGTGGTGTTATGGCAACGCTTCGACGCACGCCATGATGTTGATGTTTGAGGGTGGTCTCTCAGATGGAGACGAGGAAGATATTCAGTGAAGGCGGGACATCGACGATGGAGGTATTACAGGAAGGCAGGCCCTTTCGGCTTGCCCGATATGGCCACCCGGCGGCATGAGAACAACATCTTCTCCAAGAGCTTCTGCGTGCTTCTTGCTGCATCGATATGTACATTTACTCAGAGCGCTCTGTATCCGCGAAGACATTCTCTGCCTGAAGGCATACACCTTGTCTACGCATATGGTCGGGTGGAGAAATTCTTGGACGTCACTCAGCAAGACGACAACGCACCATGCCATCATAACATTCCGTACGGAGCATGTTTGTGCACTCTTGGTCACATGACCTCGCGCTGGGACCGTGATGAGTAGACCATGACGTACACGACGCGACAATCCAGGATATCATCATTGGGACGCAATGGGGTGCACTCGCCATTGGGTGGAAATCTGTGCAGGCGGCATGGCCATCAGCCACGCTCACGCATCCGGAAGCTATTATGTTTTCAATCGCAAAGCCCTACGGCATCGTGCCCAGAAATGTCAAAGTCCCTCGCATTTGGAACATTTCGCATCCACTTTCCACACCTCTGCGACAACTGTCAGCCCACCATTCGCAGCTACCAACTAAGCAGCGCTCTACCAGAAATCACTCTGAGCCATCACCGGGGCTTGCAGGAACCTCATTCGGATCATTACACCAACATCGCCATTCTTCAACAAATATGTCGCCCTCGAGCGAGCCAAGCACAATCGCCATCGTTGGCGCAGCCGGCGCAGTAGGCTCCACAATCGCCTATAGTCTGATCCTCAACCCCGTGGCCGGCCAGATTATTCTCAGCGACCCTCAAATCGAGGTCGTCAAAGCTCAAGCCGAGGACTTGCGAGATGCGATCCTGCAGAGCGACACGACATCCACTCGAATTCATGCCGCTGAAGATCCCAAGGAAGCCGGACAAGCCGATATCATCATCCTGACTGCTGGCGCCGCGCAGAAGAAGGGTGAGAGCAGGACTGATCTTGTCGGCAAGAATGTCAAGATTGCGAAGAGCGCAATCGAAGGTTTGGGTGAGGTGAAGAAGGATGCGGTTGTGCTTGTTGTGGCGAATCCTGTTGATGTTCTGACATTTTTCGCGCAAAAGTTTTTGAAGTTGCCGAGGGAGCAGATCTTTGGTAGTGGGACATTCCTGGATTCGGCGCGATTAAAGGGTCATCTGGCGAGAGAGGTAGGCATCAGTCAGAGTAATGTTGAGGCGTTTGTGCTGGGTGAACATGGGTAAGTCGTGTCGTAGTGATGAGAATGGTATGAGTGCTGATCAGAACTTTTCTGCAGTGAGAGTCAAGTCGTGGCCTGGTCTGCAGTATCGGTAGCTGGCCTCTCGCTCGACCAGGTGTCACAAAACGTGAATCGTGACAAAGTTGCAGAGGACACCAAAGACAAGGCGGGCAATATCATCGAGTCAAAGGGTACCACGAACTATGGCATTGGTGCTGTTGCATCTGCGATTTGCAAAGCCATCCTGTTCGATCAAAGAGTGATCAGACCCGTCAGCCATTGGCACGAAGGGTATGGTGTGTGTTTGAGCATGCCAGCGGTATTGGGAAGGAAAGGCCTGCTGAGGTCGATACCGCTGCCGCTGAGTGAAGATGAGATGCAGAGGATGCAGAAGAGTGCAAAGAGTCTGAAGGAGACTAACGATGAGGCACAGAAGGCGCTCGACTCGTGAGCCGATTGCTCTCTGCCGTGTGCCCAAGAGTTGATAGACATGCCCGAGCCGGCGTAAAGACTGAGATGTCCGTTGGATCATTTTCGCGAGACCACGAACAGTCACATCCTGGGATACATGCCTATACTCCTTCCGTTTTTCCACTCCCTTCTCCCTCAGCTTTGCTGTTCACTTCCGCCTCTCGTGTCACATGCTCGAAAAGAAAGTGATGGCCATTTCCGTAATCTGTGTGGAAGTCGTTCTTCTAACCCGCTCTCGAGCTCATGACTGTCGCTATCACGTCAGGTATGTGCGCCGGGAAGCTCTGAAAGAAAGATTCAGTGATATAGCCTGCTGGGCAATGTTAGCACAAGTTCTTAACACCGCTGATAAGAGTGAAGGTATATATATGTCTTATGTCCAGCTCAACGCTCAGCGCTATTCTCATACCACTGCTGACATGACCTTCGGTCACGACACGATATTATCGACGCAGACAAGGACATGCCTGGAGATGAAATTGTGCTCGAGAAGTTCGGCCGGCAAATCACCCGACAACCGAGGCTCAAAGCGGCGACACCACCGCCTCTTGTCAGCAATTATCACGGCGATAAGCATATATTGACCATTCTCCAAGAAATAGATGCTTTTCACATCCCCGAACATTTGACCCGATACTTACAATGGCTGCACCTTTAAATCGTCGATCACGACAGCTTTCTTTGCAGGAGAGTAAGAACCACCCGGATTTCCAGATAGCATGGGTACAAGCAGTCTTGGACCAACCAGGTATCCAAGTAATCGCCGAGCTGCCTCCCAATTGGACCGATGAAATGGTGTCCAACACAATGTTCAACTACACCTTATCGCACGAGACTGGCATCAAAGCGAGAATCCTCCTTCGTCGACCATGCTCAGAAGCCGACTCTTCCACCGGAATGGAGGACCTTTACATCCTGTCCGTGGGCACAGGTCTCGAGGGCAAGACAGGTCGTGCGCACGGAGGATTGACATCGATCGTGCTAGATCATCTGCTAGGCACAACGGCGCATCGCGAATGTCCAGCGGGGGATCCTCCAGCTACCGCGTATCTGCATGTTGACTACAAGAATCCCGTTTCTACGCCAGCTGTGATATTGGCACGGTCATGGCTCACCGAGATTACCGGCAGGAAGGTATTTGTGCGTGGTCAGGTTGAAGATGGACAAGGGAAAGTGTATGCTATGGGAAAGTCGCTGTTTGTGAATGCCAGAACGACGCCGAAATCATCGCTTTGAGAAGCTTGGTGGCGGACTTCTTTGCTGGACGAATAGCCTTCGGGAAGCACCAGATTACCAGTCTGAGGGTTTTTTGGTCGCCAGGAATCTCGGCATGCTGTGTCTGGCAGCTGTGTTGCCTTCTTTAACTGCGGAAACATCATCAACATCACAATAGCAACAGCAACCACTCAAGGATGGCCACGTTTAGCAACAGCACCAAGCGACCACCAGAGGCCCAACTGCCCTGCAACGCGTGTCAAGCCTGGGCCCGTTCAGCGCTCAGTAAATGCGAGCATGGCCATGATATTTCGGCATTGTGGTGCGATAATGTCACTCGCACAAAGCGCGAAAGACGATGTACCGCTGGGCTCGTAATTGATGGCAGAATAGGAAGACCCAGCAACCTGGACATAAACCCATATCGGGGTCGCGATGGTCAGCTTATCGCACAAATGTCGTGCGACAATGCGATGATCGCAAGACAGACTTCGGAACGGTGTGACTGGCTTTGTCCCTGCCCAGCATGATGCTATGTTCGTTGACAATGAGCCTAAGATCTTACCTGAAGGAACTCATCCAGCAGTCTGCAGGTATGATTCACATGCTGGTGGACACGTTATTCTGGATACTGGAAATGGATCCTCGTGACCTGAAAACGATTCTCAAGCTGGAGACCTTTCTGCACCTTGTGGAACAGGTCCGAGTTGCTTTCTCCGAGAGTGTCCCACGATGATACATTGTTCGAGTTCATCGCATGGTGGAGCTGGAGGCCTCTGGGTTTAGGGCCGACTTCGTTCGTCGCGTCGACAATCGCGTCCTGCATGGCGATGCGCTGCACGACGCATTGCCAAATGACGATTCCGCAGGTAACTGCTCTATTGTGCGTTGAATGGCGTTTGTATTTCCTCGAATGCTTGGCGTTCCCAGTCAACACGGTGACGTCTCCCACAATGCGCACGTCCCTTCACAAAGGCTGTAAAAGCCCGCAGACAAACGCGAAGAGAACTTTTCCACTCACCTTCTCGCAAACCTCCTTCACCACTTCTGTAAAGCACTCAAGACTTCCCAATCTAGAGGCTTCCCGACAAGAACAACAACAACCACAACAAAACATCCCCAATCGTCAGCCTCCAGTCCACGACCATGCAGCTGCTCTCCGCCCTCGTGCTCGTGTGCGCCGCCACAGCGCTCGCTGCTGCGACCCAGACCTGCAGCCCCTTTGAGTTCCACGACCAGATCCAGTCCGCCGAGCTCAATATCGGCAGTGCGATCACTAGCATCACTCAGAACGACAACTCGACCGCCCAGGTCGGCCTCACCGAGACTCGCGAAGACCTTGGCGCCCTGGAGGGTGCGCTCCTGACACTCAAGCCAGATGTGAGTCATCGGCTCTGCCTCGTTGCTGCGCCTCACATCAACCTACCATACCCTCAAGCTAACCATTTCCTACAGTTGGCTTGCAACAGCGACGTCTCCTCGTGGCCAGCAGCCCTGACACCTGCTGATGGCAAGGAGCGTGCCATCGACATGCTTCGCGATGCTCAGGACATGCTCGGCAACATCGATGAGGCTGTCGGCGAGTGCAACACGGACAAGGTCGAGTCCATCTTCTGTGCCACCCTCGACTACGTCTTGGAAGTCGAAGGCTACTTCAGTGCCTAGACGATCAAAATCGGCACTTTCAGATACTCTCAGATCCGATCAGAGCGCATAAGACGCAGTTGATGGTCTTCGAAAGCAGGAATTTGTCGAGAATGTAGATACTGCGTTGGTCTGCATAAGCATGGTGTTCAGCATGGGAATATGTGAGCGCTTCCGTGCTGCGGTCAGATGATGTTCAGCACTGAAAGTACTTGAACACTTACGGTACACAACGGCATAGCATTGAGAGTCGAAATCTGCAGCTAGCAGGTTATGCGAATAGCTCAACGCACTGTCAATCACACAAAGCGCCACGTGGCTCACACAGCATCAGTCCTCACTATTACTCTGCTAAAGTGGCAGATGGACGCTCTACCACCGCTTGTTTCGCATTTCGGTCGCAACATCTCGAACCCAACGAGTACAGCCCGTAGGACGATTCTCGGTCAGCGTCACTCGAACGCGGAGCCGAAGCTACGCCATTGCGTTGAGCACCACCATGCACGGGATCTCGACCCGCCATCACTATGTTGCAACTTCGCGTGCATAGTCCTGCTACAATACCAATTTCTTCGCGTCCAAGACCTGGCGGGAGACAGCGTGCAGCATGATCTTCGGCCGGTACGAGCGCAGGGCCGAAGCCATGCCATCTTATGAGATATCGCCTCTATAAGGACACCCTCGCATCATCGCGATGCTTCGCTTTTTACCGTGACTCATAGATCCTCAACCTTGACATAATGCAGCTTCCACCGATAGTCCTGCTCTTAGCAGCTTTGACTGGCGTCAACGCAGCCGCATACTACAGTACGCTACTAACCTTCCCCACCCCTCCCCTGTCCACGACGTACCGCGATACTGACTGCCTGCGTGCGCGTAGACGAATGTAAATGCCACATCCGCTCCATAGACCGACAAGACGACGCCGCGACTGCAGCCGCGTGTAAAGCGTACGGCAACGGTGCGGTGTACAACGCCACACCACACCATCAATGCTACGCGGACTGCGACGGGATCAGTAAGTGACCTCGTCCTCATCACGAGCGCTTGGATGCGGTTTTGTGTGCTAATTGTGGCTGGTGGTGGTGGTGCAGAGAACAGTCATTTTAAGGATAGGTGCAATGATTATGCGAGGCTGCAGAACAGCGGGATTGAGTATATTGATCATTGTTGGAATAAAGTGAAGAATATTGGAGGGAGTTGTTGAGGTTTGAGGTGGGATGGGTGGCAATCGGCTTGTGAGTGGTCGAAGTGTTGGGTGAGGTGTATGTTGTGCTGACCTTTTCTGGTAGATTATGCTGAGACGGTCACGGCTTTCAACGAGGACGACTTGCTGGTGACACTACATGCTTGGACTGCATTTATTGTGTCGAGGCGAGCTCGGTTTCCGCGAGCAGGAACTTGTTGGATGTAGCGCCAAGGGTAATCGCGCAGTACACAATATGATAAAGGTGTGGTGGCTGAGATTTCGTGGCTCTCATTCAGGCTGCTCAATGCATAGAGACTGTAAAGCCAGTTACTGTCAGCAACATCTTTACTGAAAGAGCGCTCACCAAACATCGCACGCGCTCATGGTACAATGAATCTGGCTCACACACTGATGCCAAGTGCGGCACCTCGCGTCGTATGTTAGCCCCGTCGCGCTGGCATCAAATCAAGCATCCGATGAAGCATTCCCAGGGTTTCGGTAGTCTTGCATAGAGCTACTCTCCCCATCACCTCCCTAGGCGGCAGACTATTTCGAGTGTAAATCTGGAGATCGCCTTGGTTGTGTTACTGGGCTTCTTCAGCTTTTGGAACATGGCGCGAGGCCGTGAAGGGAGCCCCTTGATCGCGTCGATCGCGCCATTGACAGATCTTCCGGTGGCAGTCTTGGTGTCGGTGACCGCTTTCTCAGATGATATCTTGATTGATCCTGCTGACTCTACAAGGGGAGGCGCAGGACTCTTCGCTGTTCCTCGAATAGTGGAGATGGTGCCTCTAGCTGACTCGGCGATCGCCGACACAGCGCCGGTGAGGGATGCTGTGATGGCCTTCATCGCGCCGTAGATTGCGTGCACCATGACAATGGTCACCATATGTGTCGCAGCTGTGTCAGAACCGAGTGCAGTAAGCTGTTGCCATGGAAGTGAAGAGAGAGGGTGCGCAGAAGCATAGGCAACAACGCGGGACCCTCGCCGCGAATCCCTGCACGCGCTAGTGTTTGCAAGTTTTCAATGTTGCCAAAATTGCAACGCAAACGCTCTCAAACGTGCTCTACCGCTACCTGATGCTCGAGAAAAGAGGCCTTACAGTACGCGCAGCTCATACGAGCCACTTGACAGCACCGCTAAGCACAATGCGCTGCCGTCGCTCACTTCACAAGTCTTTGTCTCGGCGCTTCCAGCTTAGTTTCCAGCAGCGGATGTGCTATTGCCCCCAGCCCACGAATAGAAGCCCGACCACGCACTACTCACTACGCCATATACCTGTCCCGCTCCTTGTAAAATGGGAGCTCCGTACCCGCCAGCTCCAGCACTTTGCAAGAGGCTGAAGACGTAATTGACTCCCCAAACAGACTGTATCTTGGCCGCCAGTGAGCCTACAGTAATGTCAGACAACGACTGATAGCCTCGAGCGTTCCATACCTGCAACGATAACGTTGCCCCAGCCCACTGCGTGCAGGATCGGTAGAGTGATGGCACTGAAGATTGCGGCGGGAAAGAAGACGTTCATAGCACCAATGACCTGTACAAGAGCCAAAAGCTTGGTGGTTTTTGAAGTTGCCATGGCGTGGTCGAAGAGCATCTTGACGGTGTCGAGAGTGAGCGGATGGTCTCTTGCGAGCTCGACGAGGCGGTCAATCTGTCCTTGGGTGACATTCTTGATAGCATCCATGAGCTCCGCCGCGCTAATGCCTTCGCACATTGCGCGAAACCACTCGATGATATCGTGCGATGCATCCATTGTGCGTTCTTCTTTGCGACAAACGGTTGGAAGGAGACGGACTTTGAAAGTGTTTGTGGCTCCAGGGAAGCAGAAAGATCAAAGCCGGGCCGTGCAGTCACGAAGCTCCGGCGACTGTTCCCGCGCGGGAACCAGAAGATGCAGGGATGCGCAGCTTCAGCTTGCGTCTCGAGTAGTCATCCTGTCTTTCGTATGGCGTGAGATCACCTTTACGGCCTTCCACATGTCCGCCGCACGAAAGGTCAAATCAGCAGCAGTAGTCGATGTAATGAAGCCGCGCGCAAATGTCTGCCGCCAGCGTGATCACAATCGAAAAGGACTTCTCTGACTTCCGATGCACCGTTTTGCTATCGCATGGAGTATCTCGTTGTGCATGTTGAGACTCTGACAAACGTCCAACAAGTATCGACTGCTCTCAGCGCAGGTGATGCCACTGACTGCACCCAACGGAGATGGTAGAACTTCCTAGCGGATTGATGCAGCCATGAGAAGAAAGCTCGGCAGAGCACAGAGGTTCCACGAGGCAAGTACGGTCGCCCACCTCGCCAAGTTGTATACGAAAGACCTGGAAGACTGTGACGGACTGAGTCGGCGAAATCCTTCGCATCGCAGGTGTTCGTTGCGATCAGCCTCTCGCGAAGTAGAAGCTTTCCTAGGTTGCCTTCCGTGAACCTTCTGAGTGGACCTCCTGGGCCAACATTTCAACAGCTTAGGCATAGCGCCCGACAGAGAGAAGTTGCTGCCATACCAGATGTTCGTTCCCTGAGTTCCTGCATCAACTCGACCACTACCGCGGACTCACTGGTAGGCTACGTGTGAGCCAGGACATCGGACATTACGCTCAGCTGCAGCTGGGTGAATCTTTACAGCGCGAGAACAGTCACAAGAAACCAAAAAGTGGTGGTCGCAGAGATCATTGTGGCGCGTTGGTGCACTGCAGGCCAGTCCCCATTGGTGCGGGTTTCATCTCATCCTGGCCCTTGTCGACGGCCAAAATGTCATCAATGTAGCTTACTAGATGTTCCTGCTATCAGTGGCAGCTATGAGCGACACTGGCCAAGCGATAAGGGCCAGGACGAGATGGTGGTTTTGGCACCGCTGCAACAAGCGAGTGTTCACAGCTCATGTGCTCCTGCACACAGGCTCTACTAGCGAGTTGAGGTGCAAACAAAGCGCTGCATCCATGAAGGCTTGTTGCACGGTGGTACTTCGGAAAACATGAATTATTCTCAAGTACCCTGCAACCTGCCCCATTCCGGCTTCAGCTCAATGTGTTCGCCCTCCACAACCTTTCCGCGATCCCACTCTCTTCCTTCCCCTTTCTTCCGCCACCTCACATTTTCGACACTACCTTCGCCACCCTTGCTGCTGCCGTCCTTCTCCCACTTGCTCACTTCGTCTTCAGTGAATCCTGCAGCTCGCAACCTCTCAGCGCCCGACTTTTTCCACTTGGCACGATCTCTCATTGCCTCCAGTGCCATGTCCCAATCGTCGAGGATTTCGCCTTCCTCAACGTCAACGTCTTGCGTGGGATCGTAGCTCGCTTTGAAGCGATCGTCAATAGATGAGTCTTTGTGCGCTCCACGACCTCGTGCTCTCGTTTTGGGAGCTTGCTTTGGCCCGATAACATTATCCAGCGGGTCTGAATCTGATTGATCGCCAGGCAGAAGACGTGATTGGGAGGACATGAGCGAGCTGGAAGCGACAGGTCGCTGCTTTACAAATGCCTCGCCATCTGTATCATGCTCGAAGCCTCCTCGACTTGGCACACCCTCTTCGTCGCGGGTCTCGTACTGGGTCCTGATACCAGCGTGCTTAGACTTCTTTGACTTCCTCTCTTGCACTCTTCGAGCTGAGTAAACCTCTCGCTCGCGTTTTCCAGGCCCTCTGTCCCCGTCGCGTCTCGGTGATCTACTTCTGCGCCGCTCATGATCCTGTTCGCGTTTCAATCCACGTAAGCGTGCTCGGGATTCTTGCCTCTCTTTCTTCCGTAATGCAGCATTGTGACTATCTGCCTCTTTGACAATATGCTTCAAGAACCTCGTGTTCGGCTTCGGGGCATCTTTGCTTCGTGGTCGGGTGGCACTCAGAAGCGAGCCTAAGCCATTAGCGATGAAGCGATTGGGATTTTTACGTTCGGCGTCTCGTTTCAAGATTTGAGCAACATAGTCATCACTGAAGTTGGACATTACAGATGCTGCTACGGATCATGCTGAAGTGAGGTCAATTGCCCACCTATATCTCCAGGCTAATGAAGCTTCCCTCGGTGTGTGCCGAGGTGTGGGGCGGCTAGAGCTATTCTTGGACCTCACCCTTGATCAACTGCCACGTGACCACGGTGTTTGTGGCAACTTCATCGCCGTGTCATAAGTATTGGTGATCTCTTTCACGCTGGTCAACCTTACCGGGCACATTGCTTGCAGGGTCTCTGCTTATAGCCACGTTGGCCTGCGAGCCCTACACCGTGGATGCGGATCGCTTCAGTCTTGGCAGTCTAGCAGCAGCTGAGACGGCGCTAAGACGATGACAAACCTGGTAGCCGGGATATGAAACATGAAACATGTGACAAGTGCGTTCCTTCCTCGATAGCCAGAAACGGAATCTTGATCTCACTCGTCTTCGGACGGCTCCGTTACATCCAGGATACCTATCCTGCGAAAGACGCCAAGATGCCTCCGTCAAGCGCATCTTCGCCTCGCGTGAATAGGGCCGATAACACACATCACTATCTGTCCGTACTCAACCACATCATTGGCTCGCTCCTGCTGACTGAGTGAGCTTGAACGGGTCTTCGAGGCCACGAACACACACTCCCCACGGGCAAGCTGCCATTTCACGGCTGCAAATTATGATAAGAGCACAGGGCAATCGTGCTGCGAGCACGCTTACATTGACATCAGCAACAGTACTCTCGCCACAGCGGTAACACCATGCTTCTCAAAATTCTGGCTCCTTGGGTGCTTCTCGCCTGCCATGTCGCGGCGCAGTCCAAGCCAAATGTGCTCTTGATCATGACAGATGACCAGGACATGCTCTTAGACTCAATGTCGGTGATGCCGAATGTCAACAAGTTGATCGGCGAGCAAGGCGTGCAATACGACAAGCATTATTGCACAGTGGCATGGTGTTGCCCTTCTAGAGTCAACCTCCTTACTGGCAAGGCGGCGCATAATACCAACGTTACGACACTAAGATTACCACATGGAGGCTGGATGAAGTTCGTGCAGGAGAAACTTCATCATAACTATTTACCGGTAAGATGGCGTCATCCGTCAGTCAGGGAGTGCTCCATTACCTTTTTATAGTGAGCTCGACCAAGGGATTAGCATCATTGTTGACATGGATCGCAGGTTTGGATCAAAAAGGCCGGCCTAAGGACATACTATGTGGGCAAGCTCCTGAATGACTACAAAGGCGAAAACTGGGACAAGCCATATCCCAAAGGCTGGACCAAAAGCACTTTTCTCGTGGACCCATGGACATATGACTATCATAACTCCACCTGGACCAATGGAAATAGCGAAAATGGTCTCACTGCTTTCCCTGGCGAGCACACCACTTTTATTACACAGCAGAAGGCCATCGACTTCATCAACGATGCGGCAGACTCAGAGGAGCAATTCTTCATGATGGTCACTCCAGTCGCACCGCATGCAGAGCAGAAGAAGTGGCGTGCGCCTCCCTCTCCTCCTCCACCACCCGAGGAATTCGAGAACTCCTTTAATGACAACATATCGCCCCGTACGCCCAACTTCAATCCAGATGATGCAAGCGGCGCGTCCTGGGTCTACAACATGCCGCAACTGACTCCTGCTCAGGTGGACCGCGGAGACGACTTTCATCGACACAGATTACGAAACATTGCTGGTGTGGATCTTATGGTCGCCGCTTTGATACAGACACTTGAAGATCGTGGCCTTCTCGACAACACGTACATTATTTACACCTCTGACAACGGCTTCCACATCGGCAATCACCGCCTGCACCCAGGAAAGCGGTGTGGTTACGAAGAGGATATTAACATACCTCTTCTCATACGAGGGCCTGGTGTCCCGCGAAACGTAACGACTCAGGTCACGAACAGCCACACTGACATAGCGCCTACTGTGCTCTCCATGCTGGGACTTAGCCTGCGTGACGACTTCGACGGCGAGCCTATACCTATTACACAAGCAGATCTTGCCGATACGACCAAGTACGAGCATGTGAACGTCGAATTCTGGGACAGTCCTGTCTTGACACCAGGGGATATGACTACCACTAACGGGTCACCTGCCGGGTCATACTACAACAACACATACAAGTCGTTACGGATCAACAGCGCAGGACAATCATTCTACTACTCAGTCTGGTGCACCGGCGACAAGGAGCTCTACGACATGAAAGCCGACCAATATCAGATGAAGAATCTCCTCCGCCCAGTGAATGGACCGCTGGAAGACATCAGATTCTTCGGCAGATCCTTCGACAGGCTCGTCGACAGACTCGATGCTCTACTGATGGTGTTAAAGAGCTGCAAGCAGGACTCGTGCCGGGATCCTTATGGCGTCCTGTTTCCGAAGCGTCAGGTCCTGAATTTGACTGCTGCTATGGACGAAAAGTATGACGAGTACTTTCGCAAAGCACCGAAAGTCGAATTCGTGACATGTTTTAGCGGGCATATTGAGGGACTCGAAGGACCAATGAAGATCAAGGCTTTTGGCGCGGGAAGCTGTCTTGCACAGTCTATGTCAACGATAACGCTCTTGGGATTCGTCTGGTTCTTTTGGTATGCAGCTAGCCCGTGATCTCCGTCGGCAGCTCGCGGGATCTGTCGCCCTCGCCCTGATGAAACAAATTCGCGGCCCATGTCGCGGGGTTGGATGCTGATCACGCCATCCCAGGTTGGAGTCAGATTTGATCTTCATTACGAACTAGCCACCCATGAAGTGATCTTCCGATTTCACAAGCGAGGCAATGGCTATTTCCTACTCAATCATCCAGATGCGCTTCCAAACGAGACGTGTGGTTGACAGATACGATCCGCCACGCGATCATTGCCCAATGCTGCCAGCGTTCTCCCAGGCAATGTGGGTCCATTTTTCAGACTGGCGAAGGAGACTTTTGTGGCAATGAGTCTTGTGCTTAGCCAGCCTTTATCGCGCGTAGGGCTACGCAGTCGGCTGAATCGCGGGACATTGAACCACTCTGATAGCGCTGATCCTCTGGCATCTTGGACGTGTCATCCAAGCTTGGTGCCATTTTAAGACGCGATTGCGTTTGCCGGCAATTCGATAATCGCCCTTCGGCATTAAGTAGCAGGTGAAACTATACCCACTTCCATTGCGTCTGGTTGGCGAATCACATTTGCCGAAATACTTCTTGCGGATCTACTGTTCGCCGACTCTTGAAATCTGTCGTTTGACTTAACAGGCCGATTCCGATCGGCAAGGCACTCCCTAAATGCGAAATGCGAGACGAGAGCAGAACTTACAGACCAGAATGCGGAATGCATTCTGTCTTATGCAAAGCACTCACGAGTCCACCCCTTCCAGGCGTTCAGAGCCTATATTAGAAGCCTTAGTCATCTTTGCACCTGCAATTCAGTACGTCGCCGTGTTCGAACACTAAATTGCGGTGTCGGTGTCTTTGTTTCCCTCCAGCATCGCCGACCTGAGGCTTTCTCATTCTGGCAAATGTTCCCGATTATCGCGCCAAGATTACATTGGTAGTACTAGATCCAGTATCCGAGCGAAGACGCAACAATGCATAACCTGGCCGCCTACCGAACCATCCTTAGCAAGACTAGGCCGACTCGTATAGATTCGGGTTGTCTAGCGTTAGCAATGCGGCTCGGAGGACTATGTGCTAGTAGGTCTTACTCATGGCGTATAATGGATCTTCGCGCGAGGTGCTGGGCCTTGGTTAGGGTGAGTGGCGTTCGTGGGGAAGCAGGGTATTGTTGACAACGGATAGTGATTGTAGCTCTTGGCGTATTGCATGTCGTGAGTAACGTATAACTGAGTTCGATGCTTGCGAAGGCCATAAGCATATTCCGGACGTGAAATTCTTCGATCGCTTTTGACAGCCGAGTAGTAGATGGCTCGCATCGGCTAAAATGTCCTTTGGAAGATCAAAGAGACTGTCAGATTCTTAGATAGGCTCGATGTTCTTCATAGGCAGACCGTAGGGATGTTATGTAAGTAGGGACGCTAAACCTGATTCGAGCACTGACGCTCCATTCGACGGGGATGCTAGGAGACGCCGATCAATCATGCTTCAGACCTTTACACATCCGCAACCGACTATCTGGGCGGTGTTCTAGAGACGGCAGCGTCTTCTGGATCTCGACATGGTGTCCCAATCTCATGCGATAGATACTATGGCTCTCCTTATAACATATCTTTCGCGCCGTCTTCTCTCATTTTATGAGCACGGAGCCCTTTATCATGCGTTACATTCTGTTAGGTATTGAAGGGCTTTAGATGTCGAGGCGCGCTCACACTAGGTCGTTGAAGAGAATTCTTTTCGTCTCATCGTGAGGACCCACCGTAGATTGACGCCGCTATCGATACGCTATTCCAGCTTGGAGCTGAAGGACACAGTTCCACAAGCATTGCAGCTCTTTTCGACCGAAAGGAATATCAGGTCAGTTCCCGATGGCTCAGCAAGCCACGGAAACCATGGACGAAAGAGAACCTCGACAAACTTGCCGACCTTACGCAATTGGGATATTCCAAGCATCAGATTGCCACCAAATTCTCTAAAGCTGAGCACGAACGCTTGCACGAGTTGCGAGCTTCAGAAAACATCTTATGCAGAACTCCGTGCTTCGTTTCCCTAATTTAGTCTCGTAATATTGGCCAGAACTCTGCCCACTGACCGCGATGGCTCTCTTCGATTAGTGAAGTGGTGGTCGAATGAGGAAGTTCAGACACTATTCTATTGTCGTAATGATCTTGGGCTGAGCTATTCAGCCATCGCCCGTAGGATGGGCCGCACGCAGGGAAGTATAAGGAGCAAGCTATTGAGCAAGAAACTCGGAAGTCAAAAGTGCGAGATGTCCGACTCTGCTGAGACTGTTTGATCTTCCAACGGAATATCAAGGACGACAATAAATTTAGGACCCGGAAAGCCATCGTCACCACCGATTCGGCCAAGCACAGCCTTCAAGGGAGCGCCGTAAACAATGGGAAGTGGTTTGGATCGTCCATCGCGGCCCACGTCCGGCGATACGTCACGGTGACGCACGATCTACTGGTCCCGCTATTATGACATACTCTCAATGCTTCAGACCATCAATGGCCTTTGGCTTGCCTCTTATTTTCCAGTTGCGAAAGCTATACCTCGTGCTTGGCAACGGGACGCGGTACTAGGGCAGAAAGTGGTCACTGGAAAATGACGTGTTCTTCCCGGAGCTTTCTACGCATGGTACTCAGTATTGGGTCACAGCCGAGCAGTTGCGAGGAGAAGGAAAGACATTCAAGGAGATAGGGTGGGCTTTGTATTAGATCATGGAAGTCGGTTCGTGCACACTAATATGCAAGAGCGGATGGTGGCGCATTGTCAGACTATGTTCCCAGACTGTGTTCCGTGAACAGCTGAAGAAGGCGAAAAGATCCGAGCGATGAAGAAATTGTCGTTTACATATAAGGCAGTCCTAGATCAACTGCTGGCAGAACGCTGGGCGGTCCATGGCCGGCGGGGCGATCTCCTGAGGAGGCCTCAGCAGTGAACAGTCCTGCCAGACCGCGGACCTGGTTTCTGAATGCTTGATTAGCCATCATGGCAGCTGAGCTGGCGTGGTGAGTCTTGGACTACGAGTGGGCGATTCGAATTGACTGCAGCACCGAGCAGCGTCCGATCAGTCTGCTGTCTGCTCTTGGATGCCACGTACAGTCATTGCGGAGGTTGAGCCTGCAAGAGATGCAACAAGGTGGAAGCAGGGCTATGCTTTAGGTGTGCGACATGTGTAAACTGCTCGAGGTTGATGGACTTGTCTGCACAGCTTGGACATCGTCAACAGACTGCCTGCGTAGCGGACGATTCATCTATGGTACTGCGTCAACCAGACACGGTACGTGTCTGACGCGCAAGATCATCCCACGTAATCCGATTCAAAGGCCGCACAATAAGAATACAACGAACAAAGACGTTTATCTTTGTCAGTGAGGACCGCGCAACTGGTCATTCTAGCACTCGATCTTGAGACATGCATAGTCCGGCTGAAGGACTGTCGAGGGCTGCGCCGCAGCCGCGAATTATCTCGATCTTACCAGCTTCCTGGTGGGTCACGTATACTCTGCGAATAGCTGCGCATCAAGTGGAAGCCTCTTCGGGGAATGGCACAGAGCGATGACTAAAGTCTCGTTTCAAGCGCTTTCTTCGCAGTGGCGCTGCTTGGGAAATGGGAGAAGTCAATGGCAGTCGAGGTTCTTCTGCTTTCCAATGAAGCTGCATGCTTCTTCAGTCGCAGTTTCAGGATGAGCCCACTGGATTCCTTCTGACTGCAGACTCTACGGTTCTGCCTTCCGCCTTTGCCCATAATGTCACCCATGACAGCCATGAAGAGAGATAACAAACAATTGAAGAGATGCAATGGTGCGCAGAGCTCAGAGATAGAAGTGAAAGTGGCCTGCCGCCATAGAACTCAGCATGCGGCCGACTCTGGAGCATGCGGAGGAATTGAAGACGTCAGTCCGGCGGTCATTACCGCTCCATTCCTATGGAGTGGTTCAGGTCTTGCCACAAGAACGACCCGGGACCTCTCCAGCGAGCTCGAGACTCCTTTCTCAACGATGCACGCTTCGGAACGATTCTCCATAAGCCGGAAAGTCTAGAGTAGAACGATGAGTTCCCCACGATTGATGCGCCCGAAGCGCTCACAGTCCTGAGCCTGTTAGAGCCTCGAATTGCTACAATGGAGGAAAAGCCCTCACACATCTGGTTGAGAAGTCTGAAAGACAAGGCATCTTTTTAGAGCCTGGATTTGTTCGTGCGAAGCGAGACGCCAAAGCTGCTTCGAGCAATCGTGCTGCAATGCGCTCTGTCAGCGCTACGACTACAAAGACAGACTTAGATCTCCTCGCTTTGAGACCAACCATCAATCAGGGCGGCTGCCCTGTTCGGTCATGATGGCCATCGTCTTGGACAGTACTTTCAGAAGAGGACTTGATGACTGAAGAGACCCTCGACGACAAAGCTGACGAGTCGTAGACGCTCAGCTGCATCTGCAAAATGAGGTAGCTCAAGATTGTGACATTGTCCGTTAGTGGCTCATCTGGGCACAATACAGACCAACCATTAAAGCGAAGGCGAAGGGCATCTACGGTGCTAAGAGACAAGCTCTGGTCGATAAAAAGTGCAGACGCTGTAATCTTCTCATTCGGGAGATTGCTCTCCTCATGCGCTCTGAGTCAGATGAGAGGCATTGAGTTCTGAGGCTTCTTGCAAGCGGATGTAAAGTCTGATCAGGTCGATACGAAGATGGCGCACACTTGGTACTTGACGTCGCCGGATTCGGAGGAAATGGGAAATGATGCACAATAGCTGCGAGTAGGCTGGTCACAGAGTCGCAGGGCGTAAAAGATACGGGTGCTTGCTCGCTTTCCGTTTATGGTCGTGCTTAAATACGCATTTCCTTCGAATGCTTATATCGAGCACGACATTGGATACGCCTATCGCTTAAACCCGTGCTGGGACGAGGCCTCTCGCCTTTGCTCGAGTCTCGATCGAGGCCGTGCCGCTTTATCATAAGCAAGTTTGAAGAGTGAATGGAACTCAAAGCTTGCTTGCTCTCCGGCCAACATGCACGATCCTTCATTAGCGTCAATAACACAAAGGCGTTTTTTGGGTCCTTACAGCTGTGAACTTCTCTAGTCCTGGCTTGCAGCTCGTCGCACATACATATTGCCTGACAACTCGACATGGCGAATGTCAGGACACGATACTCAATAAAGCAGGCGCTTGCTCGTAGGAAGCTCGAATGGCCAAAGCCGCAAACATCTGCTATACGATCAACGATACAACGAGAGGCGATGTCGAAGTCTCCAAAGCCTCAAGTGTCACCAGCGGAGCTCCACATCACTGACAGCCTGGAAGCGGTACAGCTCGACATTGAGGGCGCAGTGTCATATGCAGAAGCGCTGGAGGCGGAGTACGCGACGAATACCATCAACTTCTTTTGGTCGAATGATGCTCAGGTTCTGAACGACAATAGTCTCAGCAAAGTTAGACTTGTCAAGTCTGGAGGGCTGCCAGCGGACCAACGCGTGAAGCAACTCGAGGACGCAGGCCTTCTATCCACACCAGAGACAAATGTTACCAGGCCTGCTAAGCAGATCGATATCGGTAGAGCTACGCTATCCGGCAACAGTCGCACCGCCAAGTCAAGGTCGAAGAGCAGAAAGGCCACTGCGAGCAAGAAGCTCCCAACCACAGATGCCGATCACGAAACTCGTATCTCCAAGATCGACAAAGCAGCGTACGCGAACAAGCCAGCGATGCTGCACTACGGTGGCGTAGACTTTACATTCGACTCGCAAAGCAAGCATCGCATGCATGAAAAACACTTCGTATTCGAAGGCCTTCCAGTCGAGGCGCACACCATCTTCGCTCCGGGTGCCCTGCTCAAGACTTCGGGGCCAGCGACAGTTCGGGCTGAGTTCAAACAGCCTCTAAGTCACAAGCCGGCCGTGTACACCGGCAAGACATTCGATGACCACGTTAAGAAGGAAGGATTGAGGTATGACAAAGAAACCATCCTTCTTCGCCACGACGTCGCCAAGAGGACCACGAGCGGCCTTCGCGCTGTGGACGAGAATTCACAAGTGGTCGAGGATGACGCCAAATTCGGGGATCAGACAATCGAAATTCTCAGAGAGCATCTCCAGGACGGCAATGACGACTGGTACGACTACGAACTTAAGCTTGATGATTCGGAAGCGAGGGACGATGGTGAGCTCAATGTCGACTGGCTGATCTGGGTCCGCGTCAAGCCACAGGCACGACCAAAGGCCAAGTGCAGGGCCACGCTTCTGAGGAAGATCCATGCAAAGCAGAAGGTCGACCGGGAGGTTGCGCTAATCAGAGCGTCGACTTTTGACAATCAGCTACACATCTATGGACTTCACAGGCAGGAGGGCACTAGTGAGTTGGATGCCAAGGTGGACGGCAACGATTGAAATGACTTCATGTCGCTAGAGATGTAAGAGGAGTAAAGCTGGGGGTCGAACGAGATCACTCGTAGTGGCTTGGTGGAAGTCGAGCAGCGTTGGAAAATAGTCAATGAATGGTGGATGTGGATGAACTGATAGCCTTGCCCAGGGGCAGTGGCGCGGAGAGAGCATTCGAACATGTTCGTCATGATCACTGTATGAGTCTATGATTCTCGCACGTCTATGATTTCTTCTTCAAGCGATGTAGTGATCAAATATGTGATGTCTTGTGTCACATGCTCAACACTTGCCCCAGCCACTCGCTTTCGGTCCGAGGGGTCCGAGAGTCCGAGGCAGCTCGTGCCCGCTGCACCCCACAAATGCTCACCCTGGCCCTGAGATTGCTGCTTACTCACTCTACACACGCATTCGTGCGTCGCTAGACTACTAGCGCACGTTCGCGGTTGTACAATATCTTTCGAAGAGTAGATTCTCGTACGGGGCTCAGATCAGAGAACACCAACGTGGCGTAGTGGCCCGAGCTTACAGTCAGAATCCACGAACCGAGAACATACCGCACGAGCCCTCTCACAGCCTCGACCCAATCCTAGCTTTGCGCCGCAGCCAATGCTTGAACACATGAGCGAAATGCTATGGAGTCCACGGTGACTGAGCAGGAACCTCAGGATGCGCCATCGACGTGCGCAGAGGACAGCAAAAGTACGGCAACACCAGAACGGAAGACATCGCAGAAATCGCCCAAGCGCAAAGCCTCCGAGGTTACGACGGAGAATGGAGAGGCCAAGAAGAAGAGGCGGAAGGTCAACCATGCCTGCGTCTATTGTCGGCGATCGCATATGACGTGCGATCTGGAAAGACCTTGCGCGCGATGCGTGAAGCGAGACATTGGCCACTTGTGCCACGACGAACCACGAGAAGGACCGAAACGATCGAAGAGTGAAATGAGCACGGCGGATATCGCGCCTGCGCCGATCGATGGCATCGATGCATCACAGGCGGTATCAGTGAACAACGGTGCGGCACAACATGGTGGTCAGGACAATGGCGATGTGAGCGTAGGAATGGTCAATGGCAATGGAGGCCCGCATCTGGCACAACCAAAGCCGGTGTCTCCAGACCAAATACAAAGACCTACACCACAAGATCCAGGTGGAAGCGGGACGAATACATTCTTGCAGAACTTCGATTGGAACAGCAATGCAGCAGGCGGACAGTTTCAAGACATGCACCATCTGCATCCGAACTACATGTTCAACACATCTGAAGTGACCAACGAGTACAATTTGCTCAACGACTTCCTCTCTTCGTCGCTGCTGGACGATGGTACAGGTCTTTACAATGATGCCGATGCGCAAGCACTCTTCAATGATCCACTACTATCAAGCTCTGCCTTGACCTCCCTGGCGCAAAGCAGCATGCAGCCTCCCAATAATAACACTTCGTCTAACCAACAGCCAAATCCGCAACAACAGCTCCAGGCTCAATCATCAGCCGGCAACGACATATCGCGACCATCCTCCACGTTTCCATCGGGTATTGTCGACTCGAAAGCTCGGGACAAGTTCTTCATGACAGCTGCCGACCCAGCTGGTCTCGAATCTGCAGAATCTCGGCTCAACAAGCTGCTGAAAGCGAAGTGGGATGCTGGCATGCTCAAGCCTTTCAATTATGTCAAAGGTTATGCCAGGCTGAATCAATACATCTCAAAACATCTCACGCGAGAGTCACAACTTCGGATCCTGAAACAGCTCGATCGCTTTCGACCGAAATTCCGCGAAGCAATGCAAAGCTTGACAGATATGCAGCTCGTCTTGGTTGAGATGTGGTTCGAGCGAAGTCTGATGGAATACGATCGAGTGTTTGCCTCCATGGCTATACCTGCTTGCTGCTGGCGGCGCACTGGCGAGATCTTTCGCGGAAACGCCGAAATGGCAGACTTGATACGAGTATCGCACGAAAGGCTTCGTGATGGCAAGCTTGCGATCCATGAGATCGTGGCTGAAGACAGTCTCGTGAGCTATTGGGAAAAGTTTGGAGCTATTGCTTTCGATCAGAGTCAGAAGGCGATTTTGACGAGTTGTATGTTGAAACGACCGGTGAAGCAGGAGGAACAGAATGGAGCTATGGAGACTGTACGATGTTGCTTCAGCTTCACTATCAGGCGAGATACGCATAACATGTAAGTCGGATGACGTGATGCTTTTCGGACCGTGTACTGACCGTTCCTACAGACCCTCACTGATCGTAGGCAATTTCTTGCCAATCACAACACCGAAGAATCAGAACTCATAGCATGAGACTGAAGTACAAGTTGTTGTGGTACCAGACGAGCAGAACGAGCACACTTTGAATGTACAGGACGCCGAACAGTCGTTCACACCTCAGCCATCATATGAACATGAAACTTTTGAGCGCCAAGCTCCATCGAGACAGTACGTCCGCCCAGGTGAACGTCTGTCGGAGGAAGCCTTGCCAGAAGATGAGGCTGTAGCGCCAGCCGAGTTACAGGCTCCATGCAGCTTTCAGTAGCTTAGAAAGCCTAAAACAGCTCGAGGCGCATCTTGCTATTGATCTAGCAAATCTCGCGATACCATTGCTCATCAAGATCTGCCGCGCCGACTCCCGATGAGGTTGACGACGCTCAAACGCATCGGCCTTTTATGATCTATGAAATTTCAATGTAGGTCGATCAAGTGAACGCCCGAGACTCGCGTGTTGTTGGGCTCTCGACTTCGACGTGATCAACAATGCTCATCCTGTACAGTTGTCATTTCTCATTGCCGGAATATCCACATCTGCAAGAGAGAAAAAATGCACAGCCGTTTCGCTAGCTTCTCTTCCAGGTAACTCGCCCGCCCTCGATACATCTGAGCAGCCTCGTGGTCTTACGTTCTTAGAAAGCCCATTTCAAGACATCAACATGGACGTCGCACTGAGGACCAACGCCCATCTCCTTCTCTCGCTTCACACTCCGTCTCTCCTTCTTCTCCGACCCATTGCCATACAGCAACGAACCGATGAAAAAAAAAGTTCGTAGCAAACAAAGAGTGCGTGTTTGTGTATCAGCACTCTCACCACCACCCGAATCTACTACTCACACCCGGAAAACCCGAAGCAGAGCAGATCGGCCAAGTCAACTATAGCCTACGAAGCACAATCACGCGAACAGCGAAACTGAGAACAAAGCGCAGCGCCGGGGGTCGTGTGGAATTCGTCCTATAACAAGCAAGCATGGTCAGTCAGCAAACAAGATTTCAATGTCAATGTCAATGATTGGCCTAGAAAGGGTTGGTCCTGTGTCGATGGGGGTGATCGATGATGCCAAACAAAGTTCGACTCGTCGCTCGCTGCGCCAGATTCCTGCGAGGAACAAAGCGACTATGCACGTGTCTGACGATCTCGCGGACAGAGCGGGAGAATGCACGCTGGGCCGGGCTCTCTGTTGCTCGAGGAAATCTGGGGTTGTGGGCGACGGGTCGAGAGTTGTTGGAACGGGTTGGGTGAGAGGTGGGATGGGATCCTACACGTTATGGTGTTAGCGTTATCGACGGCACTCACATTCCGTCCTAGTGACTTTCTTTGTACGTTACCTTGCTCCAGTTTTGGGGTGGGGATGGGGATTGGGGAGGGAGGGATGAGCTGGAGGGAGGGATACTTACCGCTCCTGTTGGTGAGGAGGGTTATGGTTGATGCTTGGTGGTTCGTGTTCTGGGTGTAATAGAGTTGGGTCGTGATGAGAGTGATGATGGTACGATAGGGATGGGAGGAGTGTGCGGTTATATGGTAGTAGGATGGCATTGTTCGATATTTCGGACAAAGACGATTGAGGAATTGGAAGTACATGGCGGCATTGTGTTATTTTTGAACAAAGGCTGTCTGTACTGTCAAAGAGCTGGTGTATGGTATGTTTAGAAGTGACAAAGCGGTCTATGTCCGACCAAAGGACTGCCTTTGATCATGCAGAAGCTGTGTCATTTCCACCAAGCGTTGAGCCCTGGGTAGTCGAGGACAACGCGATAGTGTCTGTTCTGTGTCTTTTACTCTCTAGCGAGAGTGTGGCTTGTGTATGCCTAGTGAAGAGCTGCTTTTGGCAGCAGAGTGGGAGCCTCGATTGTTAGCGACACGTAGTCAACGCGCTGAGCTTATGATGTCCCCTCTTTCTACGAGCTTCGAACTGCCTCACATTAAAGTCATACGGGGCACATCGCATGATCGACAGCATCAGTCATGATCAATCAACCTTCGACAAGCTACCAGCAGAGCTACGACATGAGGTCTGCGCGCTCGTCCTGCAACACGACGACGAAATCCAGTTTACACATGCAAGCAAATCCACGACGAAGCAGCTCAAATCTCCCACGCAGTCGACAGCTTCGACTTCTCATGCCCGAGCACCAGATTCACCATCTTTCGCACAATCAAGCGCCTCTCTAGCATGATCTGACCCCCAAATACCGCCGCCCCTCGGTCCTGCTCAATAAGACTCGAATCTCATACAGGCTTGAAGAACACCGGCAACATCACCAAGCTAGAGGCAATGGGATTAGCACATGCTGGGGCACGGCGATTTGCCCGGCGAAATGGCGCCTTGCGACGAACATCGGGGCAGGGAATTGGATTAACCGTTCGGAGCAGGGAGATGAACGCGCTGGTCACGAGCTGAGAGTCTCGCCGCGGTGGTCGGCAAGTATGCTCTCTTTCGGAAACTCGGACGATTAACGAATAGAGATGGATGGATACTGGCGCTTTTCAGCGACACGTGGGCGTGAAGGACATGCAATGGTAAAGCCACCTCGAAAAGTACTCGTGTGGAGTGCAAGACTCCCTCTTCCCTTACTCCATTGTTCCCTCGATTCCATAAGCAATAGGACGCCGGTCGATCGAGCCATACTCGATCAGCGATGTACCCAAGTGTTTCATCCGTGGCCAACACGAATGTGCTCAGCGGCACTTCCGCGGCCGTGACCTGTACATGAAAATGCATGTATGAACTGTACATGAGAATTTGTGCCTGATAGACCACACGGCTTCTGCAATCAAGAGGGCGAACAATATTCTGACATTCAAAACATAGTCCGAGCGCGCAAGCGGTTTTGAGGACAACCGCACGGTAAATCGCAGTCGTCTGATGCCATGACAAGCGTAGACCGCGTGCCTAATTGTGCTTGCATCTCGGACTTGAAAGCTCGCCTCCTGTCAACGCTAACTGCGGCGACGCAGCAGTCCGAAATGGCACGTTGCCACCTGTGGACATGCGGTCGTGACACGACTGGAGCCCAAGTCCACTGAACGTAGTTCTGCCTGCTTGATGAAGCGTATTGGCTGCAATGTGGTCTACTCCAGTGTTTGAGCATGCGGCGCAGTCAACTCTGTTATCGGTTTTCCTCTATGGCACAGTGACGCAGAGCAAGGGGATCGTGACTTTAACTGCCCATTTCTTTTGCAAGGGTCCTTGCGCTGCTGGCAGATCCTGTGTCAGCCATTTAGGGAAGCGACGTCCCTCTATGGTGATTTCGCCGGGTTCTCTGAGCTGTAAATAGAAGGACACAACCTTCACAAGTGTTCGGTGAGCGCGGAATCTCCCTGTGCTAGCGTATCCATGGGTGAGGTTTTGGAGAATCGCATCTGGCACGACGACGGGGACGATGAACACCACGAAACTGACATCTGTGCACTGTTCTTCCTGGAAGATATCAGCATTGATGTACGCTTGCTTTCTCTTGACATGGGTCTTCGCGTCTGAGTTTTCTAACGGCGCGGCGTTGCAGGTGATCAACACGGTCTTGAAACAGAACATCGAAGAATGCAGAGGGTTGAGAATACTCTGGCTCGCCGATGACTTCAAGGACCTGCCCGATCTTAAACCGAGTTCAGATGACGAGCCCTGGGACCATGGTACTGCCGTCTCTCTGGATCCAGAATGAGTTTCTGCTTTTATCGGCAAAACGATACGACCCAGGACGCGGCTACATTCCCGAAAGAGATGCCCAAGTCAAAAGCACTCGCAAGAACACACTTCGCAATCTTGAAAAAGGATCTCTACGAAGAGTGTGATCAAATGATATTATGCAGACAGGTTGGAGATGAGATGCAAGGTATGCCGTGTGCAACCAAAAGTACTGCTGATTCGAAGTATGTCCCACGCGGATTCCATGCCCAGCCAAGAGCAAAACGGTTGACCGCACAGGCGTTCCTATCGACGAGCACTAGACTCCACCATTCAACGGCAAGACCCTGCACCATGCGACAGAGTTTTTGAAAGGAACGTGCCGAAGCCACCGTATAAGACATAATTTGCGGTTCTGCAAAAGGCTCCATTCAAGGCATGCGATCAGGTACCACTGTGCAAAATGCGTGTTATCGACCGCGAGCTGCGAAGTATCCCATGCGAGACCTGGCGCGTAGCAGAATACTTTCGTGAAAATGATCGGGACACGTGGAAGGACCACTGGGATTTGCGCCAGGACGATCTGCAGCCTCTGTAAGTCACGAGAGGTAAGATAATGCATGCGCATACACTGGCGACACAATGTGCTTACAACAGTGTCCATCGTGGGACGTTCCAGGCATACTCCTTATCAAATGGTTCCGCTGCATCGGCTTCAGTGCTTACGACCACGTCCCGTTAGGCGGTCCAAAATATCCCACCTCTGGCATCGACTTATATGCCAATCCTTCTCCATCTGCAGTGTTCACATAAACATTGTTGCCCCACCAGTCTGGGAACGAGTAGCCTGGGTAGCTGACGGCGAAGAAGATGATGATGCCTGCGAAAGCAGTACCGAAGTCGATGGCGGCGGCCAGGATGTAGTTGTATTTCGCCCACCAGGCGAAGAACTAGATCGATAGTCAGCATTTGAGTGCACAGAATGGTACCTGGATGACACCTTACTTTTCCTTTGATCCAATAGTTGAAGATGATATTGACTATTGCCCATGAACTGTAGTTGATGCCCGTCGCTGGAGGGACGTTGTACGTGCCCACTGCAACATTCACAATCAGCATCGTTGCCGTGAAGCATGATCGCGATACGTACCGAATATTAGTGGCCAATGAACCGTCTTCAGCCAGTCCTTCTTGGTGTACTTCCACGCCACCCAAGTCAGCAACGGCATCAAAGCACCTATCCAGAAGAAGTGCAGAAGTCCACTATAGATCTTCCCAACGCTATACAGTCTACCAGGTCCCACAAGACCCCAGATGACCGATGAAGAGAACACAGTGCGACCACCCGGACAAGTGAACGAATCAGACTGGTCAGAAGAGCAGACATTATCGATATTACCAAGCATCCACAAAGTCACACCGGTCTGTGTCAAAGCGCCCAGAATAGTGGCAAGCCCTTGAGCGAAGAAGACCGTTCTGGGCGCGACCTTAAAGTAGTGACCCAGCTTCTGGTCCTGCGCGAAGAATATACCCTGGCCCACGACATCCACAGACAAGATCTTGAACACCATGTTCGCGAGAGGCTTGCCGTTGAACATGTAGCCTCCAATGAACTCCGACAGCACATTTAGCTGATTCGCATCAACGTTCGTGATACCTTGGATGATGCCGCACGGAACCATGTAGACAGCCGGGATAAGTAGTGCCAGGAAGATTCCATACACTGGTAGCTCCGTGTGGTAATGCTCGACCAGCACGATCGAGAGCGCCGTAAAGATGACCAAGAGCACCACGTTCCACCACCAAGGCACTTTCTTGTAAGGACGCATGAGCCGAGCGTGGACGTCCAGCCTTTGTCTTCCGCGGAGTGCTTGATAAATGTCGTCGCCGTGCCAAAGCCAGACATGCGTCAAAACCGCAGTAATCGAGGCGAAAGAAAGACCGTATACGAATGCAAAGGTGGCGCTCAAGTAGGGCGGGGAGTACTCAGCATACGCTGCGGTATCCAGAGTGCCAGCGGCAGTGAGGACTTTTGTGACGTTGTAGTCGCCTCCGAACCGGTCGTACACATCCGCTGTCATCATTGGCAGATAGTTCGTGAACCACACGCCAGTATAATACAGTCCTGGAACCACAATCCAGAAGGCCACCACGAAGCCAGCAAACACATTGATCGCAGCCCAGCTTGGCGAGAGCAAGGGATTGGTGTTGTATGCAATCTGCGACCAGTCGAAAGTAAGCGGGAAGAGGCCAAGTCCTGTCTGCATTCCGAAAAGCTGGTTGACCACAATGTTGTTTGGTGCAATCCAGCAGATCCATGTGAAGTAGCTCAGTGCCGTGAAAAGGCCTCCAGGAAACCAATACCACAGGAAAGCACCAAATGCGACAATCATGAAGAACTTGATGCGCGAGATTTTCCATCCATCAGCCACAGCGTTGGCACGGCTGTGCAAACTGTTGAGCAGGGCGCAATTGCCGAGTACGCCCGGCCAGATCATACTCGCTGGTTCCACCAGCCACTGATGACACAGTCCAGCGACGCCGAAGCCAAGCACTTGACAGCACATGACGACCAAAACGCTGAATCCTGCTGGTAAGTCGAAGCCGTAAAACTTGACAGCGGCCTGAATGATCCCTGTCGCATCCGCGCCTCCAGCAAAGCCGATCGTGACATTCGACATGATGACGATGACCACATGTTCTTTGATATTGAACTTCTTGTCCGGGTTAATCTTCCACTCGCCGAAATATGGCAAGTTGACGCTCATGATCGGCAAAATGTGCGCCAGAAAAACACCCATGGGATATGCCAGAAGCTCTGCAACAATCGACACAATATGTACGGCCGGATATCGTAGCGAGAAGAATTGATTTACACCAGCACCTATCAAGACCCAGACTATGCCCAGCAACCACATGCGAAGAGTGTTAACCGGCATATCCGGATCATCAGTTTCGGGGACCACAGCTCGTACTTCAGGATAAGGTGAAGTGTCCGCATCGATATCATGGACTTCTGCATCGTGAATGACATCGGCCACATCGACCACGACGGAGTGGCCGCGCTGTATATCGACATCGAGTGGCTCCGAAGTATCCTTAGCGCCAAGCTTCTCTGCAGAACCGACATCTTCCTCAGAGATCTTGTCCGAATGGTCGAGAGTATTGGATTGGACAGCGTCTGTGTCGCGACGCTGTATCGTCCAGGGTCGTCGTATGCGATGCATCCTGTTGTCGTTCTTCCGGATTGCTGAGGTCGGCCAGGTGTCCAAGACACGGGCACGACCAAGACATTATAGCAGCCATTGGGAGTACTGACTTATCATGCTGGGTCATGTAGTGTGTGACACCCCCGACCTTATCGTCGCTGTGGCATGGTTGTTATCTATGCAATGTATGCAGTGGCCAGCATCCGCCGGCGCTAAAAGCAAGCGTGGCAGTCGAAGACATGGGAAGCACTCCAAGAAGCTCGCCAGGAATAGCAAAGCGTTCTCGGCAAATGCTTCAGCAGCCAACCATTACCTGCCAGAAAGCGCGAAATGGAATGAGATACTGAGCCCCGGCACGGCACATGAAATATCGTGATGATGTTGATGTTGATGTGAAGTCGATGAGGTCGCGGTCCGAGATCCACGCTCTTCTCCACGTTCTCCACTTATTCGGCGCAGTGGGCATCTGCGGATCTCGCCTCGCTGACCACCTCTTCCGCATATACAACGGATCTCACATCATATTTCTCGTAAAATGCCCTGCTATCTGAACATCGCTCTTTGATCAACCACGTCCGGCGTCGCATTACCAATAACTGAGCGAACTTTCGAAGATCGCCCACAAAGACCCATGTCGTTAGCATAGCGGCCAATGCCCAATTCACTCACGACCAACAAGAACTTCCCAATGTAACTGTGATAGTGTCGCATGTCCTTGCTCATTATGCATTTACATTAAGTAGTAGTAATAAGTATGTTCATCTGGTGTCTATGCCCCCTTTTGCTGTCCTCATATGTTCATGCTCGTCTGTACATTCCAATCATCATCCATGTTCCATAGCAATCGTATTCGATGCTTTTCGACACCAAGAGCGCCCTCGCTATAAACGCTGCAATTAAAGCAATTGTGTCCCGGCTTTCGTGCCCCTTTCTTGCTTCATACCCTGACCCGGTCGACCAGATCGTAGTCCCTCCCATCCCGTCCCTGGAATCGTGCAAAAGCATAGCGTGCCGTTTCGTGCGCGCCAGATGCTACTGGCACCGGTGTAGCGTTGGCTCGCGCACGACCGAAGCCTCTAACACTGTCTGCGAGGCTGGCTCGACTTGCCGCCGCTGCAGGAACAGGCATGACCTGCGTTACCGGCGTGCTGCTGAGAAGCCTTGTGACCAGGTCAGTCTTGCTCACAGGATTCCTGAAAGCCACATCATCCAGTAAGCGGCTCTGGTGGAAGAGCTCCTTGATGCCCGCGAAAGTCTCCAGATCTCCCGGCAATGTCGCATGGCGGAGCGACGACGGCGGAAAGACTGCCAAGTATGCCAGAGCATATATGGTGACGAACACAGTCAGTGCATAGTATGCGGGCAGATGTGTCGAGATGCGGACAGTCTGAAGCGGAATATAAAACTGTGCCCAGAAGATGCCACTCGCCAGAATTGGGAGCGTGGCGGCGATGAGGGTGATGAAGGACGTGAACGCCACACGCAGGTGCGAGTTGAACAGCGAGCTGAGGGTGACAAACACTGGCAGATCAGCAGAGTAGCTAGTCAGCAGTGTTCGCTCTGCGACATCGCCCCAGGCATTGGCTGCTTTTTCAGGATCGCCACGACGGGTGTGGTGACTCGTGAGTGAGGCGTACGGTGCCAAGCGACGATAGGCGAGGTCAATATCCATCCAGAAGAGCAGGCAAAGCATGGCGAGCAGTGTCGGGATGAAGCTGTACAGAAAGTTCGTGCCACTGTAGCCCATGCTGTTGACCGCTGCAGGAACCATGGGATCAAAGCCGTTTGCCACTGCAGTCGATGGTAGGTAAGACACGATCAGAAACGCCAGGAGTAGCACTATCGCCATTATCGGCCATAGAAGTGCCAGCGATGGACGCAGGTACCATGGCAGAGAAGATCCGTGGCGCGATTCTTCGATTGCCTCTTCTTCGTGGTCTGCGCGTGGCAGGAAAGCCTCCTTCGACGGCCGCGGCTGATCAGGATCCTGGAACGATTCCGGATTGGAGTAGTGCTTCTCACGGATTTGCCCGTCCACAACACCATAACTACGAGCTGGCTTGTCAGCGATGCCGTACGTATGGAAGACCTCGTTTGGTCGGTGAGCCGCATGAAAGTAGCCGAGCTGCGGCACATTCTCGCCCAGATTATCCAGTGCATTGCTGCGCTCAAGAAGTACTACCAAGTCAGCCAGACTTCGCGGATCCCACTTCAGTCCAGTCGTCTCTCGCCGTAGCCAGATGAAGAGAATGATGAGAGCAGCCAGTAGCAGAATGTAGAGTGCGATGACCACCCAGATCACGCCCTGAGTCGCGAGCCAGTTCCATCTGCCTGGGGTGCTCTGGTAGACGTTGAAGGCACTTCCGAGAAGTGGGATTGTGAACAGCTGCAACCATGCGATGAACAGAAATGTTCCTACAACCGGCTGCCTTGCTCCAAAGTGGCCAAAGAATGGCAGCACGAATCCTCTGGGCTGCAGCGGAAGTTTAGCGCCGGCAATGCGGCTGATGACTCGCCGAGAGGAGCCCATGGCGATGAATGGCGCAATGCGGTAGACGGCTTTCTGTATCTCGAACAGCCACATCAACAACACTATGCCGAGCATCGGTGGTAGGTATTCAAAGACGAAATATCGGCCATCGCCAAACGATGCATATCTCCACAAGCCAGTGTTGCCTCGGCTCCATGCTGCCGCGAAGATGAGGCAGATCAAATATGCCAGTAGGAGCAGCACGTAGATACCTAGCTGGAGAGGTCGCAGGATGCCAGGCACGAAGTTGATCGGTGGTTGTCTCGAATCCTCAACAGCTATGGGAACGAAGACGTTGGGACCTGGCTGATGCCGAACGCCAGAACGTGGGTATAGCTGTTGCGAGCCACCGCTCATTCGATCTGGGTTTCGGGGTGGAGGTGCATCAGAGAAAGGCGACTGCTCGACAATGTCCGCTTCCTCTTGAGGCAACTCTTCATATCGACCAGCTTGTGGTTGTAACGGCATCTGCGCACCAGCAGGAATTTGATATGGGTAGTTGCCCTCGATGCCAGGTCCTCCGGGATACCTTCTGCTTCCTCTCACCTCCTCGTCTCTTGTCAGCTGGTCGAGGGCGAACTGAATGTAAGGAGCGTCGTCGACACCTGGCGTAGGTGCATTTCGTTCACGATCGATATCCTGGGCTACCGAGCTTCGTGCGAGCGTGGGTGAGATGCGGCTCCCCCTCTTCGATGCATCATCTTCCATGACTGGGCTGGGTACTGGCACTGGCTTGCGTCGTATGCCACCGCCCCTAAGCTGAGGCTGCTGAGGCACAGGTGCCGGGCCAGCAACAGCAGCAGCTTCCTCCTCACTTTGGCGTCGTTCGCCGTGGCCTCTCATGGGCGTTTTCCTGAACTGTTCCTCGGCTTCTGCTTCTTCCACATGCTGCTGCAAAGGGAGGACGTCGCGCGACTGCTGCGGCGTTCTGTATCGTGATGGCGGGGTCGAATAACGAGTGATGGTCTGCGCGGAAGCTTGAGCCGCTCGAGCATTGAGCAGCTCGCTGCTGTGTGTTGACGAGTTGGAGCCAGAGAGGGAGTAGTAGTCTTCGGAGGCAGTGATGGATTGCTGGGAAGGTCGACTATGAATTACGCTGGGGTTGGAGACTATTTGGGCGATTGTCAGCGATCAAGTGGTGAAAGTGGAGGTAGAGGATGCATTGCATGAGCTGTGACATGGGTGACGCTTGCAAATGCATACTTGTCGGCCTGAGAAGCTTTTGCAACTAGGGACGTACCATTAGTATGCCGCACGACATATTGCTCGGTATTGACGTTGTCCGCAGGCGAGAGATTCTGGTTGTTGTTGCTCGACATTGATCTGTTCGTCACAGTAGTAAGGACCGTAGCATATTATATTATGGTGCGCACGTGAGATAGAGAGCGATAAGAGAGCAGTAGCAGGACCACGGGAATGCAGAACGGTTCATGCAGGCACATGCCGACGACCTACCATCATACTATAATGCCCTTGTTCACACTGTGCTTGTGTATTGAGGAGGTCGGATTGCTGCGGAGGCTGGGAGCACGTTGAGTGGCTGGACGACACTTCGGAGTGGTGCTATTGGCGCATTGTTTGTATTTGCATATTCTTGGTGGTCGGTGACCATACTGTGAGAGTCAAGAGGATGCTGTTGAGCGCGTGCAAGGCAAATGCTGTGCGTCATGATGAAGTTGTTGTAGTGCGTTGTTATCGTCGTCGTGAATCGTGAGGAGAAACAAGACTTGCGACGGCTGGCCGGGTAGAACTCATGATTTCACTAAAGCGGCAATGAAATATTGAAGGACTACTTTCTGCCTCAGGCAGCAGAGTATCCTAGTTTGCCGGAATCTGCCGAGCACGGGATGATCCAACAGCTTCGTCTCCAACATCTCATGTCCTGGCTCGAGCGCATATCACGACCACACACCCACAGACAACACATCAAACATCGCTCAAGATGCCTGGAATACTCGGCAAGAAGTTCCCTACGCCCATCGGTGAGTGCACGATCGCTGCAGCAAGCGCAATGGCTGCGGAGATGAAGACTGACGGTGATGTACAGCACGGCCGATGTGGCCTTTCTACACTGCCGGTACGCTCAATGACCCCTCCTGATGATACGAACAAAGTGGAACGAGAATATTCGGTGTGCTTGTATGCTTCCACGGTACTGAGATTGTGTTATAGGCCTCGTCATCGCATACGGCATTAACTCCTTCGCCACGGTCCTTGCAAACAGTGCGTACATCCTTCGAACTCCTGCGATCCTTCATCCCGACAAGTTTCGAAAAGATGATTGAGGCATACAGAATGTGGTATACTGATAAATCTGTCTCGCAGCCGACGAGTACAAGAACGACCCACGAAACCCAAATGCAAGGAAGTCAGGAGAGCAGAAATAGAGGCCGTATCGATGGGCAGGAGCACGTCACGGATGGACATGGTATCGTGCTAGACGCGACGGGGAGGCTATAAGCATGACCTGATAAGCGTGATCTGACATGAGCTTGGCAAAGCGGGACCAGATGGCAAAACACGAAGCATCCATCAGGCAGCTTCTGTACATATATTCGACCACAATCTCGTTCGTGCGAACTCAGTGTCCACTTGCCAGGCTCCTTTGGATGCATGAATCTTTCTCAGGAGCCGTCACATCTGGTCACTTCTGATGGCGAACCGCAGTGAACGGCCGCGAAGTGTTGTTCACATATGTGCTTCGCGGCACAGCCACAAAGAGACTTCCATCGATTGAGCATCGCGTGAAGGGCGAAACAGCCGATTCGTTCCTTCCCACTTCATGCAAACTTTCACTCACCAATAACCACAGCACAGCAACGGCAACGGCAATACCACCAAAGATGGGATTTGTCATCTAAAAAAACCTTCCTCGCTGACCTCGCCCCTGAGAGGTGCCCGATCCCCCATGGGGTCAGTGTTGACTAGATACTACTGCGATGAAGATGATCAATACCACGCAGAAAATCGCTCCCTGCATCAAGACGCCATGCAGTCATAATTCCTGTCACGGGTGTCTTCGAAAGTGGCTACAAACATCGCATATTCTTCCAATATGTCGCACAGCTCTTTGTGAAGCTCCACCCGAGGCCAAGTCAGGTTATTAAGAGGACACCAACGGCGATGATTACCAAGAGGATGCAGAAGTGGGCCTTGGCGCCGACACAAGAGACTCAAAGGGCAACCACCAACTTATTGACACCACTGAAAATGTCGGAGACAACATAACAAGTAAGGTTCTGGAATATTGGTACCGTAATGATGGCAAGCCGGAAAGGTGTTGCTGGTGGGTGGAAATATGTGCTTTTGAAGTCCTGGCTTCGGGCAGTCATCGCACACACATCACGACCTTCGCGACATTCAACCATCTAAAGAAATGTAACGTGCGAGCCGACGAGCAGTCCGATCCTATTTGCAACGTAGACGAAGGCCAGTTGCGAGTATTGGTAGGATGAGTACGCAAAGCCGTCGTAGCATGTGCATCGCATCACATCTACATCAAACTGTATTAGCTGAGCATACACACTGTAAACCACAATAGACTCAAAACTGCTCAACTTCGCCGCGCGACGTCACGGCGGCTCTAGCTATCCACCACCACCACCACCACCACCACCACCACCAGCAGCGCGGCAGCAATGCCACCTGACATGACCTTACCAGCTAAGGATGCCTTCATGGCAACTCTTACCTCCGAACCCTATAGCACGGACGAAAGCTGTCCGATCTGCTTCAACGTGCGTTATGGTCACAAGCGCTATTGTGCAGAGGATTAATGGGCCACAGGACACCACGAGATGCGTTAAGAGTCCCTGCAGTCACGATTTCTGTGTCGAATGTCTCAACAAGTGGCTTGAAACGTCGCGTACGTGTCCGAGCTGTCGCACCGAACTGTACGAAGCTCAGTCGGAGGAAGGATCGGACGACGAGGCGGAAGCAGACGATGGCTCCAATGAGGGCAATCAAGACGATGATGACGACGAGGGCGATGAAGAGGAATACGAGGGCGACGAAGAGGGTGACGAAGAGGACGACGATGATCGTTCATACGACGCGAACGAGCAGAACGAAGGCGCCGCCTTAGACAGAGAGACCAGCAGTATGTTCGATGGGGATTACTACGACGAAGCGCACGAGCTGGACGCGTACGGAGACCCAGACATGCCCAGTGATGTCGGGGATATGGTCTTTGCGGATTCAGCGTTTGTTAGGCTGCTGTCGATGATGACATAATGCGACAAGTGCCAAGGATATGTCGCGGGCGCTATGTGAGGTATCCGGCTCGACATCAGAAGCCATCTTCAAACATGACCGAGGACTTTTGGCTCCTGTACATCTTAGTCGAAGAGTGATCGCAAAGACTTTGTGGAGATTGGCACGACTCATTTCAATGCTCTGGCGAGGATGCCACTTCTGAAGATCAGGTAGTTTAGCCAGTGCAGAGCCAAGGGAACACAGCGATCACAGGGAACAGTAAGAGTGAGAGCGTGCTTGCCGTCTCAGCTCAACTGCGAAGCTTCGCGGTACAGGGCACGGAGAATTCTCTGGGCACGTGAACTTTAACGATTTTACACGTGAAGAGCCCTTGCTGCACGAACTTCACATGACAACGAAACTCCAGGTCGAGCATTGTATGCGGCCTTCAGAACTCTCGGCTCCTAGTTAGCTGGCTTCAACGCGAATCGCCATGGCGTCGAACATGCCACTACCGACCAGAGACGAGATATTTGCTGCTGTCACCATCATTTCAAACGCATCGGGAGACCGTCCCATCTGCTACTACGTACATCCAGTCGATATCGAGTATGCTTTACTCATGAAGACAACAGGACGTCGCCCAAATCTGAAAATAACCCGCAACCACAAACTGTGCTTCAGATACCTCACTGCCTGGCTGCAAACTTTATACACACGCGTCCGCTCTACCGTCGAGAGTCGTACCGGAAGCCGCTCGCCCTAGAAGAAGAGATTGAACCCTTTGCTCGAAATCATGAACGAGCTCTCGATCCGCTGATCGGAGAAATCGAATCTCATCTTGAGCTGGCAGAGCGCACGTCCGAGGAACAAGAACACTCGTCCTGCTATTATGTCGTCATCATCGATCACATGAACAACAACAGCTCGCTTAGTTAGTATTCAGTATATTTTGCCCTCATGCATTCTAGTCGACGAATCTAGCGAAGTTCAGGGCCATCATATCAAAAAACTACTGTCCGAGCTACGCGTCTTTGCGAACCCAGACAGATGGCTACTGGTCTGTCCGGTCTCTCCAACCTCCGTGTATCGAGCATCTGGAGATGTACTGGCCAACCTGTCTTCACGACGACGGCCTTCGATCACACAATGAGATCGTTCTCGAGTCTCGAGGTGACGACTGACACCTCAAGCTCGCTTTCAGCCGTGAATGCGCCCAACCCGAACATACCTGAGCATCGGGGGCTGAGCATCATGTAGAAATGCATTGACATGGGACAGATTAAGTGCTCTCAACGACACTCGCCGCAATCGTGCAGCACCTCTCCACTAGCGCCGTTACTAGCGCCGTTTTGCATTGCAGCATAGAAAGCAGGAAACATATCAAACAAGAGTCCTCAAACTCAATTCCTGACTCAATTGGAAGAGTGGTGGCCATCATGCTGTCGATGGATGAGAAGCTCTTCTGGTCATCATACCATCTGAGCTTCTAATGAATAATAGCTATGCTGCTCAACATGTCGTCTGACGACACAGCCGCGAGGAGTCATCGCGTTGTGTCCCAACCACCCAGCTATATCTGGACCATTCACGTGTATTGTCTTCCCTATCACGGATCTCATCATACATTCCGGAAAACCCATTCACTTATATGCCACGTTATATGCCAAAGGACGCTTAGTGAAGTGCAGCGAGCCTATACGTGAATCGACAAAACATCGAGCTTATCGACCCATTAGAACCCACTTATTGCATTACTCTCTTCAACGGTCGTCCTCCTTCAACAAGCATTCCGGACAAAGTAAAGCATACAACATAAGCATGGCTCTACAGTCCCAGAAAGACTTCCTCGCTTCCCTCGCTATTCATGCAACAACTTCACAACACAACGACGAATGTTCCATCTGCTACAACGACGCCATCTCCAAAGTCTTCAAGACAGCCTGCAACCACACCTTCTGCCTCGAATGCCTCTCCACCTGGCTAAAAACCTCACATACATGTCCAAACTGCCGCGAAGAACTTTACGCACGCCCCGTCATCGATGACGACGAAGACGAAGATGATGATGACGAAGACGACGACAACGACGCCGAGTTGGAAGAAGCGGAACTATTCGTGACGTTCGAGCTTGCTGTACGTGAAGTCTATTATCAAGAGCTGGAGCGTATTCGAAGAGAAGTTGAAGAAGAGATTATCGAGCGTAGACGACAGAGGGAGGTTCGTGATCGAGGGCACGTCCGCGATGACCGGGCTCGTGGCGAGGTAGTTCGTCGAAACTCTTTCTAATGCTGGGTCACTTGACCCGTTGCCTGACGGCTGGTCTTGCTCGTCCTTTGTCGAGGTTTTGCTTCACATTGCAGGCGTGTTCGGTCCCGATGAGATACGGAAGTGACAGTGTAGCGCTTGGGAATGGAAAGAAAGATCATATATATGATCGAGGAAGTCGCCTTTGGTGACATCGAAGGCGCGCGTTGTTGCCCGAGGCTGAGTTCGAACCTGGAAAAGAGTGAGTTGTGATCTTCGTGGAGCGTGGTGGAGCTCAGGGGATTCGCAGATGCTTCTTTCTTCAGCGTAGTGAACTTTTCCACCGCTATCCTTGAGCAAGCAACGATGAATTGTCAGTGGGTGTGCAATGTTAATTGAGAAAGACTATACCGGCTGTGAACAGTTCTTTCCACATAGCGCATCCAGAATCATCTTGAAGGTAACAACTACTAGCACCCTGTACAACGCGCTACCGAGAACAGCGGGCTGCTCTTCTCGTCTTTTTGATGATCGCGCGGGCTGATATCTTGTCACACTGTATTACTGATCAGCATGACACCGCCTATCAAACGACTTAGCTCGGCACTATTGACTCAAGAGGAGTTCATCAAGATCGAATGTGTGCTCTTCCCTGGCACTTCAGGCGAATGCGCATTGTGCTACAAGGTAAGAGACAGCATCTCGGAGACATCATACAATGGCAGTGCTGCCTCGTCGTACAGGAGTTCCAAGACGGGGTCACGAATCCCTGCAATCACAGCTACTGCACAGACTGCGCAAGTCGATGGGCCGAAGGATCAAACACATGCTCGATCTGTCGTAAAGAGTTCTACGAGATTAAGCCGATACCCATCGAACGATGGGTATCGGATATCAAGGGCAGCCTGGAGAACATCATCCTCGCCGACCGCACTGCAGACGCTCGGATGCACTGGCTCGAGATGGTGACATTTGAGGGCTCCAACGAGGACCAGCTGGGTGTAGCGACTGCAGTATCAGTACCAGTGTTTGTTCTTGTACACACGCGCAGCACTATCAGTGCCGAAGCCATCGAAGACCTTATCAACCACGCGGGACTGTACGCACATTTCGGCTACCATGCGATTCATACCCTGGGGAATCTCCCTCAAACAAGGGCGCTGGAAGATGACTCCCTGCTTGGTGCCTAGGCAGCACCTGTGATACAGGACTTGGAGAGACAGAGCGCCAGCCATCATCGTGGGGTGAACAGAACCTGGTGGCGTCGCGATTTCAGGATGGGATATGTCTGGCGACGATGCGGAGACCGTTCCGCTGCCGTAGCACCAACAAATCGAACACGTGTTGACGTCCGGTGCTTTGCATTGGAGATGCTGACAGATTTGGGTCTTTTCAACGGCCGAGTACAACGATGAGCAGGCTTCACAAAGAGGGCACATCGAATTGCAGTCGAACCAAGTTGAACATACTGAAGAAGGCCATCATGCAAACGAGAAGCTGGTAAGATACCATTCGTCAGACCTGCATAGGTGTAGAAAACGCGGGCGCTGGTGTTGATAGCAAGCTTGAATGTGTCTTGGGATGTTCTGGTAATGGTGTCCTCCCCATCGGCTTCTTCACTTTTGAGAGCATCTGGAACCGCAGCTCCGTCATTTCTTCTTCCTCTCACGCCATATGATCCCGCAAACTCCGTCGTAACTAGTTCAAGCCGCCGACTTTATAAGCCGTTATAAGGGTTGGTGCATTTACCGATCTTGGATGAACAGTGGAGATCGTTGATGTTCATGCTGCCTTCTTTTGTGGGACGACACCATCCATCGTAATGAACAAGCTTCTACTGAAGCGTCAGCTATACGTACTTTAGAGATTGATCTCATGCAACGGACGTAAGGGTATTTGCCCTCTTTACCGACGCCCCTGCATTGCTGACATTCGTAGTAACATATCTCACTCGTAGTTTCATCCTTGAAAGCGCAGACCACGCTGAGAAGCGAGAGAGCAGCGAAGATTGACGCGGAGAATCGCATTTTGAATGTGACAGGTGTTTGCGGTACGTTGATATGCAGCAGTAATTGATGAGAGAACAATGGGACAGAGACAGACGGCTTATAACTTTCCCATCGGAATGATGCCACGACTGATAGTGGAACTAGGTTCAGCCATCTCGCTGTTAGCGTCGACATGTGAAACCGAAGCGCATCCGTGGACCATAAAATGTGGTGACACGGATCAGTGGTGCCTGACTTGCATGTTGCAGCTGTCAACAGCAAAGATGTGAGAGCAAGAATTTCGCCAATCGGATGACCAGGGACTTGGCCATATCGACTCGCTCTCTTCAAACGTGGTTTCTCTCCAGCGGTGGAACTACCAACGGGAACTTCTCGGCATTGCAGACGGTCGCCGGCACTTGACCGACACCTGGCCAACACCTGGAGCCGACATACAAGCGCGCAAGCTCTAGGTCTTCAGTAGTAGTACGCACGACCTCTGGTGCAGTCGACAGTCCAAAGTGCTAGTACGTGATGTGTGCATCAAGGAGCATACAGCATGACGAGCAGGCGAAGGTGCAGTCTGTATTTTCATGACCATTATTCATCTTCACGATTAGATACCCAGCGCCGTACGAAAGTCTTCGGGCTCCTTTGCGCCCCGAATATGTACTCGCTCTTGGTCTCGATATCTGTTGAACGAAGCTCGCGTGAGCCGCTTCATCGTGAGGACTGCATCGCTGGTCGATACCTGGCTGGAGGACGTGGCGCGTTACGCTCGTACCTCGTACAATTTCGAGATTCAGTATATTATCACGGGTCGCGGCATGGTTGTTGGTGGTAGAAGGTTGGTATGGTTTGCGAGGTGAAGTCATCAGATCCTGCAGACTTGCGGCTCAGCCTGCGAGTCTTGGCACTTCAGATAAGCTTCCGCTCGCCAAGAAATCCCGCCACCGCGACGTGATACGTCCTCCTCACCCATGAATCTTACATGTACGTTCACCTTCGACATCTTGTGGTATGAGCATTTCGGTAACTTGTGTCGCTGGCATCTTCATACGTCTCACAGTCTCTGTTTCGTCAGAACATTGAAGATAGCATTCTTCGATACCGATTGGAGACACCGCAGCCAACACCAGCATTGAGTCATAGGGTAGAGGCGCAGCCATCCTTAGCTACTACAGTAAATTAGCTACCGGCGGCAATCTGCTTCACTCTCAGTTCATTTTCTTCTCCTTTGGCCTGCGTGGAATACACAGCATATCAAAAAGACCAGCGTTGATCATCGAAGGCATGGCGAAAAAGCACAGAGCCCCCAAAGAGCTTCCTAACCACAATCGCATACAGCGAAGGACCAAATCTATGCCCAGACCAGCGGAAGCCTCACCCGCCGCAAGAGCCTTATATTATCAATCTTCCAAAGTTCGATGCCAAACGCCATCGAATGACGAGCTCAGCGCCATTGAGGAAACTGGCACCGTAAGCTCTCTGGCAGACCGCTTCCACGCTCTACCCACAGAGCTTCGCGCCGAGATCTTCTCCCACATAGTCGTCCAGCCCGTAAAATGGGACATCCAACATCGACCCAGCTGCTCACGACTCTTCAACGATTGTGACATCACTCCTCAGACTTGTGATTACGGCTGTGCCGACGGACAATACTGGAGCTTCTGGCGTGGGGCCCTAAATAAGGGTAAACAGGCCAATGTATCGCCGTGGCGTAGCAAATGGGCTCCACTACAAGCCAATCCTTATTTGTGTACGGATTGTTATTACAGGTCGGCTCTTCGACCGGGGCCGCACCCGAGGCCGGGATTTCTTTATTGTTTGTGTACGAGACGACAGAATCTTGAAGTCTTGTTGGTATGTAGGCGATGGTATGAAGAGGTAAGCAATTGATGGTGCAGAACCCTCTATTGTCGTATACGTAATTTGTTTAGAGCCGAGAGCCTTCTCATTGGTTCAGTTGTTCGATCAAGACATGACGGTGCATTGTCGACCTTGGCTGATACCGTTCATTCCTGCAGGCTGGCTTGGTTTTCTACACCCGGAACATCTTCGCCTTCGAAGATGCATTCGCATTCGTTCTTTTCGTCCACAATACGAACCCCAAGTGGCGAGACATCATCTCCCGCATCTCAATCATGAGCATGAGCATGAGCTCCGAAGTTTCTCCCGACGCAATCATCATCAACGAGGACGGAGACACTTACCATCGGATCAAAAGTATGGTCCCAGAAAAGAAAATGTGGACATTACTACGAAGCCTGCCAAGATTGACGTATCTGGAATTGGATCACTCCTTCCTCACAGTCCCGGAATTAGTAGTGAGCATGCGGCGACTTGGTCTGCGAAACTGCAGACAGGTCTGTTTCACGCGTAAGCTTCCATACGATCTAAAGTGGGCTCAAGGTACACCGACTGTATGGCCACAGTATGCTAGAAGGACGTTGCTAAAGGGTGGATTGGCTGAAATCATGGCAAGGTGCATCAAGGGAGAGCGGAAGAGGCTGTTGAAGTGTAAGAAGGATGAACTAGAAGGGTTGATGGATCAATTCCGCGACGAGATCGAAGGTGGTTGACGGGTTAATTTATGCATCGAAAGCCGAGCAGGAGTCAGAGATAATGATGCCGCCATAGCAGCCAAACGAGAGAACTTGGTCGCGTCCACTCAATTGGTTACACCTCCGTGCCTCCCCTACGCACAAATTACATACACTATGCTCCCTTCTTCCTCCCAAGGAGCGAAAACGCCCTCTTGATCATCCCCGGCGTAGATAGCGTCTCCAATCGTCCACTCATCTTCTGTGATGTCTCAAAGGGCGCCTGCGTCTCATGCAATGGTATCTCCGACAGGTCACTTGTCTCGTGCAATGGTGTCTCCACTTCCTTCGACATCGTCTCAACCCTTTCGATCCTCTCCACCAGCCCATCGCAACTGACCGAATATCCCTTCGGCACACCATTCCGACTTGGCCTAAGATCCGCAAGCCCGAATCTGACCCTGATACCCGTCTCCTTCGGCAGCCACGCCGCCTCCACGCCCCTCTCCCGAAACTCGTCCTCCCAGAACCGCATCGTATGCAGTTTCAGAACGTGCTCGACAGGAAGATTCCACACCATACCCCACTCACCCACGGGGTCACCCCTAAGCGCGATCTGATAATGTCCCGGATCCGGATCGTCATTATAGTCTCCAACCGTCTGCATATCAGGCCACTGATACGACACCAGAGCGCTGTCAAGAGCACTAGATCTATACCCTCTCCTCTTCTCCCCATCTCGGCATTCTTCGGGATAAACATAATAGCCCAGCTCCTCTCCGGCTTCGTCAAAGACTTTCGTGCGACAACAATCCGCTGTAGCCTCCTCCTCCTCCTCATCATCATCATCCTCCTCAGAACTGGTGACAACACCACCGAGCAATCGCGCCGTAACTTCATACCCCTCTTCTTCAGTACACGCATCAGGGCCGAGGAACACTTTCGCGCCCCGGAACACTTCGCAGCCGATTCTGCTCGCCCACACGGCCTGGTGGGCAGCTTCATGGATAAGCGTGATAGCGAGGTTGAATGAGAGGGATTGATGGAAGATAGGGTCACGGTCTTGAGTCTTGGCAGCCGCATAGAAAGCTTCAAGGTCATCGATGCAGAGGGATACAACGGATTCGTGGCCTTCGATGCCGTTCGAGCTTACCATATCAGGATGACGGGGCTTGACATATGTCTCGCCGTGAGAGCCAGAACCGGTTTCCGAGATGAGGTAAGCAGTCGTCACCGCGAGATTCGCGAGTTTCTCACGGACGAGGAGTACCTGTGCAGAGGTTAGTGATGCGGGTGGTTCGTCAAAGATGTAGATAGCTTTACCTTCGACTGATCTCTCACTCGATATGCGAGGTTCCGTGCACAAGATTGTGTGGAAGACAGGGAGAAGGATTTCGAGGAAATGAGTTGCCAAGCGCAAGGGAGTCTTCAAGGCTTCGTAGTTCCAGTCGCATCCTCCGTTGCGGATGAAGTTACTCTGGTGCCAGAGGGCGTGAACATCGTTGCTGAGATCGCTGGTGTGGACGTTGTACACTGCCTCAACATGGGAGAAGCCATTGTTTCTCAGGAGTTCAGACCTTGTGTCGGCGTTGGGATTGTAGGCTGCTTTGAGCACTTTGACGCGAGAGGATCCTGGACCAGCCATAGTCAAGTAGTCGGCGAGGGTAGCTGTCGAATGAGACGCAGAAATACTGTATTCGGAAGCCTGCTCCTGTTAGCCAGTTAAAGTCGTGCGATATGGTCCGAGAGCTGTGCTGAAGAGAATTTTGAGGACCGTGCTATGGGAGCGCCGAAAAATGGACTATATCCCTCAGGTGGGACAAAGGCATGACAAAGTAGCAACAAGAGCCTTTGTGTGTTGCCCTTTGATAGTGAACCATGGTAGCATTGTTGTAGTAGACTATGAATGATTGCCAGCTGTGACGTCGGCACGGAACACAAGGATATTGTTGCAGCATGTCCCGGAGCTCTGGTCAACCCAGCTTATTTTTCCGTGACATGCCCCCACTGTTCAGACCCTTCCAGCTGACGCGCAATAGTCCCTCGCACTTTCACCAGAGCTTGGTTCGTGGCAATAAGTAGCTCTTGTGTACTCTGCACATCTTGGTCACCCTGCCCCAGAATCGTGGCATAACGATGATCAAAGGTTCTAAGCACTTAATCTTCGACCTTCTTCATTCTCTCCTCGTTGCGCTTCAATTTGCTCTGTATCAGTCATATTTACTTCTCCCGAGCCATACGGCGATATCGACGAAGACATTGTGGTCGTCAACAGGAACCAACTTCGCTCGCAGGATGTTGACGCGACACGCGTGAGCCATGATGCTCTTTTTCGAGCCGACGTCCCTGGCGTAGTCCTTTGAATCGATACTGGCCATTTGCTGGTAGATTGACTTCATGCTCAAACTCATTAGGTATCGGAGTTTTTATCGTCATGAGCATTGAATCACGAATGTTTTCAACCTCCGATCGCGTTTTCCTGGTCTCCTTGGCAAGGTCCTTTCTAGCTCTCGAACCAAGGCTCTTCAGAGCACCAGCAAAATCATCTCGGTTAGGTTATGTCTTCGATGGACGTAACTTCTTCGAGAAAGCTGAACATATCGTCGATATGGGTGATAATTTCGTCTCCGGCACTATCATGCGCCGTCAAGACTGACCGGAAACTGGCTGTGATCTGTGCCAGGAATATATCATGCAGCTTGGCATTCCAAGACAGTTTTTCTGTTCTGATATCTTTCCAGACCGTCTCCAGTGGCCAAATTTCCCGCAGAATGCGCAAAGGTTTGCTTCGTGAAAGTCAGAACATCTATTCACGGGCTTGTCGGCAGCGCGGCGCCATGATGGTCCATGTTCTTCGCAGGTCTCTGCAATACCATTGTCCCATGCCGATTCAAGCTTTTGCCGCATAGATCCCAAAGCATGCGCGCGGCTCTGTGCCATGCTATGCTTTATGCGAGCGTGTATATCACGGTGCTTTTGAAGCAGGGTGTTGGTCAGGCAGGTTTTTATGCACTCAAGCACGACAGGCAGCTGATTCTGTGAGACATCCAACATGTTGACCTTTGCGAGTTCACCAGCGATGGTGTAAAGAAATCTCTTGAATGTGGTAATTCCGGTATCTTCCTTAGCCAAAATAGCGATTTCAGAACCTGATGAGGTATCTGAGTGTTTCGCATATTCTGTTGCAGATGTGAAAACCACTTGTAGATCTGGCGCATCTGGATTATCCAAGATTTCGCGAAATTTAGGTTTCAGCTTCACTGCCAGACCATCATTGGGAATTCTGGCTTGCGCGTCTCTGCGCTTCATTCTCGCGAAGCGCTCCGCAGTTTGTAGCTCGTTTATTGCTTTATTAGAGCGATCCAGGCCGTCGATGTCTCTTTGCTGGCGTAATGCGCCCTGCGGTGCCGATAGTGTTGTTGACGTTGTTCGTACACTAGCAATTCGGCTTCGGCAGCTTCCAAAGTAGCTCTATCTTCATCGGAAAGCGCGTCCTTTTTGGGCTCGTCGACTTGGTGCGCGTAGGTAAGGACCAGTCGAGCATTGTATATCTTGTTCATGCGAATGATTTTCCGCAACATCATGCCGAGCTCCTTGTTATTATCGCATTTTTTTACGAGTGCCATGATGAGGATCCAGCCAGCCTCTTCCTTTATATACTGCAGGGTGTTGTCCACGATGGATTGGACGAGATCCGATATTCCTAGCGTGTCAGCAACAATGATAACCGCGCTCGACAAGGAGCGGGGGGGGGGGGGGGGGGGGGGGGGGGGTGTTTGATAAATGCGCATTTTCTCTAACAAAGAGTAAGGATGCGAGGGATAATTAGCGCCATCGAAAGTGTGCGGTGGCCGCGCAAAATGGCTGGAAGCAGCATGTAGCTGCTCGACAGTCTGGACAGAGATGGTTTCAAATGGTCCGCCTCGTGCTCGTTGAAGATTCTTAGTGCTCAGAGATTCCTGCACGCATTGCATGACTTTGCCGACCAAATCTTGCAGGTCATTGTCGTCGCGGTGTTCGGCGCGGTGTTTAGACGGTCAATTTCGCACAGCTTCTGCGGACTCAAATGCACGGTGGCGTAGTATGGCAAGGAATTTGTCGAAAGCTGCGCTGCTGTGCGATTCTGCCTCGTCATATTCTTCTTGATCTACTTCTTCGGATTCCATAGCCATTGTGCGATTGAGCTCGAAGAAAGACAGCACAGCGTTGCAACACCTGTGCTCATTAGCGCCACAGTCGTAAACAATCGATGTCATGCCCGGCTTACTTTTCAATGCAACGTTTCATCTGTTCGTCGTTGCCGAAGACGGCGTCGAGCACGAACACATCTTGCTGCCCCAATTTGGTTAATTTGTATAAATGGACGAGACTTGTGCCCCGCGAGCCATCACTGCTGGAAGCCAGACCCGGCTGGTCAAATATGCAGCTCGTGAAGAAGCTCTTTCCTAATCCAGTAGCTCCAACCAGTGTCACTGGTTTCGGTGTTGAGGAAAGCGTGACATGGAGCCTTTGAACTTTCTTGCATAACCTGTAGAGATCTGTGTTATGGTGTTCTGCTCTCTCTGAAAAGGAGCCAAGAAGTGTCTCGAGATTAGTGCAAATCTTGATGACCTCTGGTCTTGCAGGCGGAAGGCTGGATGATATGCCGGATGCGCCGGTTGACCTTCGACTGGCGGCAGGGACAAAGTGTCACTTTTAGTTGAGGGTTCGCGCTTGACGCATTCGGCTTCTGTTTTGATTTGTCAGTATTCGCATCGGAGTGGCACTGCTTCACGTTAATACACTTGATCGTTCAACAATTGTATCCAGGCTATCGCTCCGTCGTCGCTTCGCAGTACTGCTGCTTGAATCTGCTGTGAAGGCAGTCATTGTATTGATATTGGGCTATGGGACAGTAGTAGGGGTGATGATGAGGATAGGAAAGCGAAATGATGAGGAGAGAGAAAGAGAAGAGCTGGGCAGACACTATGTGGAAGTGGTGCGTGGAGGCATACATGTCTGGCGTTTGTCGCTAACCCGCATTCATGACAAGCCAGACATGCATGTGATGGTTGTTGAATGAGACTACGGACCATCATGGTGCAGCTCACCGGTCAAGCATGCTGGGCAGCATTGTCTTGGAAGTACGAGAAGGCGGATGTTGGGTCTGGTAGCAGTGACGGTCGTAGCGACAGCAGCATGGAGAGCAAGAACGCTCTCTATCGTGCTCTCAGTAGACTTGATCGACTCGTCCGATAGCGAATGCCATGGTAAAGCTTGAAAGGTGAAAGGTGTAGCTCATATCCAGTCATCTCTCGAAAAGGTGCCAGCAGAGTGTTCCGATGGATACGTACAGCGAAAGCTGGCAGCCAACTCCGATTTTGACAATTGCTGGCGGCGGTGATAGTCGGTCACATCCGCTCGCACACGCCATTTAATGTAGGTGGCGATCGGAGGTGAGGTTGACGATGTTGAGAGGGGGAGAGTGAAGTGTTGATATTGGAAGAAGAGAAGTTTGGGGTCGCGTCATGTTCGTGTTATCTGCCAAGACCGACAACAAGATGCAGGCACGTGATGTACATGCTCTATCTTAGTCACCATCTCATGCTCCAGGTGGCTGGTCATTGACACCGAAACAATGCCTCTTGCCACAATGCAACGTTTAAAGGATTTGACACAAAGAAAAGCGCCGTCCAACTCCTGCTGGCCATTCCACGCTCTCTATTTCTGTACTGCATCCCCTTTGTCTTTGTCGTCTCTTTGTGTGAAGGTGCTGTCGTATATCGACCGCAGCTTTCCGTCCTTCTCTTGCCTTGTCTGCCCCCTCGACACACTATCGCCACAGCACATTACACTTCACGGCTCTGGCAGTCTTTTTCCTGTGACATAGCATGCATTTCTCTACAGCACTTTTCACTCTCTGCTTTACCGGCGCGCTGGCAGCGCCAACACCTCTACTGCAAACCCGTGGTGCCTTGTCCAACAACAGAAGCACGTGCAGCGCCTACAACAACGCCGCCTGGAATATCGACCAATCCGTCTACCAGATCACTGTCGGCCGCCCTTATCTCGATGGTGCCCGCTGCGACGAGATCAAGAGCAAAGTCGGGACTCTTTTCCAGGTAGACAGCTTGAAGTGCAGCGGCGCAAACAAGAACAAGAACACCAAATTGACCATCTTCTCGAATATGAGCCCGGAAAACTTGGCCAACATCAACAAGGCGCTGCACAAAGCCTATCCTGAGATCGAGTTCTCCTGCCCGAAGGATTTGGCGTACGGGTGGTGATGCGACTGCTGTTTGCAAACATAGCACGTCGTCTGTACGATCTTGAATCTTCTGTCCGCAGCTCAGCTGCTCAGTACATCGCTCGAAGCGACTGAAGCGCCGCGACATTCGTTCTTGCCACAGCGCCTTGTATCCGATCAACATCAAGACTTCTACAGCCTCAGTAGCCTAATGCCAGAGGGGCATGATGATATGCATCAGACACACGGTACAGTGTTCCCGACTGCGGGTATCGAATTCAGGGTGAGTTTTTCCTCGTCGAACTTGACGAGCGTTGGTCCATAGCTTTCATATTCATTGGCTGCCAAGCATCCTCATGTTTCATTTCACTGAAGTTATCCTTACCTTTCCCTAGCTTTCGCTCTGAAGTAATCGTGAATGGAAGTGTATGGCACTTCTTGCCAAGCTATTTGAGGACGTATGAGGACTACATTCGTCAACGAAATGACACGCCGAAGCTGCCAAAATCCTTCTTTTCTTCATCCCGCTGCATACTGTTGAAATTCGCTTCTACAACCTCGCAAGCCCAAAATCACAATAGCGACAGCAGCGCGATCCAAAAGCACCAACGCTACTCGAGTCCAATCCAAAACACAAGAAAGCGGCCGCTACCAACGCTCAGCTCCCACAAAACAAAAGAAAACCTTCTGCCAACCAGTAATCCCACCCAGCAGCACAAAAGCCACCCGCCTCAATACCAACAATCCAAGCAAAGCGCAACCAAGCAAGAATGACATCCTTCACCACCACCACCATCCCCCCACTAACCCCAACCCCAACCCAGCAACCACCTCCTCCAACACCCCCGATCCCGACTCCCGCCCCAAACCCCAACTCCCAGCGCGCCACCCCAATCCCCTGCCTCGACTGCCACGATGGCCTCTGCCGCAAACACCACATCGGCGACTGGCACATCTACGCACAAGCACTCCGCGCCAACCCCTCCGTCGAGCAACGCGATAGGATGGGTTCGATACCGAGGGAATGGGTTTGTCGGTGTAGTCGAAGGGTTTGGAGTTGTGGGGGGCGGTGTCGGTGTTGGTGGGGGAGGGGGCATTTGAGGATTTGGGAGGAGCGGAAGGCGGCGCGGGGTGAGACTGGAGCGGGGGTTGTGGGTGAGGGGAGGGGCGGGAGGGATGGGCGTACTGCTGCGAGGGCCGCGAGTATGACTCCGAGTACAGCTGCGAACACTGCTGCGAGTCGCCACCGTGCTAGGCCGCAAGGTTTGAAGAAGGAACAGAAGATGTTGGATGAGATTCGAGATCATAATGGATCTGGGGACAAGGATCCTTTTCCGTCGGGGTCGTTCTGGACTGGTGCGAGGAGGGCTGTGAGGAAAGTGACGAGATCCTCGACGGCGAGGAGTGATGCGCGCTGGGAGCGGACGATGCCGGCTGAGGCGCCGAAGGAGGTCAAGGAGGATAATGGAGATGAGGAGTGAGAGGCTCTCGCGGCGCTTAGCTCTCTGCTACAGTACCTGTGGCTGCGAAACTGTCGCCTTGAGAGGTTGGCTGGGTGGAGTCAAAGATTCTCGGACGTTCGGGAGTGCTTGTCTTTCAGCGCACTGGAGCGATAGGAATTATGATCGGGACTTCGCGTGGCGGAGGTGTCTCGCAACCCGGCGTCGTGCAATAGTGGGAGGTCCTTTAATGGTATTGATATCGAGCGCGGCGTTGTTCGTATGGAGTTAAATAATGGAAGTTGGACGGCAAATACATCTTCTGGCTCTGCACATAGAATGGTTCCTCGGAAGCGATGCATGTATGGCGCAGCGAAGCCGATGAGCATTTCCGCATAGCGCTTGTTGTTGCAGAGGTATCTCATGGCCCTGCGTGATCACACGATAGAAAACTCTGTAATTGAGTATTTTACTGACTCACTGTGTCTTCGCAATCTCATTGACAGGCACACCAGCCTGTCCATCCCGGTTACTCCTCCATACACCACCATCTTCAAACCACTCCTCCTTCCAAACCTCAACTCTACCCTTCACCAACTCCAGACACTCCTCTCCGGCCTCCCATCCCGCTTTCCGATGAGCCGCTGACACGGCAATAAGTATGCTCTCCTCTCCAATATCCACTCTGCCAAGCCTGTGCGTCACAGCTATGGCAACGAGATCATACTTGGTTTTGACAGTCTGACAGATGGAAAGGAGAGATTTGAGTGCCAAGGGAGGATAGGTGGAGTAGGAGAGATGTGTGACAGTTTTGGAGTTGAATGAATCGCGGGTGCAGCCTGTGAGATGAGAAGAATGTACTTAGCCTACATTGCTTGATCAGTGGTGTACTGCTTGATCAGTGAGGTTATGACGAACCGGCAAAGAGAACTACGGCCCCGGCTTTGGGGCTTTTCACTCTGTTGAGTTGTGCTTGGGAGTCCAGGGGATCGTAGGTGAGGGAAACGTAGATGTCTTGGTCTAAGAGGGACTTTTCGCCGTCAAAGGTGTGGGTTGACGCCATAGTGCTTGTTTGGCACAGATTCAAATGAGAATACTATCTGAGGTTGATATGAGGTCCGCTGTCCAGTTGGCGCCTATCAGGTAATTGGCATCTATCATATATCTTCTGCAAGTCAAAGATGAGGTTGAAGTGATGTTTGAGTGGGGTCGATTCGGTTGTGCTTCCGAAACAACCGAAGTCCAAGCTTCCTGACCCCTGTTCGTTCGCATGGTAGAACTACACCGTTGCTGCCAGTCCGACCATCTTCTTGAATCTTGACATCAACGACAACACACCAGGTGAGTCTTTCCGCCATCTCCGCTGAGGCCGCTCGACACTGACATACAACAGGCGACTGAATAAAACGCCAAAAGCACCGCCTTTGCACGTAGTTGACACGAACGACCTGACGCGACGAACGAGCAGCGACAAGGGACAAGCGAAGCCACAGGAGACGCGGTTGCCAGTGGAGACGGGCACTCATTGTACTTCTACCACAGCGCTGTAATCATCAGAAGAGACCGGAGGATATCACGGGACTTTTATACCTTGTACAATACTGCTATTGCTTGCAAACACCGGTGGCATCGGGAACGAGACAATTGTACGTATGCGTGAATGTTTCGAGGCAGTGTCCGTTGGTGAAGCGTTGGAGTTATGAAAGCGGAACGGCAACCGCCACGACGATTGAAGAATCTGTAACTGATTGTACCATACTCAGACCTGACCTGCCACGGCACGTGTACATAAAATACACAACGCAGGATCACTTACCACTTTATCCAGCGCTCTTTCCAAGCCTCAATTTGACTTGACAGACACTGCCAGTGGCATTGGCCGCCCCTGACAGCACAGCGGTCTTCGAACAGCGAAGGCGCGACAAGACCACCGGCACCTACCCTCGCGTCTCGCACAGCAAGTAAACATGTCGGTCGACGACGAGAACTTCGACATCGACATCTACGGCGATGCTGAGAAAGAAGAAGCAGAACCACAAGCATCGGTATCACACGACAACGCCGAAGACGACCTCAACTTCGGCGACGATCTATACGACGGCACAACTGACACTCCAGCACAGAACAACAACCAGCATCAATCGCGCACATCATCTACTCCAGCCTCACTTGCCGGCTCCAAACGCAAAGCTGAAGACGACGGCTATAACGGCGACGATCAACACGACAACGATACACCATCCCAAGTCCCGTCTGATCAACAAACCCAGCGACAGCCCCGCGACCCGCACGCCACCACCGCTCTGAAAGCAACAGAACTGCACTGGTGGATCACCGAAGAAGACCTGCGCTCCTTCTGCAAAAGAGCTGGCGTGGAGAAAGAGCTCATCGACCTTTCCTTCGGCGAGCACAAAATCAACGGCAAGTCACGCGGTGAAGCTTACCTTGAGTTTTCCAGTGCCTATGCTGCCGATGCTGTGAAGCGTGAAGTGGAGAAGAAAGACAATCCCGGCGGGAAGAAACCCTCCGACGAGAAGGACACTGCCGACGAGAAGAAAGACTCTTCCGGGGAGAAGAAAGACCCTTCCGGCGAGAAGCGCTTGAACTCATTCACCATTTTCTTCACATCTGCCAATAACCCTTTCAAAGGACGAGATTCTGGTGCATCGGGAAAGAAGGAATCAGGTGCGTACAGTTCGTTTGGTGCCAACAGAGGCGGTGGCGATTTCCGCGGACGCGGCGGCTTTGACAGAGGCAGAGGCGGCTTTCGAGGTGACAGAGGCGGTGGCTTTGGAAGGGGAGGTGGATATCAGCAAAATAACAACATGGCAAACCAAGGTGGATATGGTGGAAACTTCAACAACCCTATGGGAGGTATGGGTAACATGAATCCAATGGGCATGATGGCGGGTATGATGAACGGCATGATGCCAGGGATGGGAAGAGGTGGGATGATGGGTGGAGGTAGAGGAGGCTTCGGACCCGGCATGGGTGGCATGGGAGGCATGCAAGGAATGGGAGGAATGGGAGGCATGATGCCGGCTATGGCAAGAGGCGGTATGATGAATAACATGAATCAACGCGGTGGATTCGCTGGTGGTGGCGGTTTCGGACAACAGGGCGGCGGCTACGGTGGCAACGCTGCAGGAGGTTACGGCACTGGTGCGACTCAGAATAAGAGACCGAGGACCGACGGCCAGTAGGGTGGGGCCGTTGACTCTCCTTTGCAAATTCTTGATGGCGATGCTGAGCCGCAAGGTGTACAACAACAACCGCAGCAGCAGCCACAGCAGCAGCAGGACGTACATGAACACCAACAAGAAGAACAGCAGCTGCAGCAGCAGGACTTACATCAATATCAACAGGAGCAATTAGCGCAATATCACGAATCACTGCAATGGCTGCAAGAATCACATCAGCGGTTCTACATATACGGGTCATGTTACTTGCAGCATCCTCATCATTTACACCAAACTCTGTGGCAGCAATGGTTCTCGGTGCAACCCCCTTGGTAGCAGCAAGAATACCGGCAGCATCAGGAGCGAGTGCAATGGCACAACGAGCAATGGCTGCAGCAAATGCAGCAAATGCAGCACCAACAGTTACAGCAGGCGCCACGGACTGAATCATACCCCCATAGTTACTACCCTCCCTATGATTTCCCTGACGGCTATGGCGTCTCCCAGCCCGTCCCCTCCAACAACTTGGTACCAGGCTTTGACTATACACAATTTCAGATGACCATGCGCCGGACGGATGGAGTCTGGATATGGTGTCCAATGCATCCCAGCTGTCGGTACGTGCACTGTTACTTTCATCCCAGACGTTGCGTCTGTAACCACTGTACTACTTATCATCTCGACATTACGCCGGAGGCCAGGAGACGGTTGGCTCGAGATCATGCTGCTCGTCAGGAGGCGTTGAGGGTCGAAATGGAGAATTTGAGACAAACACATTGTGCCGAGGGTAATGAAGAAGAGGAAAGTCTGTTCAATACACCTGCGGTCAGGGGATGGGGTCGTCATTATAGGGGTGGGTAGAGGTTGTGTATGATAGTCTTTCGTTTCTTCTGTATTCTCAGGCCTTATGGCTACTGATTTTGTACTGGTGTTTCTGAGGTTAGTGTGGCGTAACTTATGATACTGGTGTGCAGGTGCGAGATGTGGGAAAGGCGGGAGGATGATAGAATCCGAATCGCCGATTCTCCTTGACCTTGCTCAATGCTCTTGAAGGCGTCTCTGGCCGAGTAGAGTTCGATGGCGGATGCCGTGCACGCGAAGCCGACCAGGATCAAGATCGTTATAAATCATGTATAACGAAGATTAGGTATCGTGACTCGAAGCAGGCACAACTCCAGGTAACCAAGCTAACGAGATAATACCAGCACCTTTCAGCTTCAGTTCCCTTTCGGGATCCGCGTTCTCCATGTGTACCAACCATGCTTGTAGGCGAATTTGATACACAATCGCCTCTTTTCGTGCAACCTACTGCGCACGTATCCACCCGCGACACTCAGCTAATGCCTTAGCATTGAACATGCACACTTCGAACCCGATCATAACACTTTGTCTCGGCATCTCAGCACCGTGGCAGCAAGCGAGTCATCGATTCGTACACGCTACAGCGATATGACTACAAAAGTACCAAGACCACCATTTTCGGTTTCGTTGCATCGCGCGACCTGCAATAAGACCATGTATGGAGACGGGCACGACCAGAGCAAAAGAACATGGGAGAAACATGGGAGACTTTGGAATTCTGTCGCCGCCGCGGACCTGGTGTATCTTGCCACTGGATGCGAAGTATGTGCTCTCGGACTATTACCGACTGTATGAGCTTCCGACTCGCAAGGCGCTCTGGCCCGATGTGCGCGGCATCGAGCTGACCACGTAAAAGAGCTGGTAAGCACGCGAACTTTGAGGATTATAGCATAAGCTTCAGCATGGTCAGCTTCTTCGAAACACTTGAAGCGAATGGTACGCGCTGTTTTGGTATTGCGGGCACGGATCGGGCACGACCTTGAGGAGATTTGGAAGCAGAGTTTCGAAGCTGTTCGAGATGTCGGTCCTGTGGCTAGCGGAAAGACCTTCAGAAAGCCATCGAGAGCCCGTTGCGCCCCAAGAATTTCGACTGTCATAGCATACCACACGACACAACTCGGAACGTTGTGCGCAGTTCTTGAGCAGGGTCGCCAATTATCCACAAGCATATTGTGCAAGTACTGCGACAGTCCCTCGAAATGGACGGCTTTATAACGATACTTACCGCGATAGAGCGCCTATTGGGATCTTACCTCTGGACAGGACTCTCCTACATCCACAACTTCGCGATCAAACTAGCCGGCACTTCTCTGCTCTTTCTGGTCATGACGTCCGGGTGCTTCTGGGCATCGAACAGCAGCGCGAAGTTCTCAATACACCACCCTCGATCTGTTGTCAGAGCAGCACTGACATCTGCCATCGAGCTCGTCATCAGTTTTATTATCGTTTCTCTCCTCACTTACAGCGTCATATGCTGGTTTGTCGGGAATGCGATCGGGTGCGAGAAGCTCTTGAACAGTGCTCACGATGCATGGAGAGCATACAAACGATACGACGAGAAGTACATCTCGCGGAAAGAAAAAGCCATACAAGTGCGAAAGGTCGACGGTTGTACGAGTATAATTCCGCGATCTGAGTGTGTGCCTTGGAGGGAGGTGAAGGGCGAGGAGTGCCCGATCTGTAAGATGGCTTTTCGAGAGAGGAGGAGGTTGAAGAGGAATCAGAAGCGGACTCTGCAGGCTGTACGTTTGCGTTGTGATGTTGGTCATGTGTTCCATGTGCGTTGTATAGAGCAATGGTGGCAAGCAAGTGGGAGAGTGAATTGCCCTTTGGATCTACAGAGCGTTGTCTGAAGAGGAGGAAGTCGTTCCAGGTACCATGTCAAAAAGAAAGCGACCATAAAGCAGAACACCCACCAAGTATATGCAGACGTAGGCATCGATATTGACTGACGCAAGATTCGGGCAGTTGGCCGGTAATGCAGGCGCTTATGGCAAGGCTAAGACCGCGATTGTTTCGCAATAAATAACCACGTTCCGCGAATCCGACGATTATCGACAGCTACAGGACACTTCTACAAACAGCAGGTCCCACGAGGATCCTGTGTGAGAGTAGTGTTAGCGCTCCCGAGCTGAGCGTGCGGTTCAGATCCTCGGACGACTATTCTACTCACAGCCATGCATCTTCTCAGGATACGCCCGCTCTCTAATCTCTTGGGAAAGACACTGACATGCGGCTTCTCAACGTAAAAACTCTCAAGCTACATGAGATTTTCGGAACCTTCTCAGCCATGCTCTTTCGAGGCATTATCTCCAGATACGCTATTCTATCGCATCGCTAGACTGACGATGAGAACATTTACAAGGAGTTCGACGACGGCCGCAAAAAAATGAGTCAAGGCTACAAGAAGACTCTGAACTTTTGTCACTTTTCGCAAAGCAGCGAGGAATTCTAGCAGGACTTCGGGCCTCGATACGATGGGCCGAGACCTCCGCGAGTTGAATGGTATAGGGTTGACATCTGCTGCAAGATATCGACAAAAGAAGTAGTGCCAAACTTTCGGAGACGATCAACTCACTGTATCAGTATTACAGCTCTGCCGAGTGCTGCATTGCTCACATCGCAAATATCGAACAATACAATGATCGACCCGACTTCTCATGTCAAGATTTATCTGGAGTCATATGTGGATGGTCCATATGCGACAGTTGTAGCGCGCTGAGCCATTAACTAGAGCGATCTGCGTAGTTGGACATTGCAAAAACCCGTAGCGCACAACGACGCTCTATTTGTCTCCTCGAAATGGTGCCGGGGTGGCTGGAAGGCGCAGAGAAGGGGGCCTTTGTCGTTGCCGTGTTGAAGGTGGGCAAATTCCCGTATCAGATGGATTTTGGCTTATGTGTTGCTGAGGCCAATCGCGGTCTATAAGCTGCGTATCGCAGAGCGACTCTCGTGGATCTCAGAACGAAAAACGTCGCCTACATAGGACACCGCGTACTCGCTGCTTGAGCTACTCGACATCAACATACCTCCACTGCACGGAGAAAGGTTCGCGCGCATAGACAAACCTACTACAACCGATTCACCATTCGAACTCCAAATGACGAATCCGTATCTGCATTTACTCTGGCCAGAAAACAGGTCAAGACGATCCCAGCGCTCAATCAGACGCAATCCAACGCCCGAACCAAGCAGCGTACTCGCTCGTTCGATAGAGACACCCGCACAAGCTCACGAAATCAGGGGCTGAGGTGGCATATTCGTATCGGCGAGGCGCTCCTGGCCAGTGCGATATGCTGGCGATACTAGTGAGTCGTTGCAGATGTCCATAGGATGAGCACGGTCAAGACAAAAGGGGTTCAGGCATCTGCTGCATACTGCTTGTTCGTAGGAGCCGAAAATGCGGCCACTGGGGTCGAAGAGCATGTATACTGGCTACCAGGTTCTTTAGTCGTGGAAGACTTGAGTGGTACAAGCTCAGGGCCCGAAGTAGCGAGCTGCGATGGGTTAGGAGCGCATGTGCTCAGAGGCTTTATATCCTCACCGGATCTGAGGGCTGTGCTTTGTTGCTGGTTGACGATGTTGGAACAACCGAAGCCACGGTGACTCTGTTGTATTTGCTACAATAGTACGTCGTGTTCCAGGAGAATAAGAAGCGAGAACCAGTCAAAGCAGGCGGTCCGGCTGGGCCCATATAGTAGAGGAGTTTAAGCAGATCAATGTGCCCACAACGAAGACACATTGCACCTCTATGGCATAGACTACAATGCATCACGAGCTTTGCCGCATACGCATATCACCACCTCCAATCAATAAACCGGCTTCTGCACCCTAGGATAATCCCCATACCAAAGCCCATAAACCTCCCTACAAATCCCATTAAACTTCCCCCTCTCCGCCTCACCCACCAGCTCCTCCCTCCCAGGGACCCCAATCTCCCCCACCATCCCCTCCCTCCATCCCGGGCCCGCCCCCGGGTCCTTAATCCACTCCACAAACCACCCATGCACACTATCCGCCAACCTCTGCTCGCGCTCCGTCACATCCTCCAACCCCTCAAAACACTCATTGCCCCCAAGAAAAAACGGCACTTCGGTCCCATGGCTGGCACCGATTCCCTCGATCCCGAGGATATTCGAATAGTTCCCAAAGAAGCGGTACTGCCACGTCTTCTGGCTCCCGCTGCGGAGATCGAGCATATAATCCACGGCGCAATCGAATCTCGCGTCGCCGTACTGTTGCCCGCTGACGGCGGAGTCGGCGCTGTTGTTGTGAGGATACGCCGCTAGGATGATGTCGTCTGGGATCTGGCCTACGTCCGCGGCGAAAGTGTTGATCCAGGCTGTGAAGTTTTTGTTTTCGGCAGCGTAGACGAGTTGGCCGAACAGACGACCTTCGTGGGCGGAGTTGCCGGTCAGGAGGGGTACGTGGGAGGGATATTGGCCGGAGTGGAAGCGGGAGATGTAGGAATGGGTGGTGAAGCGGGTGATGTTGTCGATTGTGGGCGTAAACCATGTGTTAGCAGAGGAGTTGAAGAGGGGAGTCTGGAACTCGGCGAATGGGACGTTGCGCATGCAGGTGAGTTGGTCTGTGAGGCTGGTGTTGGACGAGGTGGAGGTGGGACAACCGACTTCGGTGGCCAGGGTGTCGAAGGCGAAGTTTTGAGGGGCGTAGGCAGGTCCCGATACGACGTTCGCGCTTGCTTGCCAGGCTCCTTTAAGCCATGTGTCGGGGTGGTTCCACAGGTAGTGGTCGACGTGGACGGATCCTGAAGAGTGGCCCCCAAAGACGATGTGGTTCGGGTCGCCGCCGAAGGCTTGGATGTTGCTGTGGACCCAATCTAGGGCGGCTTCGACGTCGAGGATACTGAAGTTCTGCGTTGCATTTTGTGGCAAGGCGGCTGTGTTGGGCGACGCATAGATCGATTCGCGGCTGTTCAGGTTGACATATATGACGCCTTTACGAGCGAAGTTGGTGCCCTGGAGCTGAGAGTTGGAGGACGAGCCTGTTACCATAGCGCCGCCATACATGAAAACGAAGACCTGGACAGTGTTAACAAGCGTGGTCCTAAACGTGACGGAGGTGCCGTACAGGTAATTTGGTCCCATTGGACGGAGCCCAGATATTCAAGTTGAGGCAGTCTTCGCCTTGGCGGCTGTAATTTGAAGAGGATGTGATGGCTTGAGGGCAAGTAGGACCGTACTGTGTTGCATTGAATGCGTTAAAGGTAGGAGACAATGGTTGTGGTGGTGTCCACCTGCAGATCGTTTCAGGTTGGCAATCGCTACAATTACCGGGCAAGACATACCTGTTTTGTCCACCTGTCGTTTGGGCATAAGGTATACCGAGATAGACAAAGTTACCGTGAGCGTCGGTCGAGCCATGTACGATGCCTTGTGGCAGGAAAGCAAGAGGTTGCGGACGTGCAGCTGCGCCAAGTGTGGCGGTGATCAGCACTGACAGGTTGAAGCACCTCATGATCGTTGTACTCAGTTTTGGAGGACTCCCTCACTGCTTGCACAGTTGGACCCGGAAGATATGACAAGAGGGAAGACATAGCGACGGACCGATGGCCTGGCTTTGTGTAAACATCTAACCATCTCCGCGAAGGTCTGTACCGACTGTCTATGAGCCACACGGCCAGCACATTGCCAGTCCAGACACGGCCCGGGGTAATACGCTCGCAAATCTCGTTCGTTTCGAGACACCATTGAGACCGAGCCGTTCGAAACCTTGGGCACAGATGACACCGCCATGGAAATCGTTCGGATGGGTAACGAGGTCAGTGCTGCCGACCGAAGAAGTCTCCATCGCCGGGCTGTCGAATAACTCCCATTATTTCGTGCGTCCATTGACCGACTGTGTCCGGATGCCAATGTATACCACCTCGATCCACTTGACCCACAAAGATGCTTGCAACGATCAGACCGGGACAGGGGAGCATTCCCTGGATTCATGAAGCGAGGTCATGAAGATACCGAAGATGTGGCTTGATAGATAAGGTATATCATAGATAGGCCTATACACATTCCGCCTTACGTTTCTGCCTCTGCATATCCTCAATGATCGTGCTCGCCGTTTTTCAGTGCTGTGGGCAAAGGCCGCCCTCCCGCTATCTGCTTTTATGCGACCCGCTCGATGCACTTCCAGTGGTCTGTAATCATCCTTTCAGAATGAGTGACTTGTTCGCGCAAGCATGACTTGTTGATCTTTGCTCAGGTGTTGTCGGACCCTGCTGGCTCGGCACCCTCTTCTCCGATCAAGCTCGCTTTTGTTCTTCAGCCAAAGCAGAGCGCAGTCTACTCCCGCTTCTCATACAACAAGATATAAGCGACCTTGTTATCTCTCACCGTCGGCTTAGGGGTTCTCTTTCCAGCTGAACTTGGTGTAGCAGTACCATTCGTGGCAGCAGTCGCGTTCGAGAACTTCTTCGCGTGACCATTGACCGCAGACCATGGCTTCTCTTCCTGAGGCTCTTCCTCGTCGAGCCCAGCGAATGCGTTGCGTTGCTTCTGCAGCTCCTGATCGTCCTTATGCTGTTCCAGTGCCTTGGCAAGCAGCTTTGGGTCTTCTTCGCTGCCGCCTTCAGCAACGTCTTCTGCTCGGATGCGACGGATGACGGTGTCGTCCATGCGTACCCACTCGCGGGAATCTTGACGAAGGACATCGACGGTGTAGTGACCACCCGCAGCGGACTTACCATGGTGATACACGACAGCGGTCAGGCGGTATCTTGGCACTGGCTTTGCGGCGCCCATGCCGGCTCTCTTCGCAGGCGAGAAGACTTCTTTTGGGATCTCGAGATCAAGTGGGTAGCCAATCTTCTTCCAAATCTTCTGTGTACCGCCGCTGTTCTCATATTGGAAGCGCTTGAGGTGCAGGACCAGCACAGGGGGCAATGTCTCGATGAACACCTGCTTCTTGGCAGTGTTACCGCGACCGCCAAAATCGCCTTCGAAGGCTTCAGTCCTGGTCAGGCCTTTCAAGGCATCGATAATGTTGTTTACGTTCTGCGCGCCAATATCAAGCTGAAGTGGCTTATATGGCTCCAGAGTCACCGAGTCCTTCTTGCCGGGCACGCGCAGCTCTGAGCGAAGGTGGCCACCGAAGATCTTGGTAATTGGTGTTGGTGCATCTTGCTGACCGGCAGTCCGAGTCTCGGATGCTTTCTGCTTCGGGCCCACCTCTAGCCAACCGTCATCTGCTGCAGACTTTGGTGAAGGGATTGTGGACAGTGGTGTGACGCCGTTCTCCTGTCGCTTATTGTCGCTCTGACCTTGCATGACCTTGACACACTCGTCGTGCAGGCCTTCGAGCAAGAAGCCGAGGAACTCCTCGGCATCTTGCTGATGACCTCTCTGCAAGACTGGTCAGTACGTCTTCCATACAATTTGTGCTGCAATGCAACTTACCCTCATGCTCGCGAAACGTGGCAGCCTCTGAATCACCTCGTAGACATATTCAGGAGTGACTGGCTCGCCATATTGTTCCAGCTGCTCTTGCTTGAGCTGGGACCTCAAAGCCTCGGCCGATTCAGCGCTAGCAAGAATTTTGAATTCCCTCATGAACATAATGACCGCGTCAATCAGAGGGGTATCGCTTTTCATAGAATGTACAGTCCGTTGCCGCACCTGGTCCAGAAAGCTGTAGAAAGGAACGCAGAAGACCAAGACTTGAAGAATCTGCGTCCATGTTAGTGTCTCGCAGGCTTATGATCGGTGACAGGACTCGTACCGAATTCATATAGCACATATTACCAGTGTTTACAAGCCCTCGAGGCTCGAGAAAGGATATCTGAAGATCACGCTGGACGTCATACTGTCTGAGTGCATCCGCAAGCGGTGCACTTTTAGGCAAAGGCGGGCTAGTGGTCACAACATTGCCATTGGTGGTCGCTGCAGCGGCGGCACCAATTGCGGGCTTGGTGTTTCTCTTGACGAGGTCAGCCCACGATTTCGGAGCTGAAGCAAATGGTAGCTTTGGCTTCTCCTCCTCAACCTTCTCTCGCTGTTCTGCAGTCACAACAGATTGTTCATCATCTGCCCTTGGTGTAGTCTGATTCTCCGGTCTTGCTGGTGTTGCATCCTCGGCAGTGCTTGGTCGAGAAGTCGTTTCCTTGTTTGGCTTCGGCAAGCCCGGAATGACAGGAACTGCGATCTTGCTCCTCGTATCCCGTCTTGTATGCTGCTGTGTAGGTGTTGCCTTGGGTGACTCACTGGGTGCTTGAGCGGGTGTTGCTGGCGTGGAAACTTGTGTGAAGTCGCTTTCGCTCGGCGCCTGACTGGTCGCAGGTGTCTCTTGCTCACTTGGAGCAGCAATCGTCGACGATTCTGAAGTAGGGTCCTCTGCCGAAGCTTCCTTAGAGTCCTCCTGTAGTGATGCCACTTCAGCATGTGTAGCACGCGGCATGTTTTCTTGTGCGCCGACGACCTCATCTGCCACAGTCGCCTCTTCCACTTCGCTACTCTCTTGTCTCGGAAGTGCTACAGCTGCATCTGCGGTCGATCGCATATTCCTTCTTCTCCGTCTTCGTCCAGCTGCTCGAGGTGGGAACGAGCCCGGCTCGACGGGATATACCGTGACACCTTCTCGGAAGAGCACAGGCAGAGCTGGCCAATATGGCTCCTTGTGCTCGGGCGGCAGCGAGAGTGGATTGGTTGCTGTGGACTGCCGGCGAGATGTAGGGAGGGGCGGCGTCTCGATTCGGGCGGCTTCTGGTTGGGGAGCTGTTGTGGTCGGCGGTAGGGCTTGAACAGGCGCAGGCGACGGCGAAGATACAGCTGCCGAAGTGTGTGGATGTTGATGGACATATGGTGGCACTGGTCTAGTGGTTGGTCAGCAAATTTCAAGTCCATATGTATCGTGCGCATTGGCTGCGATGTTCGAGCTGCACGCTGGCTCTCTTCGGCCGGATTCGATGAGTTCAGATGTGGCTTCTCTTGAAGATGAAGGCCTGTACGTACCTGGGCGACTGTGTGCTCTGCGGAGGAATGGTTTGCTGTCGCGTGACGGGGGTCATGGCCAGGTGTGGCTGGCTCGTAACCACCATGGGACTTCTCGGCGGCGCATACTGCTGTTGTTGCATGTGCATAGGCGGACCATAGTGCTGTAGCTGCGGAACATACGGCGGCTGCTGTTGCCAGTGCCGGGGAGCATAATGCTGCGGAGGAGCATAGTATTGCTGCGGGTAGTACATCGGTCCCGGCGCCATTTGCATCTGGTGGTATCCATGATAGTCCCTCCTATGTTGCTGATGCATAGGGACCGCAGGCTGTGGATGTTGCTGGCCTGGCGGTCCCTGCTGCATATGATGTTGCATGGCTACCACCAAAAGGTGGGAAGCCTATGCCTAAGCTCCAGGCACGTCGGTGGTATTAGTAGTCGGTGGCGGGATAGAGGGCGCTGGAGCTGGCGCTGCTACTCGAACGCATTGAAGGCTACTGCTGATGCCGTATGCAGGCGCGTGTTATGTGGTGGGCAAGGATGATCGTTGGCTGCTGTCTCGCTGGAGCGGAGAGCTCGAGAAGGGCGATGCTCGAGGAACCAAAACTTTTGAGCTCCGCTGGACTCGCGTACGCGCGCCTAGTGCTCGTCAGACTTCGCGGGGCTCGACGAAGGATATGCGGACGTGAGAGAAAGAGTGCACTGCTGAATGTGGTGAATGAATTAGGACGCGGTCGGGCGAGTGATATCGTTGGTCGCCGTTAATGAGAGTTGAGGTTTAGACTTCTGCCGGGCACAGACGTCGGCTGCTCATTTCCTTGGCACAGTCCGGCAGCAGAGCCGCCTGGGAAGGACTACATATGTATCACGCATAACAGAGTGGAGCGGAAAGAGTCCTTAACATCACATTATCAGGCCACAAACAATCTATCGACTACTCCAGCCGAGACATATCAGAGGATCATGAGCGTCCACAATGAGACTCAACCGAGAGTTGTTGCGTCCTTGCACGCGTCGTTCAGGGCTTGACCATTGTGACCTCTTCGCACACCATCCCAGTGCGACAATCTCATCATCCCATGCGCTCTTTCCTGCCGAGCTGTGAGGGCTTCAGCTTGCTGATATCGACAGTGTCGTCCATGTTTCTGGGCTTCAAAGCACGATTGGAACGACGCAGTGCTCCACTTGGTTCCAGTCCAATGGTGCTGTCCTCTTCTTCAAACGAAGAGGACGAGTCATCGTCGGCCTGCACCTCGCCGGTCGCCTTTCGCAAGAATTGAGCGAGAGGGCCGGTAGCCGGCGTAGACTGCAAGCCTCCTGTCTGGGGGCTTGATTGCGCGTGCGACAGTGCCTGCAAGAGCCCGTTGTTTTCAGCGGCAGCGACAATGTCATTTTCGGTACTAGTACCGGTCCCAGAAGCGGCGAAATTGCTCTCCTTGAGGTTGGAGATCGCTCGCCTTCTCTGGACCTTCTTCGCATTGCCATCTGAACTCGAACTTCCCCGACGCTCATGCGCCGTACGCTTCGCGCTTGTCTTTGTGTTCGAGGGTTCGGGATCCGACTGCGGTGTTTCTTCATCTGCACCGTGGCTTGTAAGTACAGAGTGCGCTTTGTGTGATGACTGCCTGCCAGACGTGAAGGACGTGGTTGCGCCGAGTGGCTGCTGTCTTCGGGCCATCGACTTGGGATAGTGAGTAGCGCCTACTTGAGCCATAGCATCGATGAACGATTGATTGGATTCGGCCATTCGCTTGAGCCCACTGTACTGCTTTGACAGTATTTCCAAAGCACTTTTGAGCTCATGGAAGTTTTCTTTCTTGACAGGATCTGATTCATCGTCGAATCGCCTATGCGAAGTCTGTCAGCCACAGTCTGTGCCAATATTTGTAATCGCGGATAACACTTGCTGTTGAAGGCTATGAAGGTTCTCTATCACCTTCGTGATAGTCGCGCTCATTGTCGCTAACGAGCCATTTACAGTGGCGGCAAGGTCATTACTCGTCTTTTGTGCGGCCTTGAGCGCGTCGGCATATTCCTTGCTTGTCTTCTGTTCGGCGTTGAGCTCGTTGTGAACAGTCGCTATCTTGGACTCCGTCTTTGCAAGAGCATCTTGGAGTTCGTCGACCTTGATGCTTAATAAGGCTACTCGATCGCCTGCTGTTGAAGAACCGGCCTGCAGATGCTGCTGCAGCTGCTGCTGTAGGTCCGTCTGAAGTTGGTGTTTTAAGTCGCTACGGATCTTGTTTAATTCAGCATCGAATACGGCGCCGAATCCCGCCATGGTGTGCGGCGGTGTGTCGGAGCTGTTTGTATCTTCCGATTCAGCCATCGTATAGTTATACGCTCAGATTGTATACGCGTGACGTCTTTTATCGGCGGTGACAGGGATTCCGGCGCCCACGCCCCTCGATCACTTATTACCATTTCACTTTGCAGGAGACATTACCACACTCATGACTGGCCACGGCCGCATGACCGACGGCTCCTCGACTATTCACATCATATCGCTTTTCTGGCGGCCGAGCCACACAGCGACAACGCCGTGGCGCTCGAAGCAATCCTTCCTCTTCCACGCGCCAAGCTTCACACTGAGGAGGCGTACGAAGCGTGTTTTATGCAACTTGAGCTTCATCGAAGGACTTCAACCAAGCACAGCACCTTCTTGTTCTTCGACGGACTCGTCTTCGCAACCCTGGCAGGTGCAGCGCACTTTGGACATCTCGACCTTCGGTGGTTCACCTGTGGTCAAGATCTTCGAGCGTCAACCGGCTCTCCTGCTTTGTGAAAATTGTGGCGCACACCTAGATACATACTAGCAGCGGAACTGTGCATTTGCAGGAGATGGTTGAGCTGACGTAAAGCGAGAAGCCCTTAGTGAATTCCATCGCCCTACGATGGAAGAGCAGCAGCGCGGTTATATTGACAAGCCATCGCTCCAAGAAGGGCTCTGAGTCTCCTTCGCAAGTCCCGCACCTTCCGCCTTTGCGCCAGTATCGTGCCTCTTGGTATCATGCTGCTTCCTCACCACCTTTTGTACATATCGACACAGAGCTCCATTGATCTCATGAAGCAAGAGGCTGGTTCGTCCTCCTTCGCATGTGATCAGCAATTATGGGTCGGCCATGCCGCATTTGTGCCGCCATGAAGGCTTCGGTCATTATAGGCGAGCTCTCCGTTCGAATAGTAGTGCCAATGGACATAAAGAAGCTGCGTCTTGTCAACACGATCCAATCTCAAGCTTCCGACCATTGTTGCATACCCGAATGTCGCAGCAGAGCCCAGCATGTATTGTCCCAATGTTCGCATCATGCCGTTAGGTCCTGGACCATATCTTATGATGTTCGTTGCGCCAAATATGAATCCAATGCAAAGGCCAACGGCTACGGCTCATCAGCGTCTCTTTCTCGATCGACTTGGTCGTGATTGCACGTACTGCCACCCATCATGGCCCCCATCTTGGCTGCGAGCTGTTAGTTGATGTGTGTGCATACTACATCTCCCATCTCGGGCGTACCTTTGTCAAAGGTCGATGGACCTGCCATACCACCAGCGCCTGCTACGGGAGGCATTTTGACTGTGTGGACAGCAATGTTCGGAGTCTCGCGCCAGAGCACCTTTGTAATATTGGCGATTTGAAGCCTTGCTGAAGCTTCGCTGCTCTGTACCGCATGCAAGAAGCAGCTCGGTAACGAACGGCACTAGCCCCAGCACTAGCACCTGGACCGTGCGGAGTTTTGCCAAGGTTTGGAGAAGGAAGGTTGGAAGGGAACTCGGCTCCCGTCTTTCTCTCTCTCTCTCTTTGTGTGCTTCACAACAAACTTGGAACTTGCACACCTGCACAAAAGTCGCTGATGACGGCGACAACGAGCTACTACTACCACGGTTATTACATGTTCGTGTCCGGTATCACGCTGATTGCACGAGGCAGACACGACCACGAGCCTGCATCGAAACCCAGACGTGGGCGAATCGCGGGCATGCGTTAGCGCGCAGGTCCGAGAGTTCTTCTTTGTTGCCCGCGACCCTGGTGCTTGCCGTCAGAGAAAGCCGCAGTGACCACCCGTCAGCGCCCAGGAGAGCCAGCGAGCGAGCGAGCGACTTCACATCGAGATTATTGTTCACCTCCGAGTCCACGATCCACACCCACACCCACCTTCCCACCTACCTCCTTGCACCTCGCACCTCCACCCACTGCCTACTCGCAGCATCTTCACATCCTCTCGGAAGGCACCTCCATACCGCTTACCGTCCGCTCCTTCTCCTCCCCACGACGACTTGGCTGCATACAGCTCTACTCTGACCTCACCACCGGCCACGCACGCGACACCGGCTCCAGGCAATATTGATTCCCACCCTGGTCCGCAACGCCGAGACGATTTACGAACGATACAACAGTTGTAATAGCAGCACATACTTCACTTTGCCTCAATACTAGCTGCAACCGTAACAGCTACGGCGCGTGCGGGACACGGGAAACAATACTCCACATTTCACAACACAATAGAGCAGATTCTAGTACCAGCGTAGCAGCACAACCGGCCGTAACTTCCGCATCACATCCTCCAATGACGGCAGTCGCACAGCCTTTGACCTCGTTCCAACCTTCCACGCGTTTAGGATGGAGCTCTAACGGCACCGGCTTGATGAACCCGGATGAAGTGTCGAGGATGTTTGCGCCCCAACGCAAGACCGCTCAGCGGCAGAACTCGTCGTCTTCGCTATCATCGAACGCTTCTACAGGCTCCACGACGACCGTCCTGGCAGCGCCCATCACCAACGGATCACAACCTCAGACCAACGGCGCCGTACAGCCGGTTGGTGCAGAAGCCGGCAACTGGGCGACGCGCAAGAAGCCCACACGCGGGTTGTGGCCGCCAGGAAAGGCGGAAGCGGCCACGGGCATATCTACGGCGCGACCGCAGACAGTGAGCGCAGCCACATCTGCGGGCACCGCGACTTCGGCAATATCGGCCTTGCATGCCCCTCTTCTGCCGTCGCAGCAGATGACTAACGGCCCTGCTCAGGTTAATGGCGTGCTGCGAGAGCAACAGCAGGCCATGCCGCCAGCAATACTACACCTCATACCCATGAATGGCACCTTTGAACGAAAGACGATCACTGTGCCGTACGCTCCGGACGTTCTACGCATCGGCCGGCAGACCAACCAGAAAACCGTGCCTACACCACTCAATGGCTACTTCGACTCCAAAGTCTTGTCCAGACAGCATGCTGAGATCTATGCTGACCGGCAAGGACGCATTTTCATCCGCGATGTCAAGTCAAGCAACGGCACTTTCGTGAATGGCATGAGACTTAGTCAGGAGAATAAAGAATCGGAGCCCCGAGAGCTCCGGGAGCAAGACGTGTTAGAACTTGGTATTGACATCGTCTCAGAAGATCAAAAGACAGTTGTGCACCACAAAGTCGCAGCAAAGGTGGAATACGCCGGAATATACGGACAGGGGAACGATGTCTTGAGCTTCGGAGATCTGGACCCTAGTGCTGGCCAAGGTTTGATGTCAAGTCCACATCAGCTCAAGAGGACTGGCAGCACGGGCTCGATCAATGCTCGAAGTGCCGTGAATCCAGCAGTTTCCCAAGCAGCGATGAATATGGGCGTGATGAGCCAACCGCAACACATGAGGAACTGGCTGAATCCGATCACAACCGAGCATATCGTGAGGAAACTCAACGTGAGTCATTGTAACACACTTGAAACCGAAATAACGCTAATGACCCTAGCACGAGATGAAACTCGCACAGCAACAGTCGCAGGAAATTGCACGTGCCAGACAAGCCATTGAGCATATGCTCGGCGGCAAAATTGAGCCACCAGCTCTATTACCCGAAAAAAAGGCAGGCTCGGAAAAGTCGCGGCCCTCGCCAACGAAATCGAAGCTGGACTTGAAAGCACACTTCTCGGAGCCACCTGCACCACCACCGCAAGCACCACTACCAGAGAAGCCGGACGTCGCAAGAGCCCTTGCGGACCCGATCATACAGCCACTACTGCGCCGCAGTGATACTGCCAGGGCGCCTTCAGGAAATGCATCGCCTACTCGAGTTGATCACTCGAGCGACATTCTCAGGTTATGCGAAGAGCTCAAGCTCGCCAAGGGCGAGCTCAGCAGCCAAAGCGAGCGAATGAAGACATTGGAGCATGAGCTCGCGCAAGAAAGGTCGGCAAGAGAAAGTGCCGAGGAGAGGGCTCAAAGTCTAGAGCAAAGCGGACGAAGAGACTCGCCGACAAATGAGGATTTGGAAAGTCCAGGAAGCAGTCCGACATCATGCAACACCAGCACTTTCGGTGACTCTGGCTATGGCAGTGGCGAGTCAGCGCCGGATCTTCAAGCACAACTGGACAGACTGCGCTCGTCGATGGACGAAATGAAGCAGACGATGGAGTCGTATCGCCGGCGCGCCGAGACAGCTGAAGCAGAGCGCGACGAAGCGAGAAAGACGCTCTCGGATATGGTCGAGCAGAAACGAAGGGAGAACAGCGAATCGAGCGAAACTGTGCGCTCCCCTTCTAAGCCGCGGAGATCACCTGGAAAACGTCCTAATCACTTTGATGGCTCAGCTCCAGATCTCAACGGCCATGCGGTAAAGCCAGCGCCTCCCACCTCGCCCACTTCTGTGAGCCTACTCAAACGTGCTGGCGTTGAAGAAGGGAAGCCAATCACGAAGGAGCAAGCAGAGATCATTACACAATACCTAGCGCAGGAATTGCTCGGTCCGCAACCGAGCTCGCGAACAGGCCAGAAGAATGATGCTTTGCTCTATTATGGGTTACCTTATGGTAGTTTCGCTGCGGTGGTCGTTCTTGGCTACGTGGCCATGACATATATCAACGGATGGCCGAAGCTTGAGCGCTGAGACGATGGGCAGGGTGGATGGTAGCCAAGCATGATCATCTTAGTCCAGCTCGTTGCAACGAGTCCACCGGCTGTAGTCCCCCGCTGGCATGCGACTTCATGCCGTAACACTGCAGGACATGGGCGGATATCCCAACACACACACAAGCATAGCGCCTTGTGGGGCGCGATTGACAGCTCCTGAGCCGACGCGCAAAACTGTTCATTTCTGTACGGCATAATACTGGATTGGGTAGAGGATTGGGAACAGCACCACGGCGCTGGTGCACAAACGGGCTTTGGAGATCTGGCATTGCATGCGCCGGCGTTGCAGATCGAAACAATTTGCTTTCTACTTATCACAAATGGATGGATGGTCGCGGTCCGAATGATCACAGCACGGAAATGAGCAACGGCCGGTGATGGTCGTCAGCATACCTATTCGTTATAGCTTCTTGAGACTTTTCCTTTGTTCAATGTACATACAATTGTAGCTTCGTTGTACTACCTACAATGAGATCCAATACGTTCCTCCAGGCGGTATAACGGTCAATTTCTGCGTTCGCAACCGCGTGAGGGATTTCGAATGGCCTTGAGCAGAGCAAAATCAAGAAAAAAATGGCAGAGGGCAGCAGCGCAGGAGCTCGACTCACTCGGACGGAATATCTGGGTTGGTGCCTCATCGTAACCTGGTCAGACATCCTCTGGATTGCCAATACTGACTTACATAGTACTTTCGTCTGCACACCACTGCATCTGAAGACTGACCCTCGTGCGGATCTCGTCGAGTCTTGATCCAGGCTATTTATGTATCTACGTATGTATCTATCTGTCTGTCAGTCAGTCGGCTTGATTCGCTCGCTTAACTTAAACATTCGCGAATCTGCGAGAATTTTCAAGGTCCTGGGATTGGAGACTCAATAAGACTGAGTGATGATTACTTCGGCTCTACTAGGGCTTTCGATGGCTGTGAGTGACGCCAGGCCCCTTGGTTTGAGTTTGGTTGTGTGGTGGAGCCGCTGGCTGGCTGTTGGGTGGGTTAGGGTCAGACATGGATGTATGCAGTTTCCTTGAGGCACCAAGGACCGGTGTCAGAACGACGGCGTGGCTCCATTACGGGATTTTCAAAGGGGCCTTGGGACTGTGCCGACGAGTCGTGAGCGTTTGACGCTTCCTCTTAGCGACTGGGTGCGCAGTTCGACCTCGAGGTTGGGGTCTATGCCTCTGGGCTGCTGCCTAGGTATGCGGGTTTGCATCATTCGGGTTGGGTTGGAGGACGGGGTGGAGGCGTGGAAGTGGTGGATGCGCTTGTAATGCTACTGCTACTGCATCGTGCCTGGCTGACACAATGGGAAATTGTACGAGCGTAGATTGGAGCGCGGGTTGGATAGATGGACGCGATGGATGCGCCTGCCGCTTTGTCTTGTCGTCAGTTACCGGAGTGTCTACAGATCTGCGCTCTTGGTGAAGGGTCTGACGAGAATGCTGGTGCCACGGCTCGGGCTGCTTTGCGTACTGATATGACTTACGCTCGGTCGGTGTGTGTATGGAGGGAGTCGTTGGACGAGCGTTGAAGTCTGTGTGGGACAATGGATGTGACCAGTGAAAGTACCTTATCACGTGCAAATGGACGATATCGGACATGAAGTTGATAACTTGTATACTTGCAGAAATTTGTAAGCCTTCGAGGCGCTCGATGCAAGTTGTGTGTCTTTATTGTTCGTGTATGCTAGCAAATTTGGGCGTGGAATAAGAATGGATCCTTCTTGGCTGACAGTCGCTACTGGTATCGTCTGCGTACGTAAGCGTTCTTAAGAGTGTGCCATAGGGTGCGCCTCATTTTTGATCTCCTAGAGCGCTTAGAAACTCCCGTCTCGTTATGCTTGACGCAGGCGCAGGAGCGAGAGCGTTATCGGTGGCCTCTGCAGGTTTGACATATTGCTCGTGCTTGTACTGCGAGCTAGGCATAATAGCTTAGTCTGCAATGCAGCAGTAGGAGGGATGCAGCTCCCGCGGTCGTGCAATACATATGGAATATGGTTTCCTTTATGTTGCATTCCTCTTCCTGAAGTCGGCTGCCTCTTTGTGGTACCGCAACGAGCCATTGGCTGAGGCCAGAGTGAGGGCACTTACAAAGTCTGCTTGTGACTAGCATCTGCCACGTGCTGCAGTGGAATGGATCTTCTCGAAGGATCACATTGTTGATCCTGTTGTGTCGAATCTGTGGTAGGTACCGAAAGGATGGAGTCAAAGAGCTTGGGGTTGGTAAAAGGATTGTGGCTTGCGATCGAGACGCGCTCTGGTGCTATCCTGATGAGGAAATATTGCTCACGTGTACAGATTTACTATAGGTCTCGAGTGCTGCGGTGTGGCCGTCGGTCTGATGGTTGGCCGTGTGCCGTGTTCCACGCATCTCCTCGGTCGCATCAAGCTGTTAAGAGCAGTGATTGGTATATCTCGAGGTCCACGATGCACATCCTGCCCCGAGGGCATGTCTTGACTGGAGCATGCTTTGCAGACCACGATCCTCTGTCGCTCCAACGAAGTACGATGTCGATGCTTCGTGTAGCATATCTTTGCTACGAAGATCGACCGGATGATCTCGCTCTGAGTATTATTGTTGGTCACTGCACGAGAGAATGACACGGCGCTGCAACTCCATTGTACATTGCCAATCCTGAACCTACTGGATATGCGATATGATGTTGTACCCGTCTTGGCGCATTGTATCACCAAATGCGCGTCAAGCAAACCTTGCTTAGGACACCCAGGACGCAAAAGGCATTACAGGAGCTGTCCTGCGTCCGGCATGATGGTTCATGCTAAGTCACGGGGTATAATACTGGTGCTCGACTTGCGGGACTTCTCTTTGTGAGTTCATACGACAACTCCGTCGGCATCCGTAACAGCAACCTCTCAGAAACTCGTACGATCTTGATGCGCGATATTATCGTGGCTTTCGATGCAGGAGTCGTTGTGGCTTGATGATGCATGTTGCCCTATGTTCAAGGATGACGGTCGTAGCGTGCTTCCGAAGCCGAAGTGAATGCAGAAGGTTGTAGTGAAGGAGAATGAGCAGTGTCGTTCGGACATAGGAGTTTCGCCGCGTGCCGAGCGCCAAGAAAGGCGTACCAAGTCAGGATTGGGCCGTTTCCGCGACTCTTGGAGTGCTCCACTCTTCCATCTTCCGACGTCAGTGGACACTTTTCAGTGGAATAGTCGTGATTCAAAGCACGATTGGCCAGCGTAGCCGCGCGGCAGCAGCATGATTTTGGCCATTGGTTGCAATATGCCGGGTCCGCCAAGTATGATCTAATAGCATACAGCACATTTCTGGCACTGAAACGCTGTCGATTCCATCCTCAACTGGTTTATGCCAAGGTATGGGCCCAGCAAGACATGGATGATGCTCCGGATGACCTTGCGAATGAGAGCTCGGAGAATTTGGAAATAGAATAGTGTGGCACTATGAAGAACTTTTCCACGTGGGCACCCTGGACGATCCTTTGAAGCTAAATTCTCTGCCTGTGGTATTAGGGCACAGAAGCCACATAGCGGGCGCCAGACCTCCAGACCTCCAGACATGCGACAGTGGAAATTCAGGCGTCATCAATTGGAGTCTTGTGCGAGCATGATTGGTGATGCTAGTGCGGACGCTGGACCATGTGGTCTACATCACATTGTGGTCTACATCACATTAAGTTCAGCAAATTTTGTCATACAGCTACAGGCTACGCAGCGAGCAACGTACCCTGGTCTGCGAAGCTCGTTCCCAAGTCAAATCGAATCCTGCAGGTGTGGCGTGTCTCCGACCGTTTGGACCATGTCTGGAGGCGCTCTGTATGCCAGAGTAGGTAAAGGGCAATACTGCATGCACCTGGCGCCAGGCGGCATGATGTAGCCGCCGTGGACTCTAGGACTTGAGTTGGCCTTGTAGTAGCTGAAGTCTCTAATATTGCCTGATTGCCTTTAAAGGGTACGACTCTCTGCTTGACGTCGATCACAAACTGACCAGGAACTGTCACAATCGACCTACCTACATATCCCAACACATCCGTACGGCTGATTGTCCGGCAACATACCCTAGTGCAGCGGCGGTGCTACTGAGAAGTGTCTTCTTTGTGCTCGAGCCTTGCCCTTGCCTTTCAGGCACAGTCGTGAACTCTCAAGTGGCACTCTAAGTAGTCCGAAGGTCTGCGACAATCCAAGACAACAACCCACGGACCTCATCATGAGCCAAACAGCACGTCTCGACACTTATAACGCGCTGGAAGCGTACTATCGTAAGATCGAGCGGCAGTCTGTACAAGAGCAGGCAAATGCCTCGGTTGCTCGAGATCCTCAGGCCTTCCACATCAGTCAGACCCATCAGCCAACGAACGCCAGCCAGCTTGACCGAACGAGGGCCCGGGACAACCTGCGCAACGATCGCAAGAGCCTTCGCACACAATAATTTCAAGCATTCGAACGATGCGAAGTACCCTGATCCGGACTTCGTCGCGATTCCCCAAGCTCCAAATGGAGCCGAGAGAGACAAAAGTTCGAGCTCGACAAGCACTGATCAGACGTGCTAGAGCGTCAGTGCAACCGATGGCAGGAACTTGTCCGCACAAAGCGCCAGTGCTGACGATGAGAGGTCGCGTTGAGGCATAAATTGATGATTCTGGTGTGGAGATGGAGACGACCAGAGGCCGCCGCACAGCATAGCGTAGGCTTTCTTGGTCACGTCAGCATTCGTTCTGGCGCGAAGCATGAGATCGGAAATACGAAGTTGAGCTCTGACACGATGTACCATATCGAAACGGAAATGAAAGCAATAACTCAAGTCAATCATATTGTTCTTCGATCGTCCACCGTCCTCAACTCATGCTCCCGTCTCCTTGAACGCCACCACGACTCCGCAGGAGCTGGGATCTGCTCAAGCGGGATGTTCACGTAGCGCGGCTTCAAGGCTCGTTGCTGCACTACAGGCAACATGAAGTGCGATGCCATCGCGCCGAGTAACATGCAGAAGGCAAAGCCCAGCAAAAGCCAGCGAATCTCGGTAGAATTTGGATCGCCGATGTTCGACCGGCTCAAGAAGACGAGCTGTACGAGCACGGCGCCAATTTTGCCCTGTCAGCTGTTCGTCAGCTCGGATGTTGGATCCATGTGACAGCATGGTCATACGACGTACCGAAGCTGCTGCAATGCCGTAGAAAGTACATCGATACTGTGTTGGGAACACTTCAGCAGGGATCTGCAAGGTTGTCAGCAGGAGACCTGTCTGCAGGAAGGTACTCTGGATGGCATACGATGAAAGTCAGCGTGTTAGGGCCGAAGCTGAACAAGAACGAGATCACCATCCAGAATACTATCAGAACGACGTGTTTCCCCTCCTGATGAAAGAGAGAGCGGAAGCTGGCGCATATCACGATCAGCATTATTCCCAGCAGGCTGAAAGTGGTCGTCAGGAAGTGCTTCCGATTGAATTTGTTGATGCATGCGATAATAAGTACTGATCCAGCGATAGACGGGATCGATACGGTATAGATGGCGTATAGCATATTCGTTTCAAGGCTTCTGTGGATTAGGGACTTCTCGATATCGTAGTTCGGAAACTGCACATTTGCGATGTTTCTATCATTCCTGGAGGTCCCATCGAAGACGTTAGATGATCTGAGCCACCAGGGTGCACTCTCTGGGATCGTGAGGTCATGCGTTGACCACAATTTGGCGAGAGTCGCTGGATTGTTGAAGCCAAGTCCGCTATGATCTTGATGTCAATTGAGACGCGCTGCGCGATCGGCGAGGAATGGCTTACTAGAAGGCGAAGTCCAATAGCAGCCATGTCAAAGATGTGCCCACAAGGTAAACCCACTGACCGTCGTTGAGCAGACAATGCATTAGTTCTGACCAGCGAAACTGGTTCCAGGTCTTGTGCGGCAGGTCAGGTTTTGGTACGTCCGGGAATGGATCTGATAAAATATCGGCATTCCGGTAGGTGTTTGAGTTCTGTGTGCTGGCTCTGCTGAGGATTTTACGAACATCGTAGGTGTACCTGCCACTTTCCGGCATGAACAGACGAAAGCACAACGCCAGTAGAGTCGGGAAGACGCCAACGCCAATCACATATCGCCAAAGTTTGTCAATATCGACTTTGGAGCTATCGTCCGTACTACCAAAGCATCTCAGGGCAGTGAGGCCAGCTCCATAAGCGCATAACTGACCAACTGGCTGCATCAGGAAGACAGCGCTGATCATGCGACCACGACTCTTTGTTGAAGACCACTCGGCGGCGATGCCTGGAAGTCAGATCAGCTGTCACCTCAGGAAATGCTCGAAGCCGCTGTGCTGCGCTTACAAGCACTGAGTGGGTATTCTGCAACGGGCGTCAGCGTCGTTTTACAAGCTATTTTTGCCATGTGCTGACCTGCTCCGATACCAAAACCCATGATTGTTCGCCAAAACAGGAGCCATCCTGTGACATTCCAAGTCGACTGGCCTGCTTCTGAGTAGCCAGGAGAACATTGCAGAAGGCCCACTGTGCTTACGATGACGATAATGAGTTCAATGCCATAAAGTGAGCGCCGACCAAACCTATTTGGGCTAATGTCAGCCATACTACTTTCGAGCTTACCAGATTCGACGTATCCTTGCTCTGAAAGCTGCAAGATCACCGTCCCCTGTCGCTGTTCTCTACATACATATCTGCGAATATACCGAAACCTAGTTGTCCAATGGCCGAAGCGGCTAGTGTTGCAAGATTAAAGCCCAAAGCAATGCTATGCTGCGGAGTGTCCCAGTAGGCATAGGCAAGCGCTGGCAGAATAACGTTCGATGCGAATAAGTTGTAGGAGTCTGTGAAGAAACCGGAGGCGGCTACCAGATACACGAGCCAGTTGAAGCCGGAGCGCTCTAGCTTGGCCACAAATGCTTTGTGCTGTTGATCAGATCTCTGCTTGACGTTAGCAATAGAACCCATTGTAGCTGGATGGGTGAGGCTACCGCGAAGCCTGCTCCTGGTGCTTCGGGATCACGATCTGGCCACAACCAGGACGCGGCTATGCTATGGCCTTTGGCAGCATTGGATGTATCAGCAGACATTCCAAAAATTGCTTGTAATCCGTTCGTCAAAGGAAGAGCCTGGTGTCGAAGTTCGAAGAAAGAGTAGAAGCTCCTGACGCGATATCTCAGCCGCCGAGCTACGATTGTAGGATGCCACCCACTGCACAGCCCACGCGCATGAACTACGCCCCGAATCTGCAGATCACGAAACCCTATGAGGTTGCCTTGGTCGAAATGCAAAATCACGATTTACGAAGCAACCCGCTGGCATTTCTCCACCTTTTCGAGGACCGCCGTCCGCCTCAAAGCATTGACTGCTGATGTCCATTCTTAGGCGAGCAGTTGCACGACATGACCGGTAAGTCGAGAACCGGAGTCAAGCTGAATTAGATGATTTTGGGAAACACGTGGGCTGCGAAGGATTGGTTTCCTTGCCGAGAAGCCGCCACCAAATGCATCGACCAACCGACGGTCTCCAAGGCAGTTCGCAGGTGCGATCAACGTCGTCAGCAGCTTGGTCGGAAGTTTCTACTATATCGTACCTTATATTGACAGCACTGGTGAAGGTTATTGAGGACGTCTCCTTCAGGTCATCCTTGCAGCGGAGTGATCTTGATTGCGTCACAAGCGGTTCCCGAGCCCCGGGCCGATGCCTGCTAGCGCGCGAAACACGACTCCTCTCGACCTCGCGCAACGCGTCCAGACCATCCGCGACATCTTCAACTCCCATGCTGAGAACAGCTTCGTTTCTAGACACCTGCCGGCCCTACTACGATCGCTCGAACAGCTCCATGATGCATTAGAACTACATGAGAGACTGCGTCTTTGGACTGGGAAGGAACCTCCGCTGCTTGGAGCCGTCATCGAGGCTGTGAAGCAGTGCCATGAATCCCTACAACGACAGCAAGATACGCGACTGGCCTTCCACTCGTTGCGAGACCGCAGAGACTCCAAACGTGCTTCAAGTGGGGACCGGTCATCTGTTGACAATGAAATCATTCGGCTGAGAGGTCTTATTGACCATTGTGCGCTTCTGGTGAAAACCTTCAACTTCCTGACAGTTCTGAAGACAGCTTTTACCGATACGAGCAGGCGCTTCGACAGATCCGTTCCGCGTAGCACTTTACACGCTGCCGGAAGGGACGTCGAGCAGAGAGAGCTCGCGGAGATTGCAGATGCCCTAGCACGACTTTGGCATCGGCTCAGGCTGATTTCGAGCCAGCATGAGGTCATTTCGCACGATGAGTGCCGTCAACCCTTTAGTCTCGAAGCGCAGCAGCACAGTCTGCTCAGTAGGCTTGTCACTTTTGTCCAGCTAGAGGCATCACCCATCGGAATGGTCCAGCCCTTTCAATTAAGCGAGTGTGTCTCAACAGAATACGAAAGGTGTGTCATTAGCATTGGAGCATTGGCCATCCGACGCGAGGACGATCTCTGTCTGGAACACCGCGCCTTCACTCACGACTGCAAAGTCATCATCGTGATGGATAAGCACGACAATAGGATCGCTGCGAAGTTCCAGATGGCAGGTAGCCTATGCCGTTGGTTCAATGAGGATGGCTCACTGGTGCTCGAGCACATATTCTCCCGGCCCGCACGAGAGCGGTATCCGTGGAAGCATGCAGAGCAACACGGGCCTCTTACAGTAGCATTCACAAAATGGCAGGCGCATAAGTCAGAAATCAGATGTCATCAACCGCACCTCAGTACGCACTTCGATAAAGTGCCCGAGTATCACTTCGTAGACACTGCAGGCTACGAGCTCTTCCAGAGCTGCATGCGTGAGAAGGCTTTCTACGACGAGTTTGAGACATTAAGCATTAAATCAAAAGGTTCCGAGAAGATGCATACTACGGAACAGCAATACATCAAGATATGGGGCTCATTGTTGGAGAGAGCAGATCTGACCATGACAGTTCCAGTCACGTTCGCAGACAACCAGGTCAGGAACCAAGAGATTGCCCTGCGTTGGCTGAAGTTTGACAGGCTTGGTCCTAAGGGCGCGAAGATCACGTTCAACCAGCCGCGGAGAACTTCCGGAGCTTCATCTTCTGGTAAGTTTGTTCTTTCGGGAGAAGAAGTTGACTAACAGTTCCGTTTCAGCCGATATAGCCAGGCCTCAACCCGGACGAAAGCAGTCATTCTTACGCAGAAATCTCGCTGGCCTGCTGAAGCAATCTCCAGCCGTGCCTCTCCCAACGGGAGACGATTCTCAGGATAGGTATGCTCCCGCAGAGTGGTTGCAGAAATTCAGCTCTTTTACGGTAGAATTCAAGAGTAACGACAGTAAGTTTGTTGATACACGGTGCTGCTGCAAGCTTATGAGGTAGCAGAACGTGACCGGTTCGCGCGATTATTCGAGACACCTGTGTCAGCAGCCACGATCCCTTCTAATACTTCCGAAAGATCCTTTACACCATTGCCTTCTCCGCTTTCCACTGTGCCGACCCTAAACACGCCGCAGCCAAGCACGGCGGCCACAAGCATTATAGAGACCTCGGTCGTTATTTCTTCGCCCATAGATACCGTACTATCTACAAATCTAGATCTTCCTCCACTACCGGAGCCCCTGCTGCACGACTTCTTGAAGCGCGATGGTCCTGCTCTGCCGGCACGTATTGTGAATGCAGCTTCCAGCTCTCTACAGTCGCCGTATAAGCCATTGCCCAAAGGTGAAAGATGCATTCGATTGCTTAAGCTGGATCCTGGCAGTGACCCAGACCTGTCCTGCTCGCTTGAATCGGTTCGACTAGATGCCGCGCCACGGTACGAAGCTCTTTCTTATTGCTGGGGCCACAATGCCGATACTTGTACCATCTTAGCTGGCGATCTCAACGGTTTCGCCATCTCTGCCCATCTGTGGCGTGCACTACTTCGTTTACGGCTGAGGCACAAAGAGCGTCTCTTGTGGATTGATGCAATATGTATCAATCAGATGGACGCGGTAGAAAAGAATGACCAAATTGCCATGATGAGGGACATCTACGCTGGCGCGCTTCGAACACTCATATGGCTAGGCGATGCCAGACCCAAAGAAGCAACGTGCGCGCGTATCTTCAAGGACGAAGATAACGAAGACGACGAAGACGACGAAGAATACACTCTTTGCTCACTGGATGATCTATCTGCCCTCGAACACGACAATGTTAACCAAGATCTACGCCGAGACTTGTTACTTTTACAAGAACAGGATGACGCCGATGGCTTGGCCGATGTCTGGTGGAAACGTGTCTGGTGTATCCAAGAGTTCAATTTCTCCAGAAGGCGTCCATCGGTATTTATAGGTCCGCACGCCATACGCTGGAACCACTTCTGGAGACTGTTTGATCCGAAGGCAAATCCCCTGGAACTGTTTCATACACTAGGCTCGAAAGAACTTTACACTCTATTCTACTTACTTTCCATGACAGGGTCCTTTGGCTGCGCTGATCCTCGTGACCGAGTCTTTGCTCTCCTGGGAATGATCGATATGAGACAAGACCGACCACAGCTCGCTGCCGACTACCGGAAAAGCGTGGTACGTGTGATGGAAGAAGCATGCATGTTTCTGATCCGTGAGTGCAATACTCTTGACGTCCTATTCGATTGGAGACTTTCTCGTGACATTTGGGGCACCGAAACGATAGCTAACACCATGCCTACCTGGCTCGCGGACTTTACCTGCCTACAACGGCGAGATGAAGTCAAGGGCGCCGACTCGTACAATTCTGGACCGGGTCGTCCTATCGCATCGCTGAATGAAAGCACTTCCGCGCGCGATCTCGGCAACGACAAGTACGACATTCCCTGCACTTTGCAGGTGCGGGCAGTCTATTTTGATCGTATCGTCAAACGGACCACACGGGACGATATACCTGAATATCAGCACTCCGATGACGACTGCCTGATATACAACAGCCTGGGCGAGCGTGGTCACACGGTTGATAAAATCTTGAATGTGCTTGACTATGACTTCGCTGCCCATCGCTCAGTCTCGCAACACAAGCAACTCGATCCGACACCATGTCTTGGCCGACTTCTACTCGACTATGTCTCAGCCAGTAAGCGGAGCATCCAGCAGGAACTGACTAGAAGGGCTGCCGGTCCTGAGCGTGATGTGGTGACTTCGTACGAACGTCAGGAGCAGGAAGACCTGGGCTACACTCGACACGAGGGTTCTGTTGCGGACACGGCTTATGTAAGGAAAAGATGGGAGGGCAAGATTCGCCGTGCGGCGCAAGGGGAACAATTTACTGGACTGCGTATGCAGGCTGCCTTGGACGCAGCAGGCAGCAACCGAGACAACATGGAGCAAGATTATTTAGTGGCACGCGACCTCGAGAACCTGTTCGCGTACGCTAGAAGATCGACGAAGCGCTACTACCTCACCGGCAACAACTTCGAAGCCCCTATGCGTCGAGATGTACTTTGTTGCAAAGATCTGGCCGAGGTCAAGCGCCTGCGGACGCAGTATGATCTGCAAGGGAGGGACCTTGAGTTTTATGAGTACCACGCAAAGAGCCGTGAGCGCGACCTGTTCAAGACAAGCGCCGGCTTTCTTGGTCTTGGACCATCGACATTGCAAGTGGGCGACGAGATCATTGTGCCCTTTGGCTGTAGTCGACCTTGGATTATCAGAAAGTGCCCAGGCTTGGGGCAATACTTCACACTCATTGGGGAAGTCGTCGTGCCAAGCATCATGTCTGGTCGCTGGACGACGCTGGAACGAGAGTCGGCGCAGGACTACCGCATCAAGTGAGTTTAGGGAAAAGCTTTGCAATGTGGATGATACCATGGTGGACTATTCAATTGCTCCTGCTATGACTCGCTTGCGATCGTCGATGGGGCGACTGAGAACAGCGGAAACTGACGCGAATCTGGCGACACGTAGACTTCTGGACGATACACGCAACTCAACATAGTCACTCCGTGGGTCAAGCCAAGAGATCCAGACTGCATGTCCCTGTAGCTCTCAAAGCACGCGATCTTTCTCACGAAAGTCGTGAGTGCCTGAGGTCAGCGCAGAGATGCATTCATGGTGCGATCGAGTGGTCTCATAGTGGCACGCTCAGTATGCAGGGAGTTTCAGCATATGCTGTGTTACGTACCTGTTTCGGCAGAGTTCACGAGAGAGCTCGTGAGTGTCTCACGATCCATGAGCTGATGAATCTGGGGCGGCAATCCTCGATCGGTCGATCGCCGACGTCCGTGCACAACGAGCACATAACATGACTTTGCGAATATCTCAACGATACATATTCTCCCTTCTTGCACTAACATCATTCGCATCTCTTCACCTTAACGCTTACAATCAATTCAGTCAACTCTACCCACAAAGACTCCAACCATCACGTCCCGGGGCCCGCATTGCGCGGCTACAGCTCGTGTTTCGAGAACATTCCGGCTCGGAGACCGTGCAACAAAGCTACGATCAACATTAGCTTCCTTGCAGCACATACTCAAGCCACAACATACAACAACAATCAGATCATAACAACGCTAACATCGAGTACCAATGCAACGAATCTTCCATCCTGCAAGACGCTACGCCTTCTCCCAATCATCAAGCCAACGGCCGATCCTGAATCCTCGGATGAACACCCTCCAACAACAAAACAAAGCTACAATGTCATCAACATCACTCGATAGCACAATCTCGCAATCGAGTATGGAGGGTAGTGGTCATCCTCAATCACTCCCGGCACCTTCGCAGCAAGCTCAGTCCAATAGGATCGATATGTCGAGTGGCCAAGGGACGATTAAGATGGATCAACTTGGACCTCTGGTTGTGAACAAGGACGGGACTTTGAGTCGGATTTCGAATTGGGAGCAGATGACTGAAATCGAGAGGACTAATACTGTGCGGGTTTTGGGGAAGAGGAATCAGTTGCGGAGGGAAGGCCTGAAGGCGGAGGAAAGTCCGTCGTGATGCGGCTTCGGAGCTTGAATCTTGGATTTTGTGCCAATTGGAAGGATGCACAGACCTGGAAATGGAGCTTGAGAAGCGCAGGAACGCTCGAAAGCATACTAAAGTATTACCACTCGAAAATCTGAAATGTCTTCTGCTCTTTCTCTAGAAACAGTGCTACCATGAGAGAAGCGAGCTGTGCGCCAAGGGATAAGAATATGAAAGAAACTGTCACGACTACTGCCGCGGTTGTATCCGTCCTTCTTAGCCTTTTCCCACGCCCGCAAGGACCTTCCTTGTGCTCAACACTTCTCGAGATCGGGGCACAATTGCGCAACGCATTTTGAAGCTCAGCCGCGCAACGCTCTCTGGATCTGCGTTATTGTCTATCTATCTCGTTCAAGCTGCGCACCCGCGGCGACCATTGCTCCTGTGCGGTATGTGACTCGCACATGATCTGCGTCCTGCGCCTCTGCGCTACGGCCACGCTCAATCTATTTCTTCCCAGCAATCACCCGGGTCAGATCAGCATAGCTGGGCGCACACTTGGGCTCGCCTTCCTCGTGATCATAATAGTAGCAACTCTCTTTGTGCAGAGGATTGAAATCCTTGCCCCTTTTCGCCGTTGAAGTGTCGGCTCATGATCTGGGCTAGCAGCAGCTGTTTCGGCCAAATCTTGGCCTTCTCTTCGAAAGGGCTTATCGGCTGGGCGGACATGAGGTCGGTCCTTAATCGCTGAAGTCTACAGTCCTTTGGTCGGACGCGTAACTCAATGTCTCTATGTTTGGTTCAAAACCTAAGAACTGACGCCGTCTCGCGACCACGCAATTAACGACCTGGTTGCACAAATTCTGGCTCTGCAGATAGTGAGCCACGGACCATACCTTGAAGAGCTGGAAATACTGTAGCGCCGTCGGTCAGTGTGCGTTTGTAGCTCTTCCTACTGACAGATGGACGCTGTATACCCAGTGAATGAAGATCTGAAAGGTATCCTTGCCAATGTGCGGGAAGCGTACGGCACCGCTCTGACCTTCCCCCCATTCCTTCGAGCACGCGGCCTTGAAGGTAGGGGGGTGCTTCGCAAAGCATAGTCTTGTGATCTTCGAAGCCCTGCTCGGTCGACCCGATCACAACTTTGACAAGACTGCCGCTTGTGTAGTCATGTCTATGGATAGTCAGCTACTTTGAAGTCATGGCGGACCAATATCGAATCTTACTTGATACGCTTAGCAGGCGATGCTTCCGCGCTCGCTGGTCTCTTGGTAGCGGGCGATGCTATGGCGATGGTGTTCCCAATCCTCGCTTCCACCGGCGCCTTGGTTTGTGCGGCAAGTGGTGAAGTTGGTGCTTGCGATACAGTCGATGCTACATTCGAGTGACTGTGAGCCATTGTGCTGATCGCAATGTGCCAATGTGCGGACAGTCCTGCGAGTGTGCAAGCAAGGCGAAATCAATTAAGACTGTTGTTTGAGTGAGCTGCACTTCGCGCACAGACTCTTGACTAGGATCTAGTATTCGCATTCCACAAACGCTCTCGCGGATCACGACCAGTTTTGGCATCTTATGCAGATACGTCACCTTCGTTGTTGCAGTGTGCACAAGGGTCGAAGCGCAGCAATGAAGCTATCCTGGTCAGATTTGTTTCCATCGTCCTCGAGTTACATCTAACGTCGGGCCTCGGCTACCCAATCATACCAGCCTGGAAGTAAGGCATATAGTCCACCCAGCCCTGCCACTCCGAGAACCTCATTCCACCATCCACCTCAACAACCTTGCCTCTCGCAGCATACTTACTCTCAGCCTTCTTCCCGTCCTTCATCTCCAAATGCAGCACACCAGTCGTAAGCACTTCCCAACCCGCTCCATCGAGACTGTACACATGCTCAACAGCATGCAAACTGTTCTATAAAGAATCAGCTCCGATCTGCGGTGCTTGTTTGCTGAAGTACCTTGATACCACTGCCACCACCACTAGCAGCACCGCCTCTCCAGTTCATGATCTCCTCCCTTCCCTGCAGTACTCTGTTGTTGATTTTGAAGGTCGCGTCAGGTGCAAATACTTCGTCTGCCAGTACGGTATCCGCATTCGGATCCTGCGGGCTGTCGACGCAGTGGTAGAATTTGGTTAGCAGGTTTTTCGTGGCTTGCGGGAGGGCTTGACGAGGCCAGACTGTGTTCGCGAGTGACTGCATGGTTGCTGACGATGTTTGGGTCGTATTGTTCGTTTTGGTATGAAGGAGATTGAGTGCGCGTGAGGTAGGCGAAGAAGTTCAGCTGAAGGAATGATCGGCGAACTCTGTTAGGTCATCGCAGGTGTTGGATTGCCCTTCGGACTGCGCCTTGTTCTTTTTCTATCATGGTGATGCCGGGATGCCTTCATTGGCGCAGGCTATATTCAGAGACGCGTTTCGTGATCACAAACCAGTTCAATATGGGTATCATGCTAATTCACCTTCCAGACTCCACCCACGCAACTTTCTCATTGAAACGCCATGCTCTTCCTTAGCTGCCTTTGCCTCTGATTTGCCTGCAACTCGAGTCTCTCTACAGCATAACTCAGTCTCTCCTTCTTCTGCCTCAACTGCTGCATCCTCAACTCCTCCACTCCCTTGGCAATGCCCTTCATACGCGGGCTTTTGCTTCTGCCCTGACTGCTTCTTCCTGGCTGCTGCAGTCGTCCTTCTTGCAGTTCTGCTTTCGCGATCAAGGATTTCTCGCGTCGTTCCAGCTTGTCGAGATATGTTTCAACGCGCGAGAGCAGGTTGGTCACTTCGGGCTGGATCTCGGAGAGGAGAGAGGATTGAGCTGTTGTCAGATCGTGTTCGGAAACGAGTTCAAAGTGCTGCGATTATGGTGTCAGCCAGCGGAACGACACCTTGAGGCATTCATCCACCGACTCGTGTGGTCTGTAGGACTTTGCCCAGTCTTGGGAAGTCGTTTACGCCAGCATCGAGGATGTTGATGCTGGATTCGAGGAGCTGCATGCTCGACTGCAGCGAGGCCACGCAACCTTGCAGCGCATTTTGAGTGCTGCTGTCCATCTCGACCATGCTCTGGCTTTGTCACCTGTTGTTATGAACAGAATAATGAAACACGAGAGTGACGCGTGGTAAGCGATATGTGGATCCTGGCAAATGGACCGTGCTCGGCTCGCGAGCCGAAAGTCAATGCTTCGAATCTGAATTCTGTTCGACGCGCTTTCTTACTTCATACATGTACGCTACTACCGCAATGCAGCCGCACAGCACTAATGCATAAGGACTATGCACAGCCATCATGAATACAGGATCCGTGCTCACTGCGCCAATATGTGTGCTGTTAGTTGTCTTGTCTACCCTGGATCCTGGAGTGTCTCCTTGGATTACACTCCCGCCAATTTCGAGTCCGTGAAGCATGCGAAGTACGCGCGTGAATAGTGGCTGCCAGGATGCAGCAATGCTCCCGTCACTAGATCGTGACAACAAGTTCTCGAGTTCTTAAACAGAGCACTGTCGACCTGCAGCCTCACTCGGTCCCACAAAATCACAGCAAATACTCGGGCTTAACATCTTACGTTTCTTGCAACAACGTGCTCACAACGCAAAGTAAGGGATGCTCTAGTGGCCGTTCGCTCAGCTGCACTCACAATCCCAGATAGACCTCTCTAGATATCAAGATGTTGAATAACAAGCTGACTGGTCATGACGACATCCAGAGTGACCTGCCAGACAGCAACGTGGCAAAGCACGAGAAGCTTACACTGATGACCCTTCCCGCGGAGATCCATAACGGAACCTTCGAAGTCGCTTACATCAAGCGCGGATCGACTGGCGACAAGCGTGGCATTTGCTTGCTGAGCCTCAAGTCCGGGAGGAGCGTGTGCACCACTGGTCTGCGTATCTGTAAGCAGCTACGTCTGCACTTGAAGCCAATCATCTATCGCGCCAATGCCTTCCAACCTGAGCAGATCCACCTCACGTACCGCAAGAACAAGCAGCGCGAGGTCATGTACAGTGAGTGACATGCATACACACGAGCTTGGACTCTACATTCAGCACGGAAACACATTAGCTCTATACAGCTAGTCTTACGACCATTCCGGAGAACTGGTGGCGGCATGACCCACCGACCTCTATTCGACCTTTGATGCGCAATCTCCAGATCATACTTTGCGTACTGGGCGAGTCGACGCACTCAGATACGCTTGTGCAGTTTCTGCCAGCATGTCAACGTGTAGCTGGTCGATGGCTATAAATGCTACGTAGGCTGCGCCGGCTTCCAGGCTTTGGAGATTGTCGAGCTGCATCTTCGCATGCCGCCGCACAGGGTTGCGAAGGAGTAATTTCAATTATTTATGGTTTGGATCGACGAAGAGATTTGGAGACCTGCTATGTTGGGGGCTAAGACAACTGAGGTGGTCCATGTCTGAGGAGAGAAGCGAGTAGTCGGAATCGAATACGTCGTCACATGGATCTGGAAGGATACCGGAGAAAGGCAAGGGAATTATTGCAGAGGACAGTCACTGAATGTCTCATCATTGCAGCGTGCATGAATCATCTCATATCGGAGTACGGCTAAGCACATCACGTAGTAGTTTCACAGGCGACTAAACAGAAGCATGAATACCACCACGATCCAGCCGCGTCTCTGTTACCTCCACGAATATGCACGTCCATCGCCTCTGGCACATCCTTCTGGATCCAAGACGCGAACATCACATCAGTCTCAATTTCATGGCTAACCGTTTCTCTTATCAGCTCCATGCGAGGGACCTGATCGTACATCGGAAACTCTTGTTCACGTATGTTCAATTATGTTCATTATTCCTCGTGTCGATCTCTTCGTCTCGATGTATGCCCGAAGCTGACCCAGCTTGCCTTACCCGCACGGAAACTGGCTCAGTCAGTTCTGTGGTGGACGAGGCATGGTCGCTCTCTGCCACACCATCGTCGTCGGATCGGGAAGCGAGCCCTTCGGCATATTGTGAATGTCTTCCTCCTACTGTCTCGCGTAGAGGCTGCGTCGCGGGAGATCTAGTCGACTCAGCATCAGACCCATCTGTCCCTACTACAAACGTGTCATGAGTGGTGGCAGCATGCTCGCTTAGTACGGAAGCGCTTGGGTCTTGTGGTCGCGCTTCCGGCAGCTGAGCTATGGCGCCCGCGCCATAGCTTGTTGTATCGGCCGGTCGCAATGGCTCGCTTTCCTGCTGGCCCTCAATGTCTGATTGTGGGGTCGTCTTGAAATGGTCCCGGACTGCCTTCAGGACGTTCCAGAGCCCGATAATAAATGTAAGAATCCATCCCATCAGCACTTCGAGCAAGATCATCCTCTTATCTTCGAACCATCCTGACTGCATCTGCTTCTCTCCGTACTCCTGACTCGTCTCGATAGCCATCAGAAACAGCAGAAAAGGCACACCAAGCTCAAGCAAGAGGAATGGCCAAAGCACCACGTTATGCCAGTCTTTCGGTATCTGGAATGTGAAGAAGCCACACATCTGTCCCCGGAGTGTGGGTGGTATGCTGTTAGTATACAGTGGCTCCATGTCTGATCCTGTACCGTTCGCAATGTCAAGCGCATCGAATTGAATTCGAGCTAGCGATGCATTGAACAGATTATAACTCTCCGTTATCCACTGCGGAGGATCTCGGTCTAAGGGCACAGATGTGTCGTCCCTGATCTTATACTGCGCATCCAGGCCAGACGCACCGCGGGACTGAATGGTCTGGAATGCGTACGAGTTCTGCAGGGCATATCGCACGAAAGCGTGATGGTTGTCTTCTTCTTGATTGTTCTCGAAGGGAGAGCTGCATCTGCCATCGTTTGAGCAGGCCTCAATCCAGTCGATGCAGGCCAGAGGACGTGCTCGACTGTCTGTGTTGACCCAGAGGTCGGGATCGATCTCGGACCGCTCAGCTGCAGGAAATATAGGATCGTCGGAGCTTTCTTTGTAGAAGATGCGGCATGAGTTGATGAACATAAGCGTTAAAGAGTATGGCATGGATTTGGAGCTCAATTCAGGTCGGATGTTCAGTGATGGTATAGGTTGCCAATAGCTATCCTCCTCGTCAGAGTACACGTGCGTAACCGTACTGCAAAAATGTATCAGCATGACCTACCGCGCGGTATTTAGTCGCCCACAGTGTTTACCTCATAGTGTAAGACCGGACATCGTAGTCCCAGGGATTACCTTGTTGATAGAAGGTGTAATTAGAGTCGTTCTCATCACTGTCCACTTTGCCAAGCTTATAGCCCCATTCTTTCGCGTAGGTAGCATTGACAGGCCGTTCAACAAAGCCAGCACCCATATCCAGTGGCGTACATATTGATGTGCGATTGTACTTCGGACCTTTTGCGACATTGATACCGATATTTTGGGCATCAACGAGACCGGTCGACATACGCACGGCTTCGAAACGAGTCCCTGGGCAGAAAGTATCATTGACGAAAGGACATTGCTGCCCTGTACTGAATTCAGCTGCTGGAATGTAAGGCTTCCGGAAGATCATGCAGCGATTGATACTTCTCGAGTATTGAGACCCGTAGCAATCTCGCGCATACTGACCAGCCCTGGCCTCTCTTTCACCTTGGATCAACGCATCAGCATCTTGAGCAGCTGGATTGGCGTCGTCTTGCAGTTCCCAGGCGCCGCAGGTCTTCGATCGGGATAGAGCCACATCTTCAGTAGGTAACTCAGTCACGAACGAACTTGCAATCGCATTTCCAGCGGCGAAGAACAGGATCACAATGGAGATTGTCCTGGCCCAAAAATCGCTCGAGCAGCAGGCGAAGCACGATCTAGATGTACTTCTGTCATTTGCACCTTGTGCATTTGCAGTGGAAGTCTGCGGCGGTTGGAAAGGGCCATACCAAGCCCGCGACGAGGGCGATGTCGCATTAGTGACTGGCTTCTTCTCGCTGACGTAACCAATCCAGGCGAGCAAATGTATGATCAATGTTTCAACGAACGGCTGGACCAAGGCGAAGACTACTCCGATCAGAATATTGACAGCCTGGTAGAAGCGGCCGTCAACAGTCCATAAAGCTCCTTTCCACCAGCCTATATAGAATCATCAGCATACAACGCGCAAAGGCTTTGGGTAGACAAGCTAACCTTGGGCATGATCGAACCAAGGTCTTGTCCAATCAACAGGCAAGTTGCGACTCATCATCTGTTCGTTGCATTTCTGAGAGTAGCGAACGGGACTCAACAACGCGGTTGATCCAAAAGTCGGACAAAGATGCTGCTGGGAGCGCAAGGCACGACGTTGGGTCAATGGCTTTGATATCTAGGCTGCTAGGTAGACGCTGAAGTCGGATACTCAGTCGGATAGCGGCCGATGCTTGGCGCAGAACAGGGCGAATGGTCAGGCGGGCGGCCTCTCGACGCCTCGTCGACGACAACGCATGCCTTTACATGCGGCTGAGGCTTAATAGCCGGCAGTCCGCTACTGGAGAGTCAGATCTCCATGATCACTTCCTGCCAGCAGCGGTTGTGTGCGGCATTCTGGATGGTCAGTTTACCATACTGTACACCCAATAGCAACACCATCCCTGCTAGAAGACCGCGGCATGCTGCGTTCGCGCCCATACATGCCTAGGTAGCTATGCAGGTGATGCAATACTCTGATGAAGAGCATAAAGACAAGCGTCGTCAAGGCAAGCACGATGCGCACCGAATCAAGAAGCCTCTTCAACCGCCAGAGAAGCAGAAGACTGTGCGGCCGCAAGAAAGAGGTGAAGATTACTTCGTTGCGAGGCTCGACCCCTTGCGGGGCCAAGATGGGTCCATGACCCGACGATCCACCGCCTCGACGTCAGCAACCTCTTCGTTGACCTCACCTACACCTCGACACATCCCGCAGGTCGTGCTGGCACTTGGGTCAGACCAAAATGGAACAACACGTCCCGCGCCAAGTGGTCTACGTGGTCGTTATACCGACCGACCTTACAGCGCTAGGAATGGCGCAGTGCATGGGGTTGCGAGTGATGTGAGAGGTGCTCGACAAGCCACCGGATATTTCAACGAAGATCCTCGCGACCGAAGACGCTTTTCGTACGATGAGCACGGAGACCAGTATATCTATGAAGATGGCACGGTACGCCCTCGTCCTCGAGAATGCGATTCACGAACACTGCGAACGGCGTCTGGAAACTTCTACGATCGAGCTACCGACCGATATTTCTCGTACGATCGATTGGGACAAGTCATCTTTCAAGACGATTCGCAAGAGCTCGAACAGACGTGGTCTGTTTAGGCGCCAGGATTCAGCCGGTAGGTGCAAGCCACCGAAGAGATGACACACAGCCTTGCAAGAGCACAGATTCGGCCGCAGGCCTCCGGCAAGCGTGACCCCGCATACAGCGCGGAGGATACAATAGCGAAGCAGACTATGTATGAGCAACCGCAATGTACAGATCCGCCGAGCGGCCAATACCCGAACTATGATCGCCAGTGTCAGAAATGCTTCCTTTACGATAGTGCAAGAGACCTGTATATTTATGAAGATGGCACTGCCAGGCGACGCCCTGCGAATATCGACCGTCGCACTCTAAGCACTTCAACCGCGCCAGGGATCGGGAACCTGAGAGCTCGAGATCGCTACTTGAATCACGTATCGGAGCTCAGTCGAGCGGCTTGGCACACAACTCAAGAAGTGGAAGAGGAGGAGGAAGATGACGAAGAAGAAGAACAAGAAGAAGAAGAAGGAGAAGTAGAAGGAGCAGACGACGACGAAGACATTGATGATGAGATTGAGCGTCACCGGGATGAGCGGATAAGACGCGCTGACGTTCGTCAGTCTCAGTCCCTGTTCGCAGGCGTGGGCATTACGGACTCGAGCAGTGTATTGCAGATTCGTGCTGCATACCAACGCATGTTCAAGCAAGGCCAGGCTTTCGAGCAAGCTTTCGATCAGCTTGTGTCGCAAGTGCAGCGTAGTCGAGGACTGTCGCGCGGTGACGCAGATCGCTACGCTCGAGCGTGCTTGACCACTCCCTGAATGTGGAATCGAAGCAGCCGTTATTTAGCACAGTGATCCCATTGGCTGCCGTCCGACATTGTCAATGTCATGCATCAGAATGATCGACTTGTGTCAAACACCACCACTTTCTGTATGCGTCCAGATGCCGCTTCCCAACCTTTTCCCCGAAGGCTGCTTGATCATGTATGATTAAAGCTTGCCCGGTCATGAAACGAGTACGGTGATCTTAGGGTGGATGATCTGATTGCACAATGTGTTGATGTGGTAAGCAACATAGCAAGTCTTTGTCTCGGACATGCACCATCTAACAATGGCTATAAGCAGGTCCTGAAATTGAGACCATTCTACGTGGCTTAACAAGTTTTGGCAGCATCACCTTGCCACAGCTTCAAATACTGAACAGTGTCCTGTTCCAGATTCGTTTCTATGAGCAATGCATCAATGTACTTGTTATTCTCTTGCAACCCCCGCAATCAGGCAGCGACCCTGGCAGGTCACGTCTCGGCGCCACAACATCGGCTGAGTGTCGGAACATTCACTCCGCCACAAGCACTAAGAGCACAGGCAAAATTCGTGCAAGATTGCGAGCATACAGCACCCGGGGTCCCCGTATGGTCACCCACTGCAGTACTTATCGCGCAGTGTCACGCTTGATTGACCGCGCTCACTAGTACATCCAGACCGGCCCATTCGCACACCGGATGCTATCGCTCTACCGCTCGACATCCCATCTTTGGTTGTGCGCTAGACGCTCTAATGTACATGACCTGGCACGGCACTGCATCGCGATAATCGATGATTGCCGTGAACATTCGGATCGTGGAACGATAATCCTGGCTTTTGTTTCATCGTTCGTATAAGGTTGGCATGTATCTTCGGGGTGTAACAAAGATATCATGTACTTGCTATCGTTGCATTCTATCCCATGCTATAGATAACAAGAGCACGTGAGGCGTGTTTGGAATCCCACTGTTGCTCGACAACGGACCAAATAGCAGACTAAAGCACTGCCGATCTTCCTTGTTGATTGAAGCAGAATATTAAGCGCATTTACGTCTGGAACCATGAATCTTTGGTCTTGGGCCTTGAGACGCGATGGACAACGATACATGCTACTGCCGGTAGAGAAAGATGAGACTTCACCTCCTCCGAAATCGATTTCCAAGTACTGGATTATTCCAGCGCTGCTGGTGACCAATGTGATCTCTCCATTTGCAGCCTGGTACTTTGCGATGCATCGCGGTCATTACATCTACTCCCAAGACTTGGAAGGTGGTAAGGTGCTTCAGTACTTCCCAGTCCACGCTCATACTAAGACCAAGAGTCAGCCGATCAATTCTATTCAGGACTAGATAGGTCGCTCCATACAGTCAGATTCAGCGATTACACAGGCAACGAAACATCAAGATGGACTGCTCCCCCGAGTGAAGAAGTCGAAAAGGCCTGGGATGAGCTGGGTGTGCGTGATGAGGGGCTCTATCTACCCAAGTCTTTTGCACACATATTCGACCTCGACACGCGAAAGCACAGGTATTTCCCCAAAGGCTGGTTTGAGGATCCAGATCAAGAGGGCTTCTTTGTGATCAATCAAGCCACGCACGATTTGCATTGCCTAGTAAGTCGACACTTGTCTCGAGGATAGAAGCTGTCGGACCCTTCAGAGTTGACCCGACATATAGAATGAATTGCGAAAAGCCCTCCACTATAATCATGACTACTATCGTCAATTCCATAACCATACCATGGTCCCTGTATGGTTTCGAATCACTCACATCAGTACGTAGCCAGACCTTTCTTCCCGACCATTGCTCGAGGCGCGAACTGACCGCAACCTTCTAGATCATTGCCTCGATCAACTTCGTGAGCGCTTAATGTGTACTGCGGACCTGGGTATGATCGCGTCCGCATGGACGAAACCCGGCCAGAGCGAGATCCAGTTCGGCATGGATCACAAGTGCTACGACCACATGGCGTTGATGGATTGGATCCACAAGCGGCAGAAGTGGGAAAAGAGGCACTACAAGTGGGATCAGGTCTCGATCCTTCCCACGCCGGAAGATGCCATTTTCAGCTCTTTAGTGGCCACGCCTCATTCGCACTAGTGATGCGCGTGGCTGGGCTTGAGGACCCTTGTTAGGACTCTTTGGCGAGAATTGTTCGCAGGGTATGTAGCGTACTGTTTTGAGCATCTCAAGTCTCACATGACTGTTCGCCATCGTCCGTGCGCTGAACGTCATCGATTGCGAATACGCGTTTTGTATGTTGCAGCCCATTGAACGACTCGTGACATGCGTCAATATCGCCATACGAAGACACTTGTGAGGGTCACAACTGAGGCGTAAGAGTAACCTGGCAGCGAGTTCACTTTTGAATGTGACGCCCTGACTGAGGAGGTACACTTATTTCACTGCTCCTATCGACGCTCTCGATCATTTGGCACACGCACACACGCTCACACAAAACGACCTTGAACATTTGGCAGACACTCGTGCTTGCATTGATGTAGTCCACGTAAAACAAATGCTACAAGACATTCAGGCGTTGTTGAAACCCCTTCGTGTCGACTGCTGCTGCTGCTTCGCATAATGCTTCCAATTTTCACGCTTTTCTAAGCCACAGCCCCCAATTAAGACTCATCGCCTGGAGATCAATCATTAGTCTACTGTCAACTCGACGAGGAGAATGTACATACTGTTCTGTGGTCTATGGCCGCCACTGCCATATTGGCGTTTATAAACCGCGTCCCGTTCCTCAACGAGGGGTTCATCACCTAAAGATAGGGTCAGTAGTTGTAGAATAGTCGAAGAGGAAGGTTGGACGTACTTAGCTGTGGCCTGTGGCCACCACTACCGTATTGGCGTTTATAAACCGCTTCCCGTTCCTCGACGAGGGGTTCATCACCTAAAGATAGGGTCAGCATGTGTGGAACAGTCGAAGAGGAAGATTGGACTTACTCAGCTGTGGCCTATGGCCACCACTGCCATATTGGCGTTTAGAGATCGCGTCCCGCTCCTCGACAAGGGGTTCATCACCTAAAGATAGGGTCAGCATTTGTGGGACAGTCGAAGCGGAAGATTGGACGTACTCAGCTGTGGCCTATGGCCACCACTGCCATATTGGCGTTTAGAGATCGCGTCCCGCTCCTCGACGAGGGGTTCGTCACCTCCAGAATGGTCAGCTTTTGGAAAACTAGAAGAGAAAATTAGACGTACTTAGCTGTGGCCTGTGACCACCACTGCCGTATTGGCGTTTCTCAAGCACGTCTCCCACGGACCGTTCTTCGACAGAGGCTTCATCGCCTGGACAAAGGGTCAGCCTGTAGACAAGTTGAAAAGATGATTGTACACACTCAGTATGGGTTTACGACCGTTACTGGCATATTGGCGTTTCTCAACCACGTCTTCTACGGACCGTTCTTCGACGAGGGGTTCATCGCCTGACGACAGGGTCAGCGTTTAGAAACATCGAAGAGAAGATTATACATACTCAGCTGTGGCCTGTGTCCACCACTGCCGTATTGACGTCTTTCAAGCGCAGCAGGGCCTGTCCTTCCGTTAGTCTGGTATCATGCACAGACGAATTGATAGAGGTACCACGAGCTACTCCAAGAGCGTCGTTAGGCGTTGGCACTGCGGCCGCCACGGCAACGAGGCCAAGGACAAGGAGCTGCGACGAGAAATGCATATTGTAACGAGACTTCCTAAATGATGTTTAGAACTGTGGGATTGCTTGCAGAAGTGATGTTTGTACTGCAAGCTGAGGTCGGGAGTTGCACGAGACTAAATAATTCCCTCTGTGCCGTGGGCGCAATCTTCAGCCATGCTAGATACCCGTATACCGCGGCTTGTGTTGTCTCGATAGTACCGCGATGCTATACCACACGTAAGATATCGGTGCTATCATACGAGAGCATGCCTGTCTAGCACGAAGGGTACAGGCGTCGTGATACAGCAATCTGGGCATGGTCTTGGTTCACGGGTGTTGTGTTGCACGAAGTCCACGGTATATAGTCGGCGTTGTGTTGCAGATATTCGGGCATGTTGTTAGTACACGAGTGTCGTAGTGCTCGAAGTCCACGGTACATGTTCGGCGTCGTGTACCCTGTCGAAGCTACCATTAGCAATGGCTCGGATTAAGGTTCAGGAAAATAGTTCGCGATACAACGTGGCTGGCCACCAATGTTGCAACATTGAGAATCTGGAGCACTATCGGCGAATCTTTCGCGATAAGACATGACTGGGCATTAGAATTGCAACATCGAAGATTTGCAGCAGAAAGTCGGCTCTGTTGCAGAGACTAATGAAGTAAGCGTGCTGATTGCTCTCTCAGCTATGTACGTAGCTGATACGTACTGTGTTTGCGGCATGTAGCAATGAGGCGAAGTAATGTGCATGAATGCCGAGGCGAGTATATGCTGACCCTGGCAAACTCAGAACACTAAAGTAGTGGTATGCACTCGTCAGGTCTTGTTTCCCAACTCCGATAACAAGTCAACATGTGCAACGAGCTAGCAAAAATGTATACCCTGCTAGCCATACGGGTGCGACTTGCTTGCGATGTTAACGACAATGTTCGATGGGATTCCAATGGCTCTAGCTGTCTTATCGCCGCGGGAATCTTGTGCTAGAGCGAAGAGGTATGGTACGGTCTGGAAGAGGAAGCAGTGAAAAGCCGGAGCCTTGGATAAGGCTAGATAGGTTTCCCTCAGCCGTGCAAGCTTAGCCTGGTATTTCTGACAGAACTTGTCGAAGTTGCCCCGAGTTCTAGGCGTGTGACTTGAATTCGAGGAACAGTGAGTACTCCTCGAAGCTATCCATCTCGCCGTATGTGTCGTTGAGATGGCTTAGTGGAGTAGCAGGGCCTTGATAAGGCTTGCAATTGTCGGCATTTGTTAGCAACAATGAGTGCGCGTGTTCGATACTTCTTAGCTCCTCACGTCCCAACACGCTCTTCATGTCCGTTACCTTCGCCTTTCGTTCACCTCACAGGCTTGGACTTGAGATAACCCTTGTCGACAACGCTCTAGATAGCGCGTATTGGCAGCGGAGCCCCAGCAACTAAGATCGACAACCATGCCAACCCCGACTTACGTAATCACGCTATGCCGTAAGAGGCAGTGGAGACCACAGTACGGGCTATCGACCACTTATGATGTCTTGTGCCTCCAAATCCCATTCATGGCCCGCTAATAGACAGGGTCGAAAAGTGCAGGTTCGAATTCGCTGGCGTCCCGGCCTTATCATTCGCGATCGACGAAATCCATGTAAATATAGATCTGCGAACAGAAGCTGAACATGATCGCCGTGAAGAACGGGTTGACTCGAGGGTGTCTGCCCGACGGGATTAGTTCGTCCTTGCCCTAGAGCTTGCTGACACGAGACGTGGCGTTGCTGTACTAGCCGATCATGATCGATCTGGAACGGCCATAATCGTGAGGTTGCTGCGTGTAGTCGCTGCCGTATGCTTTAGCGGAGGTCGAGTAGTGGGTTGTGCGTCTGCCAGCCGTTGTTATCAACTGTGTATGACTGCTTGCTGCGCAAGGGAGGCCTCCAACGCAGTGATGCCGCCTTTGGTATCGAAGTCCATATCCGAATTGCTGACATATGACAGTCTCGAAGGTCGGCTTTATTGGCTCACGCGTATAGCGGTCGCTGCTTGCCTAGTTAGCGCGTGTACACGCGTATCAGCTGCTAGTGTTTCGAAGAAAATGGCTCGGAATCACACAGCATGAGTAGACTGATGCAGTGCTGAAGAACGAGCTAGGAGAAAGAACAAACTAGATCCGGGGCACCCACATCTGCCATCCGCCACGAACCGCGTGCATGCCAGATAAGCGAGATGACTTGAGCTCTAAAGCAACTAAAGTAGTATCAGCGTCGTGGTCCAATTCACTGCAACCAGATGTGGTCAACGATCGGGCGATTCTCGGACCATGCACCCCAGCATGCACGCTAAATTTGGGCACACGCAAAATTTCTGCAAAATTTCAGAACATACAGCACCCGGCATGTCCGTACGGTCACCTACGACAGTACGGACCGGGCAGTGTCATGCTTGGCTTCAGCAGAGCCGTCACCTCCAGCGGAACGTACTTGGAAGTTAACAACGCGCGACGGAAGGCATCTGCGGCAATGCCGTAAAGTTGTTACGGAATCGCGGTAATCTTGGCGGACAACCGAATGGGAATAACCAGTAAAGTGCTTCTAAGGGGTAGAGTGTGTACGTGATATACCTCCCTCATAGCCTTGTGGTAGTAAGCAAAACCTAAAGTGTATCGAAACTCTTGCGAAGGCAAAGCAGGAAAGATGTAGGAGCTAGATACGGAGCAAGAGGCGGCGGACGAGGTTAACAAGAGGAATCATATCGCTTGAGCTACCGGCCGGGCTCTGCTTTGACGACGAGCAGAGCTCGACAGTAGCGTCCGGAGGCGCGTCAAACAAGTCGCTGTCGATCTGCCCTACAAACGTGCACGAGCGTGAAGGCAGTACTGTCAGTAGGATCTGTAGATCCATGCCTGGAATTCTGCAAATAGCGAAGCGCTAAGTAATCCCACAACATTAGCCGACGCCGTGCTTTGATATTCACAACGCTCTGTCCACAGCGACCACTGTACGCGTTGTGGCGACAGAGACTATTGATATGTGCCCAGGTCCTCCAGCTCGCAGGATTTGCATCATGTCAGTCGCAACGGCAGACTCTTGACACCGGCGCCAAAGCTCGACGCTCAAAGCAATATGGCATGCAATACCAATCGTGCTCCTACCGGGCTCATGACGCGCGTGTGGTAAGTGTCGTGTGCTGGTCGAAGATAGTATCGTAAAGTGGTTTGTCTCACATATTCTGGGAGATTATATAGAAGAGTCTCTTGCAGTTGATTGAGTTCCGATGGTGCCATGGAATTAAATGCTGCATCCCGTATGCAACCGGGTGGGACTCTTCACGGTCTTGACATCCCAGGTTCGCATGAATATCGTGTGTACTTAATTCTGGCGGGCATCATTGTAAATGCTTTCCATAGAACGAACAGAGTAATACAGATCTTCGTAAACGTTGCGGTGGGCGGTGTGTTGGGGTATCTGTTAGGTGACATCGTGACAGTGTTTTGCAGCAGTGCGAGTTCCAACGCAATGAGTTGGGTCTGACATGGGTTTATGTCTCTGTTTTCCTGCCTCATCCATTTGCAATATCTCATTCTCAGTGTCATTCCTTTGCAGTAGGAAAAAGCGTGTCGATGTCCTTAACCAAAGGCCCAAACGTCCAGGCAACCGAGCAAGTCATTCAAAGTCATACGCACATGCTGTCAGCACCGTTCATTGACGGTTCGTCTTGAAGGACATAATTAATCTGTGGATGGCTGCCAATAAATCAACCATGCTTGACGCCTCTATGGCTCAGTGTACGCCATACCATGCCAATCTCGTTCTAGGAGCATTCTTCTGACATCTTCCACAGGGTAGAGCATTGCACTTGTATGTTCCTCTGGGACAAGAGAATGCAAAGGTCCATCGTTCAATCCGGTGTGGAGGCAGTTTCTTTTGGCGCGTGAGCATACCATCGACGTTGTGTATGCACGTTGTTATGCTTGTCGAGGAATGATGGCGTGAAGCGTTTTCCAGCGACTTGTGCATGTGGTAGCTCCAGCATCTGGGTGCGGCAGTGTCCCTTTTCCGGACAGCGTGTTGACTTTGACAGAGTGAGACTGACGATTATGATCGCTCTGGATTTCTATGTGGCAGCCGAGACTTGCTGTGAATCGAAAGTCTTCTCACCTTGCTTCGGATCGAGGCCTGTAGACTCATGTGCACCGGCCTCTAGGCGATGAACCGAACGTCGACAATAGTGCTCGACCATTGCGACAAAGTTGACGACGACGACGACGACGACGCAGCGTGCGCTTCGATTCATGCTTCCGGTAAGCTTTGAGCATATCTGCAGCAAGACTCTGTTGGCGAGCAGCAAATTTGCCAGTGAAGGAGCTCGGTTGTTCACAATAGCTTGTGTACACCTCATATGAACTTACTACCACCTTTCCGCCTCTTCGCCAACACGATCCATAATAACACAAGATTAATTGCTCCGGTGAGCATGATGAGGCCACTGAATAGCTGCAAGCCGAGGAAGCTCGCTTTACCGCTGGAGCTCGATGCCTCTGCCAAAGCTGCTGCAATGGGCGATCCGATCAAGCTTGCAACAGATCCAACAGCTTGTGCCATTCCAAGTCGTGCGCCAAGAACTTTCGGATCCGGACAAACCACTGGAAAGACACTTGGTGGCAATGGTATGAGTGCACCACTGAAGCAACCATATAGAGCCGAAATCGCGAAAAAGCCTCCAACACTGTGCACCCCAATCCAGGCAATGCAGAACATGCCACTGCATGCGACACACGAGATCCAAGGGATCAGAACGCCAACCCTCGAGGCAGACCAGCCAGCTACCAGTCGACCTAGAATGCTGCTGGCTTGAGCAACCATCGCAACGTACAGCGAGCTGCTTCTGCTCATGCCAAGGATGACTTGGCCATATGAAGGTATGAAGGTGAATGGAACCATGTAGCCGCAGAAGATGAAGAAGTTGCTCGTGCTATAAGTCCAGAATGGGATATCAGTCAAGGCAGCACGATCAAAAAGCTTACGTGGCGTGCCCGAGGCGAGATCTCCAATGTTCTTTGCGCCCCATAACAGCAGCGGGAAGGATATCAGGTACGAGCCAAGCATGACAAAGCCCATGACTCGCACTGTCCATCCGAAAGACATTTTGGCAATCAGCTGCTCGAAGACCAGAGTATAGATCACACCTCCAACCGGTGCCCCACATGTCGTGACACCCATTGCAATAGCGCGGCGCTTCTTGAAAGATCTGCCGACCAAAGCCAGACCAGGTAGATATAGTAAGCCGTTGCCAAGACCCTGAAGCACACCTTGCGCGAGCATGAGCTGCCAGTAGTTGTGGCAGATGCTCATCAGGAACACAGAAAGTGTCTCCATGAGTGCTCCCACAAGAAGCATCGTCTTGAAATACCCAAGATCGAAAAGCGGCCCAGAGAATATGCCAATCAGGATCAGCAGGAAGACCGTCACCGTGCCTATCCAGGATATGGTTGAAGCCGACATGCCAGAGAGCAGGTCAAGCTCGTAGTATGATTGAAATGAGCCAAAAGCAAACGTGAAGCCCCAAAGATTGCCAAATACCAGAAAAGAGCCTGCGACCTGCAGCCATGCTCGAGGGCCTCCATCTAGTGCCGGAGCTGGAGCAGTGAGAGGAGTGGCGACCACTGCTGCCTCTTTCTGCTCTGTTGGGCTTGCATCGCATTCGAAACCGTCCTCTGATATCTTGTCCGCACTGCCGCCTTTCTCGGAATCTAGAGACGCTGAGATTCTTTCCTTCTCCGAGTTCGAGAAAAGTCCTGCCATGGTGTGTATGCTGCACAGTGACTAACAGATACTGGTGAAAAGGGCGCTTTAGACAGCAGCTCAACGGCGGACCTATACACGAGTGCTGTGCAATGCCCTTGAATGCCCTCGAATGCCCATATCACGAGGCAAGATAGGATAATGAGAGGAAACAGTGAAGCCAACAACATTACCTAAAAAGCTGAGTAGCCATCACGTACATAGCAGCGAGTGCGGAACGATCTCGCGCACCCAACGTCGTTAGCAGAGTGCGGGCGCGCGTAAGTGCAAGCGGCAGGTCACATTGTCACGTATTGAACGGCAGTCGGCAATGCACAATTCTTGGCCGAAGGCCGGTGAGGAGTTGACAGCAAGCCATAGCAAGGAATAGTGACTGCTGATGGGTCGCCCTTGAAATGTAGCTCAAGAACATTTGACGCTCCTTGTCGCCGATGGCGCGATATTTAAGAGTACTGATAGCGATGGCGAGAGGTGAAGTCGTGAGACGGCTGTTTATCGAAGGTTGCAAGGATGAACGAAGAATGCGATCTTGGCGCACGTGACAAACAAGCGAAATGGCTGATTAAGACGGGAAGTCGTTCTTCTCCCGCATTGATCCCGCACTCAGTAAACATATCGGACAACACCTCAACGACACGCTATTTTTCCTTCGAGCTCGCCATGGCCGATACTTTTTCGCAACCAAACGCGCACAGGCGTTGTCGAAAATGAGGTCGATAATGATGAGGTTGTGGGATTGGAGAAGTCGTATAAGCAGGATGAATCATGGATTCATCGCACCAGATGTGAAGTCGAAGAGGGAATTACCGAAGTGGTTGCAAGGACAAGCATCCAGGTCTGCCTTGCCATGTTCCTGGTCGTGCTTTGTTATGTCATACTACTACTGGCATGTTGCTGGAGACACCTCCGCCTTTCGCGCGTGCTGTTCTCAAGTTCCCGAGCACGACGACGTGATCCTTCACGCGATCAACGAACGGAACATTGGCGTAGACTGCATGTTACGCCCTCCGGTGCTGGCTGTATAAGCCAGGCTATCGCGTTGCTCCTTCGACAAGTGTTCTGGTAGGTACCAGCTCGCTTCTCGACCTCGACTCTCACTTTTACTTCCCAACAGCAGGCCTGCCTGGTCGTACTTCACGGCCCCTGTAAGATCAAGCTTCAAATACATGTCATCCGCCCTCAACGTCGTCGTAGCAATCACATTGCTCTTCTCAATCATGGCTTCAGCAGAACAACAGGTCCGCGTCCCAAACCGCCTCATCACTTTAGAAGAGCATGCCGTATTTCCATCGGTCGGATACGACACACCCTTCAACCGAGCAAATTTCAAGAATAACCCGGATGTACTCGAGAAATTGCAGGATGTCGGATCCGGAAGAACAGCAAATATGGACGCCAACCACATCTCCTTCCAAGTCCTCTCCCAAGTCCCCGGCGTCGGATCTGCCATGGTCTCCGGTTGTACTGGTGCAAACAACGAGCTGGCAACGGCCATCGCCAAAAACCCAGACCGGTTGTCCGGATTTGCAGTCTTGCCGATGGCGTACCCGGATGATGCAGCCAAAGAGTTGAAGAGAGCGGTCACAGAGCTGGGCTTGGTAGGCGCCATGATCGACAATCACCTCGCCGACGGATCCTACTACGACGATGAGAAGTTCTGGACAGTGTTCGACACTGCTGAAAGCTTAGATGTCCCGATCTACATCCACCCTGCTCCGCCGTCGCAGGAGGAGCTCCAGCGGCAATTCGCTGGGAATTATCCCATGTCTGTTGCGTCGAAGGTTGGTGGCCCGGCCTGGGGTTTCCATACTGATCTTGGGTTGCACATCATCCGCCTCTATGCCGCTGGACTGTTCGAGCGGTTCCCGAAACTGAAGATAATCCTCGGCCATAATGGAGAGGTGCTGCCGATGATGATTGATCGCGTCGACGATATGAGGTTGAGGAGTGGGGCTACGTTCAACGAGGTATGGAATAACAACATCTGGGTCACTACCAGCGGATTCTTCCATTTGAGGACTTTTGAGATGTTGCTGAAGGTGACGAAGCGGGAGCGAGTCATGTTTAGTGTGGATTATCCGATGGTGTCGAATGAGGCCGGGCGCGCTTTTGCGGAGGAAGTGGCGAAGAGTGGACTGTTGACGCAGGAGGAGATGGACATGTTTGGGTACAAGAATGCGGAAGATGTGTTGAAGCTGAAAAGGTAGGACCTATAAGCACGAAAGGCAGCTTCGAGTCGGGTATAGAACGCACCATGTTTGTAGTGACAAAAGCACGCTTCACACAACACTGACCATCAGCATGCACCCGACGAACACTCTCTTCATTACGACATGCTAGATGCCACTCTTTCGTCCTTCTCGTGTTATCGCTACCACAACATACTTCCCATCCATAAACGACATGTCCAGACGATCGTCAAAGCGATTGCAAGATACGATGTGGATGATAGATAGGAACTACTGCCAATCTTCCCCCTGATCTACTGTCAGTGCTTCTGGGAAGGTAGTTCTGTGCAGGACATCATCTCGCAAGGACAGCGATTGCGACTCGGGTGCAAGTGGGAAGGTCTGCTTCGGTGACCGGGTGTATGGATATAGGCCTCAGGTACTGGCGATGTGTTTCAGGCGACTCTTACATCTCGTTACATTAGTTGCGATCACGTATTCGGAATGGCTCTATATGCTGGGATTGTTATCAAGCGGGGAGCTAGGCATATGCATCGTAGCGTGCTGTTGATCCATCGTACAGACCCGCTTCGTAGTAGTCTAGGGCTCATGGCTGCCAACACGAGCGTGCGACCACGTTTTCACGATTCAATGATCATGACCTCGGGAATGACTGACTATATATCTACAAGTCATTCGTACCTGCCAAGACGCCGATACCTCTCACTCTGACAGCATCGGCCACTATTTCCGGCTGGCTCTAGACGAGGGCGGGGTATGGAGGGGTCGAGAACGCGTTTATATCGACGCGTTTCAAGAACACGAACATGACACGACCATGATGGGCAACAAATGCAGTGAAAGGATACCAAGAAGTATTGTTGCTGATCTTGACAGTGAGAAGCAAACCCGTTGTCGACCTGCTCACAGCCGAAACGTAGCCGAGAGCCATCCCAAGCTCCCAATCGATCGACCGGATGCAGCGAATGCAGCACCAAGAGCTCCTCAGCCGAGCTTCTCAGGGCCATCAGAGAGGAGAACATATTCCGGCAGGATAGGATGTTCATCCTCTCGCTGCCATCGATCCCGTCACCTCTTTGGAGGGTACAACAAAATACTGAGTCAGCTTAACATTGGCCAACTTCACCTCACCATTTCGCGAACAGCAAGCACTCTCTAGGACACTCGACAACATTAGCATACAGCAACAATGGGCGACCCAGGCCAAATATCCACCGAAAATGTCGAAACCCAAGCCTACGTCGTGCACGAATACGGCCAAGACTTCAAACTCGAGACCGTGATCCTCGACAGCATGCAACCCAACGAGCTCCTGATCGACATGCAATACTCCGGCATCTGCCACACAGATCTCGTGTTCCAGCAGGGCCAACTCAAAGCCTGTCCGGTCCCAGCAATCCTAGGCCACGAAGGCGCCGGCACCATCCGCGCCATCGGCAGCAGCGTGAAGAACAAAGACCTCCAAGTCGGCGATAAAGTGCTGCTGAGCATCAACTACTGTGAGGAGTGTAAATTCTGCAAGTCTGCGCACCCAGCAGACTGTACTGAGGGAACGCGATTGCATCTCTTCGGCGTGAGACCGGATGGGACCACGGCAGCGAGGCTGAAAGATAGTGGAAAAGATGTGAGGTTCCATTTCTTTGGACAGAGTTCCTTTTCGCGGTGGAGTTTCGTGCAAGAAACTTGTGTGGTGAAAGTGCCCGAAGGAGTCAAGGATGAAGATATCCCGTTCTTGGCGGCCATGGGCTGTGGATACCAGACTGGTGCGTGCAATGCAACAGAGATGCGAATGAGTCATTCGACATCGTCGACTGACATACAATAACACCGCAGGCGCCGGCACCGTCGAAAACATCCTCAAACCAACTCCCGATAGCTCAATCGTCATCTTCGGACTCGGCACCGTTGGATTGACAGCCCTGATGGCCGCAAAGTATCTCGGCGTACGTCAAATCATCGGCGTCGACATCTTCGACCACAAATTCCCGCTAGCCCAAGAACTCGGCGCAACAGACGTGATCAACTCCCGCAATGTCTCCGACATCGTCAAGACCATCAAAGACCTCACGGGCGGACCTGGCGTAGACTATGCCGTAGACTGCACCGGAGTCCCAGCCGTCATCGAAAGCATGCTGAACATGCTCGCCATGCGAGGCACAGCAGCCACTGTCGGCGTACCGCCTACGGGCGCGAAAATCAACGTTGATCCGCTCACCTTTTTGCTGGGCAGTCGGGGATACAAAGGATGTAGGGAAGGAGACTCGAATCCGCCTGTGTATATTCCCCATTTGTGCAAGTTGCAAAGGGACGGGAAGTTCCCGGTGGAGAAGTTGTGCAAGGTGTACAATTACAAGGACTTTGCGCAGGCGCTGCACGATTTGCATGATGGAAAGGTGACGAAGCCGGTGATTCAGTGGTCGTGATGCTGATGTTCTTGTCAGAAGAGACTTGAGATGGAATCTTAGTCGTTGGAAATGGCTTGTCGCAGATCGTGCAAATTAAGACTCGTCTCACCTGCAGCTGTGCAACTCACGGGTCAGTGTATTGATAGTCATGGATGATGGACCTTGCGTGTGCTACTGTATCGTTGCTGGGTGTGCGCTGCTTGAAGCCACCAAGCCACCGTGCTACTCGCGATGCAAGGGCTCATCGGCTGTCGTATATAGTTGCAAAGTCATTGGTGGTCGGAATCCTTCATGGCAACTGGCTGATGGGCAGACTAGGACAGAGGAATCCTGTTGGTGCTCCTGTGTAATGGCAAGAAAGATATGGTCGGGACTGGACGAAAGCCGGTGATGTAGGCTTTTGCGATCATGCTCCCTCCATGTGCGATGCGATCTGGCAAGTCGTACGCTGCATCGTCAGTCACTCTATACGAAGCTCTTCCATACGGGAGAGCCGCAAGCGTTTCCAGCGCACTGGTGACTGATGAACAAGCCACTATGTAAACCGCAATGTCGTACCGAGCTCGCCCGATGGCTTATCTGCAAACCTGGTCACTTGTTCTGGTTATCCACCAGGCTCGTGTCATATGATCTTGCGATCGGTATGCGTCACGGTGGAAGTCGTCCTGGAGTGCGGCTTTCCTCTGAACGCGGATACTCCAAGTGGGCGAGTGTAGCTCAATCAGGGCTTCCGGCGCGGCCGGAGTGGTTCGTGCCAGTTCGTGGTAGGTTCGAATGTGCTAACCACAAATGGCATGTTCTGCGCCTCAGGTCAGCGTGGATTGGCTGCTTTGAAGCAACTCGAGCTCCTGATAGTGGCATTTCGGCACCGAGAGGTGCTATGCGCACACATCGTACGTAGCTTGGGTAACTTATTGTTGTCTCGATGATCAGATGAGCAATGCTGTGCCTCTTTCCTGATTCCCAAATCAGGCTTTCAAGGATGGTGTCTCACGCCGCTGTTGGTGCATTGTGGTGCCAGGGTACAGTCAACACTTGTCAGTTATTCCCGACCTTGGCGTTAGACGCCAGCTGGTGCTGAGCTGTTGGGCGTCGCCGGTGGCTGCATGTCGCAATGAAGCATACGCTGAAGGTTGGACATGGGTTGCAGCCACGAGCAGCAGCGTCGTGAAGATGTGCCGATATCGAGCTTTCCACAGCACAAGAAGATATTGCAAACGCTGGCAGATGTTCCCTGGTCAGTGGTGGCAGGACATGTCGAATGGCAGCGCGGCTCACGCAGGCGCGTCCGTAGTGTCAACCCGATGCACCAAACATATGCGTTAGTGCACACAGTACGCGCCGGTATTAATGTCAGCGAGTAAGGCAAGAACAGGAGGTTTGTCCACACCGAGTAGTACGACTCCTCATCACATGAAAGTGCGGATTGTGGCGTTCATTTGTCTCGCGTAGGTGCATGCTCTGTACTCAGCTCGAGGAGACTGCCCTAACAGTCGACACAGTCTCGTGACATGATCGAAAGCGAGTGTCTCGAGCACTTTTTGATTTTCTGGTCTGGAAGAAGATAGTTCAAACAACCTCTGTCGCACTTTCAGCGCTGGCGGCTCTCGGATTTGCGGCTATGACCTCCAGTGCAGCGGCCGTCATACTGTTCCTGGCCACCTCCTCGCTTGCACGAAGTCAATTATGCGGCGCAGAAGTCAAGGTCAGTAAGATATGCATCTTCGATGGATCCTTTCCGCAGCTCGTGCAGCATCCTCCGTGTCAAATGCCGGGAGATCGCCGTCCGAGTGCAGTGGTTAGTGGTTGGTGCAGGTGGATTTACAGTAGTGGATCACAGTGATGCACTTCTCTGACGTTGCTCGATGGGTGGTGCAGTTCTATACTCCAGTCCATGTCACTCCCTGTGCCGCATTTGTGCTTTGCATAATCAATACTCTAATAATGTAGTAGTACTTTAGCATCCTGCCTCACATATCGAGTGCTGTACTTTCATCGTTTGTGTTCTTTGTTTCCTGCCGTACCAGCTTTGCATTATCGTCGCTTCCAGCCTGCCGGGTTCCTGTCGCACAAGCCAAGTCAGAGATTTGCTACTCCGAGCGGTAGTGAAACAGCTCGACGCCCTTCACTCTCATACAGACGACTGTACCATCTTCCCTGTCCAATTCCGACACATCCTCCACCTCCTCCTCCTCGAACGAAGCGACATCGACATCGACATGCTATAGCGCTAAATCCCAGACGATAGCCAATCGACCCGTTCTTTATCATGCTGGACAATGCTGGGGCACGATCTCTCCTACCTGCTGGAGGTGCTGAACGCTGGTAATGGCGAAACAGAAGACCAATTGGACGAACGACTGAGGTCCCAGGCAAAAGAATTGGGTGTGAATATAGAAGAGCAAGAGGCGCACGATGGCAGACTGTTTAGGGCATATTTGCCGGAAAACCCTCGACGCTCTGACTCGATCGATTCACGCGCGTCCCAATCCACCGGCTTGACTTCGAACTTCTCCGACCTTTCCAGAGACAGAGGTTATCATGATGGTACAAGAAGGCCATCTAGAGGCTCGTTGTCATTCCGAGACTATGATGCTTTCGTGTCCCGTGGCGTGCCAAATGGCCGCCATTCCATATCCTTTTCGCCAACGACAACCCCATCGCATTCTACTTTCTCCTTGCCGCTCTCGCAGCCTCCTTCGCCCGACTCTACGTCACCCAAAAAGCCCTTTCGCCGTATACGTGGTCTCAGTATGCTCCGATTGCACCATCGAAATACTTCCGATGTGTCGCTAGCAGAAGGCTGTCCGCACTGTCCGCCGGACCAGGCCAGCCAACGACGAGCAGTGCATAAGCTGGCTTGTGGACATAGACTCTGCACGCAGGCATTGCGGAATACCGTGAGGAAAGCGACCGAGAATAAGACTGGAGCAGTGCCTAGTTGTTGCGGCCGGCCAATCCCAGGAAGCCTCGTCGAGCGTGTCATGACACAAGAAGAGCAGAACGCTTTGCTGGACAAGCTCGAGCAGTGGGATGAAGCGATATCGATAGCTCCGTCATTGAACTCCTCGCGAAGAGACTCGATTCAGTCGCAGCAGCAGCAGCAGCAACGACCTGGAGCACTATCGACCTACAGCAGGACCGTGTCCGACGAGTCTGGGCTTGCCAAGATGCCTTTGAAGGACCGTTTTGACATTGCGAATGTCATGGAACACGAAGACTATAGGTCACTACAGGCTGAACAAGCGAAGCAGAGGGACCGTTTTATCAAGTGGGCGGCAAAGCGGCGCCTTGAACTAGTCAACAGACACGAGCACTTCCGCGATGAAATGAGAAGAAACCATGAAGGCGCTATCGAAGATATGGCTGAGCACCACTCTTCCGCAGTGGCCGACGCAGAAGACAAGCAAGTCAAGGCAGAGTCCGACCTGCGCGAAGTGCAAGACAAGGAAGCTCGCGATAACGCAACAGCGCTCAAGCATATGGAAGCATACTGCGCCGGCACCTATAGTGGTGGGGAGCGGCATAATCGCTTAGTCACTGACCAAGATCGCGCTGAGCTGGAGAAAGCTCGTAGAGCACGCGACCAAATGGACATCAAACACGAAAGTCAGATCAATGTTCTGCGCGGCGAGCAAAGTCGTCGCATGCGGCTCAGGGTGCAACGCCAGGAGCGAGAGGTGCACGAGCTCAAGCGGCAACAACGCAAGACAGAGCTTGAGCTCGAGCGCACCTTCACCAGTGAGACGCTCAGGCTGGACGAGAATATCACGGAGAAACGCCGAAAGGTCCAGTGGCGCTGGGAACTGCAAATCGCCATCTTTGTCAAGAAGGTCGAGGCAGAACTTGGCGTCCAGCTTGTCGCGAAGCTGCCCACTGCAGATTGGAATCACAGACATGGCAGCGACGCAACTCAGACGCGGATGCAGAGTACCACCGAGCAAGAGTATAAGCCCGGCATACACACAGGCTTCATTTCTCGAGGCAGCTCTGCCAAAAGAGCGCCAGGATTTCAAATTAGTGCATAACGAGCACCATATGATCACTTAGTTGCATGTTCAGGCAGAACAATATATTGGAAGAGATACCCTTTTGTTACTCTTGCGATGCGCAACGACTATGAGGGTGACGGCGCAAAGGGCACTACGGACGGCAATAATGCAATGATACGATGGAACGGCAGGCATTGTATGAGTGTAGTGTACGTTAGACGACGAGCATATATCATATTGTTCAAGAACTTCATGATTGTACCTGTATACAAAGATCCTTCACATCTTCCGTGAATTCGTCAAAGGTTATAGGCATCAACCTGTGAAGATGACCGCAAGTACCCGTGGACATGTGGAGCAAGCGACATGATCGAAAGCAGACCATCGCGATGAAGATGAACGCTCCACGGCCTTCAAGTTGCGCTTCCTCAATACATGGCACTACTCGTATATCTCCGGCAGAGCAGAGCAGAGCAGAGCAGAACGTGTCCTTCCTATATGTCTGTCTATATGCACCGTACAAACCACATCGACTATCGTCCCACGGAGCGCCCCAAGCAGTGCAACCACAATCAAACACAAAGTATAAAAAAACCAAAGCTGTAAATTACCAAGAACGGCCACGCCGGTGTTTCGTCCAATGCAGTACGCAGTAGGCGCAGGAAAGCCCTAACGAAGAATAATGAACTCGAACTCCACGCGCGCACGGCTTCACGCGAACCGTGCCATTGACGGGTCCCGGTCCCGGTATCAGATCCGTTCGTACGTATACGATCCCCACGGAGTGACGTGACGGTGCTGTGAATGGAACGCCCGTCGCTTTGGCAGCGGAGGAGGAGGAGGAGGAGGCTTGAGGCCTGGATGGACTGTGTGGGCAGTGATGCGAGCGCACGCTGAAACTTCAGCATAGCATAGCATTGCATAGCATAGCGTATATATAGCGGTCTAAAGACTCCGACGCCAGGGATGACGTTGACTGTAATTGAGTGACTGGAAGCACCGCCGTACACCGCCTGCGTGCAGAAGCACAGACGCTGGACGGTCAAGCACGGCGTCGAGGGGACGGCGCTTTGCTGCTCGACGAGCATTTGCGCTGTCGATGCCAGATGCTTCAATAAAGCGTGCTTGCCCATGAACAGCTTCTACCATGCCTTGGGATGATAATGCATCTATTCGCATTAATACACATCCCATATGAGCTGTTTCGGATATATACAAAACCGACTGACTCTGATTCCCTTCGCCATAATGCACCGTCATAATTTCTTGCAGACGTCTTGTCATTCTCTGTCGTGACCGTAACGCCTGCCGCGCAGCAGCAGGATCGTAGGTGTGCGTACTGTCTGCTCCTATCGCAGCTAAATGATTCCAGCCCACTCACTCAGAACCATCTCCGTTTCCTTCACTACTCTCCGCATCTTCATCCACAAACTCAATTCCTGCCAGGTCGTCCTCTTCTTGATCATCTTCTTCCTCCTCATCTGACATATCATCGTACTGAGCCTCGGAGAACTGCTCTTCATCGTCATCGTCGGTGAGTCACTCCTCATCCTCGCCCCACAGCGCTCCAAGCCCAATTCGATCCCTCAATCGTGTCGCGCGGCTTCGTGTATTGGCATTGGCATCAGCATTGGCGTTCGGCTGACCGTAGTACCGTGCGTCGTGTTGCAGGTGAGCAGTCACTCTTGCACCCATCGGGCTCGCACCAAGACTTGAAGCCTTCGCGTACGCAGATCCAGAGTTGCAAGCCTCATCGGCCGGATCTCCAACCTCATCATTCTCCATGCCATCATTCCAAGAGTGCACTGTACACGTTCCTAGCCCGTGATCCCAGCCATTCCAAGATGTAGCAGCAATGACAGGCGCACTGGGATGCCAACTACAATCTCGCACAATCGTCTTCCAGACTCCACCTCGGCCATAATAGTCGTAGCGATCTACAAATCGCTCATCGTCTACAGGTCTGCTGTTTTTGGTCGCGGCCAGGACGTTGATAGGTTCACTGGCTTTCGTGCCATCGAGGTTCCAGACGTAGATTTTTCCATCGTGCGAGCCTGAGTAGATGTATCTACCATCAGTAGAGCCTGGAGGTGAGAAATGGCAGCGGATCAGGGTCTTGAGAACACGGTGACCACGGAATGTAACGAGGGAGCAGTCGTGTGGATGGGGATTGTGATCATCGATGTCGTACGGGCTGAAGCGGTAGTCGAAGTTGGTGGTGTAGTCTTGCGGGTTGATGCGTTCGCCGTCGTCAGTGTTGATCATCTTGCGAAGGTCCCAAAGCTTGCAAGTCTGATCTTTGGCATTGGAGATGACGTATCTGCCGTCACCTTTGCTATCAATGTACGTGAGACCTTCAGTGTGCCCAAGGAACATGCCTGCCGGTCGCATCGAAGCTAGAGAGCGGCGATCCCATACTTTGAGCGTTGTGTCGTCAGATCCGGAGTAGAGAATGTGAGGAGACATCTTGTCGCCGAAGCAGACGGCATTGACATCGTCGCCATGGCCAGGAATGCGGAGAATACTTCGGCGGGTTTCGAGGTCGTATACGTAGACAGACTGGTCTGATGTGCCAGCGACGATTTCGTTACCATCTCCAGAGAAGCGAAGCGACCAGATGCCAAAGTGGCCTCGACTTCGTCCCCAACCACCACCGCCATGGCCACCGTGCCCACCCGAGCCCATGTCGCTGAAGTCAAGGTGTTGAGGTTCTGACATATCGCCCTGTTCTGTGCGAGCGAGGCATACTTGACTTCGGATACTGCTATACGCCAGCAGCTTGTTATCAGGCGATAGCGAGGCGTCCGTGATTGTCCATTGGCCACCAAAATAATTTACTGTCTTGTAGTACTTCCAATCGTAGGGGTTGCTGGTATCGTACATCCGCACCTTGAAGTCTTGACCACAAGCGAAAAAGAAGCTGCCATCTTCTGAAAATTGTCCAGAGTAACATCTTGCGTTGAGATTGATTATCAAGTCAGCCTTGCTGCCGGGTATGAGGTCCTGTGCCGCAAGTCCATTCAGCGCGCGAGCACGGCCGCGATTCTCTACGCCCATTTCACGATCAAACATCCTGCGCGATAGCTTTTTTCGCTTCCGAAGAACATCATTATTGTACGGAACACCGCAGGCTGTATGTTGACATCGGTCGTTGGAGCCAAAGTTCCCACTGTCCTTGAGCTTCGCGCCTTCTGGATTCGGTATAGGCGGATATCGATCGCCCACGGGTTGTCTTCGACTCCGTCGCGAACGTCTTGTGGCGCCATATCCCAGATACTCCTGCTCATCATCCTCATCTTCATTCTCGTCGAGTTGTACGTGGGCTCGTCTCGTCTGTGATCGTGTTGCAATGCCGCTGTTCTGGAAAATGCCTCGTAGCCCTGGATGTGATAGGAACTGCATGAGCTGCTGCTGTGTTACTACATTACAGCAGAGCACAATCAGTAAAACACTCTCAATACCAAGGAAGACTCACGCGTCGCCGCGTCGCCGAGCTAATGCGCCTCATGCGATTCGGCCTGGCGGGTGCAGCGGTGGCAGTAGACCTACTTGTAATGGTTTGTGCTCTGGATTGTATCTGCTGTGGTGTTCTGCTGCCTTCTCCCTCTTCTTCGTTCTCGCCTCCTTGCTCACCATCTTGTTCTTCTGGCTCTTCTGAGTCGCCGACTTCAAAACGAACCTCATCTCCGTCGCCGTCTCGGAATGTACCCTCCTCAGCATCAAAGTACAATGTCGTTTCCTCTTCTTCCTGTTCGTCTGCGTCGTCGACAGAGGGTGTCACTTCGTCGCTCGCGAGCTAATATCAACATCAGTCTCCGTGTCCAATGAATATATAACGTACACGTGCTCATCACGGGCCCAACGCTCCTCATACGGTCAATCTGCTCGCACCTTACCTCAAAATCCATGTCGTCATCATCTGTTTCCGTCTGCCATGACGCAGCCGGCGAGAAAGCGTCTCTTGGTGCAGACATGACTACAGTGCTGCTTCGGGTCTTTTTCCGCCTCCAGGATGATACTATCAATGAATGGGCGGACGGCAATGCGAGTATTCAAGATGTTTGGTGACGATGGAGCTCAGTATATCCGAGCCCGACCCCGAGGTCCAGATAACGTGATAAGCGAAGCCTAGCGCCGATCTTACTGGCTAGTGCGCCATCGTGATGCCGCTTCCCCGGCAGTCACTCAACCTCAGGTATTAATGTCCTGTCGGAAACGCAGTATGTGAGATGAAAGTGATCCTCTGAAGCACACAGGTGGTGAAGACCGGGCCAAGCTGTCTGTCTCCACTGAGCACACAGTATACACAGCATAAAAGTCTACAGCATGATCGTCTACAGCATGATCGTCTACAGCATGATCGTCTACAGCATGATCGTCTACAGCATGATCGATGACTGTCTGCTGCGAGACGGGCTTAGCCATAACACCAGACACTATAACAGTTCCACTATTCAAGAGCTGCTTATCTCTAGCAGCAAACGAACGGCATTCATATTCAGCGCGCGCCCATGACGCACAATACCCTCGCATTCGAGACGTAACGCTTTGGCAAAGGCACGAGTATTTTGCTTTTTATGCCCGGTATCACCGCCATGTTCTTCACTGCATCCAGGGCTCATCGTCGAGGTCCCTTAACAGTCTACTTGCGTAGCAACCGACGATCTCCGGCATGACGTCCGACTTTCTTACCGGATATGCTGTCAGATCCTTTTCGAATTCATATCTGTGTCGTCTCAAACAGAGGATATTCCTCTACACATGTGCGCGATCTTGGACTGTCCCGGCGGCAGTCTTCGCAGCGAGTAAGGTCGTATGCGCTGTGAGTTAGGTTTTTCATGAGAACATGATCCAACTTCACGATTCTCTGCATTGTGGCGAGCAGGGCAACTGCCTTGTTGTAGTGGATGTACCGTAGCTTGAGAGATCGTAGAGTGGATGCGTGGCATCTGAGGAGGTCAATCAGTGTGGCGTTTAACATTGCCACCTCTAGCGCAAGATGCTGTAAACTGGGCTGTGTTGCGACATCGCGGTTTACGAGAGGAGGTGAAAGACCGGTGCCGGTGCCCGGTCGACGACTTTCACCTCCTTCATGATAGCACAGCGACAACCGGTCGATGTCTCATGCAGTCACTACGCTCTCTAACAGCTTGATCCGCTGATCTTGCGTAAGATCGTGACCTTCCACGTTCAGCCAAACGTCGTGTAAATGGTGGAAAGCTGCAGCGAGAATGCTATCTGTATATCCTTGTAGCAGTGAACTGAGCCGTGAAGCCTCTTGTAACCACAACGGCCCAAGATGTCCACCCAGATATCGCTCTAACACAGTGACTGGTCGCGTCGAAAGTGAGTACCTCGCAGACATGACCTTCAAGAGGGCGCATATACCGTTGGCACTCGCAGCTCGCAGGGCGCCTTGATCCTCTTCGGAATCATGGAACCAATCGATCGAACTGCAATGGACAGTCCGAGACAACCTATCGGATACAGGTAGTGTAGGGTGTTCCTCGAAGCGTGCGGACTCTGCTGCTCGCCGTATGGCAACACGCCCAAGTTTTGGCAAGCCCGAGGTTGTCTCGGTGAGCATGTCGCCCTCCTGATATCTAGGCCAATTTTCCTGCTCATTCCGCAGTCTAGTGTAGAAGTCTATCTTGTGCTCGTCGAAGCAGTAAGGCGAGGTCTCATAAATCTTACACTCCTCTGGGACTTCCTCGTCATTGAGCTTACAGCACTTATGGGCATGGCGCCAATCATGGTAAGCATGGTCTGCTAATAAGATCTCGAGTTCGTAGAGCGGCAAAGTGCAAACTCCATCTTTGCCACGCAATGTTCCGGATAAGATTCTCTCACTCGATGCTTTCGCCTGTCATCATCCTCCCTCGGCCAGACCCATCATCACAGCAAGTAGTCGCATATCTGACACATTTCTTGCCATCCGAGTAAACCGAGCAATTGATCGGACAAGCTTGATAGCACGCACTAACACCTTCCAGATAGACATAGCAAGACTGTACATGATAACAGCAGCGAGAGCCATCTCCGCATGCCGTGCTGTATCGCCCATCATTGTCAGAACAGGTAGTCCGATTGGGAGGAGATGAATTGGTCGTAGTTGGAGGCGTGGTAGATGACGTCTATGCTCTCGCGTCAGTGGGGCTCTTTAGGAGAGTCGTTGCCGGGTATTGCTGTAGATGTGATCGCGATATAGAAGATTGGTGCTGCTACAATTGTACCGTGGAGTCATTCTCACAAATCGCGCTGCCCGGGATCATAGTGGTCACATTTGCTTGGCAAAACCCCGGAATCACGTGATAAGACTTGCCGTGGATGATGGAGTAGAAGGAATGGTGCTTGGAGCTGTAGAAGGTGTCTGAATGAGCGTATTGATGTGGGTCCCCTAGATTAGCTTGATACAAAGACATGGTCTTGGACAGGCTGCCCTTATCTCTGACTACATATCCGGCCACCGGGCTGGTCGAGCTTCATGACGGTTTGTGGCCAGAACAATGCCGTACACTGACGTCCCCGCATGGTACTGGGAGACGAGACAACCACAATTTCAGCATAAATGCCCAGATATCAGCCGATAGTTACCGTCACAAGACCTGCCGTGGACGAGGATGTAGTCGTTGAAGTCGTCTAAGCAGTCAGTGGTGTTGGAAGTGGCAAGCAGACAGCACACTTACAGTAGAGGGGGTCGTTGACGGAGTTGTTGAAGGTGTTGTTGACGGAGTCGTTGAAGGTGTTGTCGATGGAGTTGTTGAAGGTGTTGTGGATGGAGTTGTCGAAGGTGTCGTCGATGGAGTTGTCGAAGGTGTCGTCGATGGAGTTGTAGAAGGTGTCGTCGAGGGAGTCGTTGAAGGTGTCGTCGATGGAGTCTGGTCGCCCGAGGTCAGTCAACCCAACAATGAGCAGCGGCAGAGCACCCATACCGTAGAAGGCGTAGTGGAATGTGTGGTGCATCTCTCAGATCTGGTGGTCCACGTCCTAGTCGTAGTCGTGCGTCTGTGGCTTGAAGTCGTTGTCCTCTTTGTGCAAGTGGTGCTCCTCGTCGTACTTCTGGTCGTTGAGGGAGTCTGCGAATCATAAGCTTCTCGAGAATACAAAAAGCCGAAGGTCACCTACTGTTGAATGAGTGGTAGATGGCGTCGTAAACAACCCTCTTCTTGTTGTAGTGGTACATGGCGTTGTAGACGGCGTGGTAGACGGCGTGGTAGATGGCGTATCATCTGGCGTGGTCGATAGCGGTCTTACTCCCCTCGTAGCTGGCGTTGTAGATGGCGTGGTAGACGGGGTCGTAGACGGGGTTGTAGATGGTGCAGCAGGCGTTGTAGACAGCGGCGGCGCCGAGCGTACTACATGTTCGATATCCTCCGCGTTGAGCCATCGGTAATCAGCAAGCAGCGCATCGGCCTCGGGAGCAGTATCGCGGCGCTCAAGGGCGGCTTGTGCAGGCACTGCTGCAACAGTGCTGATGTGGACTGCGTAGAGCAGGACAGCAAGAAGTCGTGCCATGGCTTGTATTGTCGATGAGCTCCGGGACTGTGACCGGATCGTCTGATGATAAGATCAAGCGATTGTGGCCTGGGTGTAAGAGACTTAGATATAGTCGGACTAATGCCATCGACTGGACGTGAAATACATAAGTTCGGTCATCCTCCAAACGCAGGCCTAGCAGCCGGCCATTCGATCGGTCAGGTCGATGCTGTCTTGGTGTCGAGAAACCTCCACGTCTGCGAGATACCGAATCGCAAACGGCGACATGCGAGCTGAGCGACGAAAGGTAGTCGTGCTGCCGGCCTCTCATCGCTGAGTGTAGGCGAAAACTGAAGCCACATGCAGCCATCGAGGTCTGAAATACGTCGTCGCAGACATTGACTTTGCTGCGTACAAACAAGAATGTAGTCGTGCATCAGATTCGACAGGCAGGAGGAACGCACTCCAGGTGGCATGGTTCCATCTCTGCCGATGCGCACAGAGCGGCGCGCTGGCTCAACGGTGTAATGTGTGATCTGTACTGGAATGCCAGTGTCAGCGAGTAGGCGCATCTGAACGGTTGATGCTTCACATCCAGCTCGTCTGTCAGTGCGCCAGAGCTCTTACAGCCCGTGTGATGTTGAATCGAGGACAACGCCCGCAAGTGTCATGGCTTGGCTGAAGTTCCGGCCTAGACCGTTTGGCAAGGCAAGCGCACCGCCCGGGGACGGTCATGCCGGCGACGGCAGATTTGCTTCTGTTGTGGCTCACTACAATTGTGATAGATCTGGATAATGTCAAAGTTGGAGCTAGGAGGTATGGCTGCTATGCTACGTGTATGAGCGAAATCCACGAATGTGACTTTGTGGAGAGTCTAGCTAGCGGCTGCTCGGGCATTTTAGCTCGGACGCCACTCTATGCATGCATTGCGTCCAGCAAAAGGTGTGCATTTGCTTGTGCCCTTCGAATTTCAACGCCACATAATATGTATGACCTAGACCTGCGCCTTCGCATAGCGCCAAGGACACGTGCCGATATGCCGCTTCGTTTTTCATTCCACGTGTGGTCCAGCCATCTGCCCCGTGTGTCGCTACCGAGCACGAGCAGTATCGTTGTTGTACTGTTATGATCATTCACGCGAACAGTCGCGATTCTGACAGAGAGCTATCGATCGTGTTGGCAAGAGCCTTTGTACGGGCTCGCCGCTACGAGACCTCTGTTGGACCCACTTCTAGCATCATGACATATTGGGAGACGACTTGGTCTATAAGTCTCAATGCCTTGGAAGCCTACTCTTGACCCTCCAGTACAAGTACTTCGACTGACTATTGGACTTCCAGTTCCTCCACAAGGTATCGTGCCAAGTCTTGCAGCTCCGATCGGGCCTTCGTGCAAATTGAGATAGGCACGTAGTGCAGCCACGGTCGTAGACAATCTTCATCATATCCCCTGAACACCGTACGTTATGGTAGCAGCGAATTCAAGGAGAGGAGCATGTATTGCTGTCGATCGTGTCTATTCCACAATTAGCTGGCATATAGCCGGATCTAACAATGAATCCCATGCTGTTGCCATGGACGCCTGATTGACGGGGCGATAGCAACAGGAATGGGAGTTTGTTCATCGTTGACGTGTGCCAGGGTTGTCGCCAATACGCTGGCGTCTAGGATGCATAATCATCAGATGAAAGATGCTGTCTGTGCACGATGACAACTCTTGAGAAGTGGAGTTCCTCAACAAATCGTCATGCCACGCATTTTTCAATTGCCGTTCACCGCGACGCAGCGTTGTGTGACAGTATACATTAGTAGTACGCTGTACGGGAGTCGGAGCCCGGGAGTAGGGCTTTCGAATATACTCTTGACTCTGACGTCTTGCAATCCTGGTAAATGCCGTGCTCTTACTGCTCCCAAGCCATGTCAGTACTCTGCTCGTTTGGCCACCCATCTCGCAATTGATATGACCAGTTCGCAGACCCAGGATAGTAGCCCGGGCAAATTATCCAGCAAAGCGCTAAACATCTCATGGCCACTCCTCTCCAAGGACGGTGCGAAAGCTTTCTTCAAGAACTCGAATTCCTCAATGATGACCGGATCTCTTGCGATGACATAATCGAGTCATTGCTCGAAGCACAGAGGAGATCGTTGGTAGCGTCGCATGTAATACATAAAGGCCTCAGAAAACATCCTAGGTTGGCTGGTCAGATTCTCACTGAAATTGTCCCGAGTCCGCAATGCTAGACGATGTATCGAGTGGTCGTCAGTCGTGGTTGAATCGACCAACATCGCGTCGTATTCGAGCCTTCGATCACAACATCGTCTTGCGGTCTTTGCTCATCGAAGTCTTGTTTCTACACGGGCAGTTTGAACGGGATGAGACTGTCCACAGGTTAAAGGTACCAATGAGCACCAGCAGGCATTTAGTCCTTGTGACATGTAAGAATACCAGCAACCTCTGGCATTTTGACACAGACGCGTACTGCAGCGATGAGAGTCGCGAGTCGTAGAACTGTCGTACCTAAGCTGCTATATCAGTTTGGATGTGCTAGCATACTCACTCCACCTGATCTACCAACGTTGGCGTGCTTATCGGTCATTGGAGAACGTAACGCAGGCAGTGTGCTCCATAACGCGAACAAATCCAGAATCCCTGCTTGTTAAAAGATACACGAGCCCCACACCATGCTCGCATCAATTCCACGTGGACTCACGCTGACTCTACGATTGTCAAGGCATCATCATACTTGATCTGGACGACATCCGTACTGGACGACTTCACTCGCTCCAGAAGCACCCAGACAGGTCCATTCCCATTGACGAACCGAAACCATCGCCTCCAGGACCTCAACCTCAGAGTGCCGTGAGGAGATCGTCTCAGTTGTCGAGCAGTATCGTCATAGCTGACTGCTAATATCTCTCTTGCAAACGACATAGCAGACAATCGAGGTAAGCAGTCCCAAACCGAGCAAAGCCTCCAGAATCGAATGAAGTACCACCCAGCCAGCACTTCGTATCGCTATATCGCTATAAGCCACAGCAGCTCCAGTCCATCACATTCCATCACAAGCCCCAAAGTCCGCCAACCATTAGTCGAGGCACGATGCATAGTAAAAGCCAAGCCAGACCACACCGCGCCGCACCGCACCGCACAAAAGCAGCCAAAGCGCATTTCCCCTTCTTCTTCTCCTTCAGCCAGCCACAAAAAGATCCTCACGAAATCCAGACTCCTAATCGCAACCGCAAGACATTCGCATCCACGAAAAAGCAAAAAAAAGGGTCATCATCCACACACACACACACACACACACACACACACAGACACACACACACACAGCCAGCGACATACATTTCCAAGGGCAGTGGCTGGCTCCCTACGTTCAGCGACGGGCCCAAGCAGCTTAGTCATGCCGTGGGCAAGACCCATGCATTCAGTTCAATTCAGTTAGCTCAGTTCAGTTCAGTTCAGAACAACACAAAATAGCACACACCAACACAACATGTCCAATCCAGACGCAACCAGTTCACGAAAAGAGAGAGCATGGCAAAATCCACCAGATACATTCATCCACACTCTCTGATATCTACCTCAAAAATAATGTCGGTAAGATATAGCCCTCGCCACCATATAACCCTAATATAACAACTCGCGATGCCACCTCATGCATTCCACTGCGAACGCGAGCAGCCCATACAATCAAGCATCATTGTTCATCACCAGGAGTACCCCATACCCATGTCCATTCCCATTGCTATGCCCGTACAACGCCATCCGTGGCCATATCCACACAAATCTGAAACCTAAACCGTAATGCCCTTCTTCTCCCAGAAACTCCAAGCGTATTCGCAAGTAAGTACGAACACAACGAAAACTCCTCTCAGCACTTCCTCGCCGCGAAAAGTCCCAAACTCAAACTCGTGTCGTTCTCTCCCATCGTGACCGCTGCATCTGGTATGATCTCCCAGGTCCGCAGTGGGAAAGGCACACATTTGGTCGGACGATCCTCCGGTCTCGTCGCTGCCTGCTTCTGCAGAATCGAAGCCTGTTGCTGCATCGGCGAAGGCGGATATCTCCCAGACTGGCCCGACATGGCAGCTTGCTTCATCAAAGCCCGCTGCTGTTGCGAGGGCTGTGGCTGCGCCGGAAACGACGAGACTAGTGCTAACCACGCGTCCGGTGTATGAGCATTGCCGAGTATGGAGACCATTCGCGGGTCTTTCGCAATACCAGCAGTGGCAGATTTGGCAAGCGCAGAGAGTGCGATTTCGGGCAGTGTGTCGGCTATAGCGGAAGCGACATCGTGGATGTGCTCCAGCGTGTCCTGGTGCATCTGGAGCCTCGCGTTGACTAGAAGGCTACATAGCGCAGCCAGCAAACTGCAACGAGTCTGCTGCAGAGAATCGTTGCCTCGCTCGGGGCTCGCGCCATAAAGTACAGCCAAATGTAGAAGAACATCCAGGGAGGCCAGCACTGGTGCACAGTCCTGACTACCGCTCGCATTCATCGCCGAAAGTTGTCCGTCCAGACTCCTGAGCTTTTCCGTTGTGCCAATGATGACAGGAGCACTGTTTGGGTCCTTGGCGGCGTGATGTGCGACATCGAGGATTCCCAGCGTTTTTTGCAGGCTTTGGTGATCCATCGAGGCAGGATCGTCGGATCGTAGAGCATTGTCCATGACCTGCTCTTTGGCCCACTGGTAGATACCACTAATCGTATCCTGCCCTACACTCTCCAGTAGCTGCGGCCATATCTCGGAGCCACTCTTGATGACATCGAGCATTGCCTCTTGCAAGGCAGTGTTCCCATCGCCTGACTTGAACATGCCGATTTTGCTGAAAACAGTCAACATAGCGGAGCAATGGACTATCGACAAGGGATCGGCAAGAGCTATGACGGACTTGGCGTCCAACTGAATTGAGGAGCTTGCCGTGCTGTGAGCCAAGTTGAATATGTTCTTCGTTATTCTCAGGCAGTTGCCAAGAAATGTCTGCGAGAGTGACGCAGCTGCAAGGGCACCGACGGCAAGCTCATAGGAGTTAGTAGCACAATCCAACACCAGCTTCATCATGCCTGGGTCGTCTACGGGACAATTCGCGTCTTCTGTTGCAGCAGCGGCGAGTGGTATGACCTTCGCCGCACAGTCGGCGATGAAACGTTCCTGCAGCACTCGAAACCGGAAAGCTTCCGCAGCATGTAATGAGTCGTGCGATAGCTCTCCCGAGACAATGAGCCTGATGGTGATGCAAGCAGCGACTGTTGTCTTTGTCTCGAGCGCAATATCAGCGATGGCTTCGAGCGAGAAGCATCCAGCAGCCACCAGGGCGGAAAGTACCCTGGCGTGCATGATACTGTCTCCAGCGCTCTTGAGACATGCTCGAACATAGTTCTGGACGAGCTGCTCGAAAGCGCCAGTGTCGGCGGCCCGAAGCTGACTCAACCAGTTGCAGATTTTGCTCGGATGTTGTGCGTCCGAACAGCCCAGCGTGCTTTCACGCTTTACGATGCGTCCAAAGACCCTCTGCATGAGCTGTTCATCCATCATGTTTCCGCTAGCAAAGACAGCATCGATGTCGGCGTCTGAATCGAAATTCGATGCCTGCATGTTGATGAGATTATCGGACGCGGGCGAGCACACAGCCAGGGAGCTTTGCTGCTCACAGATCGTCAGATCATTTTCCAGCAATTTGACAAAGCCCGCTGTGCCGGGGACACGTCGTGTCAGGGATGTGAGTGCTAGAACGAATATCTTGTCCAGTGGCTGCTGGGAGCGCAACGTACGATAGCGCTCTGAAAGAAGCTCATGCATTGATAGGAGATGACCGAGCGACGCAAAGGTCATTGCGTATGTGTTAGCCGTATCACTGATGGTCGCTAACAGGGCAGTGTCGTCCGTGTATATAGCGGCGTGCGAGACATCTGCCAGAGCTGTCATGTCGCCGCATCTTTGCAAGAGCGATCGTATCGTGCAGAAACAGTGCAAGCTTAGCCCATTGCTCTTCGCCGAGGCCGTGGCACTCGCTGCAACGTTGCTCGCAAGTTGCAGTTTTGCCGAGCCGCTGAATGACTCGATCCCACTCGACAGATCGTCAGGAGGACTGGCCATGGTGATTACTTGGTCGACTTCGGCTGTCAATCTACTGACGGCTGCACGTTCGTCGTGCTTCAGTCCGAGTCGTCTCATCAGCATGTGACGCGTGTTGAGAAGATGTGTAGGCAGTACATCCAGAGGCAAAGCTGCCAGAAGACCCGCCGCAAAATCGCTGTTCGAACTGCCAAAAAGCACGTCGCCAGTGATCAGCCATTGCATGAAGCGTCCTGTGGAGAAGCATTGTGCTCGCACAAGCTCGCTGATGACTCGATAAACGTCCTGGGGAACGAGAGCAGAAATTTTGGCACTTCTCAGAAAGTCCAGGATCACGCCGTCTGTGTCGTGGCCGCCACTGCTCAACTGTATTATGATCTGTGCAGAGAGATAGACTCGATGAGTGGCTGTGCGATATACCGATCCGGACCAATGGAGCAATGCCGCCACCAGCTTGTATACTTCGTCCACCGTTGTCATACAGTGTTTTGTGAGCTTTTCGATGTCCATGTCCAGTCCCACTTTATCCAGAATGGCGTACAGAGTAAGCATCGCACAACGTGTATTCTTCGGGGTTCTGTTCAGTGGTCCTGCGATCCTGGCATTGCGCTTGGCAATGTTTTGAGCAGGGCTGTCCATGACCGGGCTGGTCTCGGGGACAGTCCGCGAGGCAAGGAGATGTCGATACTTCTGCCACGTCCTCGGCAAGACTAGACAGCCTCTGTTGGTGACTGACATGACTACGATCAGCTTCCTCAGACGATCACCAAGTATGTCTTTCGGTCCCCGGTTTGCAGTCGTGATCTGATGCAGCTTCTCCAAGATAGCTTCCGCCAATTGTCTGCCCCGGCGGCCAAATGCAGTGATGTCTTTCCAATACAGTTGAACAAGAATGATCCATATGGGTAGTCGTTCCATTGACGCTCTTGCAAAGGACGACACGATCCAGTCCAGGTAATGGCTTTGTTCCAATATGCGTTCGGCATAGAAGCTCGTGACCATCTTGACAGCATAGTCCATTCTGCTCTGCCACTCGGGCTGCCCGCACACCGAAATGACTCCATCCAAGAACTGTTCGATATTGACCGTCCACTCGCGAATCCACTGACTCTCCTTACTGGCGGCCGCTGGACCGCTGACGCCCTTCCTGCGGAACTGACGCATCTCGTTGGCTCCCACACACTTGGCCAGCCAGACTGCTCGCGGTATGGGCACACTTTTTGCCAGACACTGCTCCATGAGCGGCTTGCCCTTGATGCCATGCGGAATGGCTCTGCTCCTCTGCCGCAGTGGTGCCTCAGTATTGGCGAGATCACGGAGCCATGTTTCACGCTTGGTGTCCGGCACGGTGATTCGCGGTGGGGGCTTGAAGGTAGACTGTGCGCCGACCTTGCCTTGCTGCTGCCGTTTCTCCATGACCGAACTGAACAAGTATGAGAGTGTTTGCAGGCCCATGTTGTTCTTTTGACTGAGATTGGGCCATATTGTCGGCTTCGCCGAATTGGACTCGGTCGAGTTGACGCCCGGAGCCTTGTCGTAGTAGCCCGTCTTGACCACGTTCTCATTGAGAATGTCCTCAGGATGATAGCCATGCCACGGAGCGAAGTCGAGCACTCTGCGAGGGACGTCTTTGCCCTTCTTATCCTTGACCACGTTGCCTTCCTTATCCTTCTGCTGAGGCTGTCGAGTGGCCAATTCGGGAGGCTCGAGCGTCCATTGCGGCCTTCCTCCACCATCATCAAGTTTATCTGTCCACTTTGCACGCCTCGCCAAACGGTCGACTACTGCCCTTCGCGATCTTTGCGGCACACTCTTATTCGTGGCATTGTTTGGCTTGCGTAGTGGTGGCAGAGGGGAGCCCGGCACTATTTGGTGCGCATGACCGGGAGGGCTGTCTGCACGCGCCTCCTCGCGAGTGGGAGCGCTGTTCGTCTTCGCTCGCTTCGTAGGTCTGTCGTCGATTTCGTCGTCATCGTCGTCGTCGTCGTCGTCGATATTGATTACGTCTGGGGAGGTATAAACAGTATCGCTGTTGGTGAGGAATGCAGCTGCGTTTCGGACACCGGTCTTGGCGGCATGGCTAGTGAGATGGACGGTGTGGTCGGCATGCGACACGGATCGGACGCTCTGGAGGCGCGAAGGGAGAGGATTTCGGCGTAGTGCGTGGTGAAGGGCGTAGGAGGTGCTCACGGAGCGCTGTGGAGGGGGTTGTCTCTGTGTGGCATACCCAGATCGATAGTCCATGGGCAACGCTTCACGCCTTGTCCCAGCATGATTGGGCGTGGAGGAGACTTGGTCAGCTACTCGTCGTCCTTCTCATGGTGTCGGTGGATAGAGTAGTGCTGTGCGGGTGGAAAAGAGGTGTGGAGAGCGATGTAAAGAGTCACAGGCGGTACAGGGAGCCAAAGGTGCGTGGTTAGCTGACAGACACCAAGCACCGTCGAGATGATGGCGGTAGTAAGACAAAGACGGGATGCGGCAGGAGAGAAACAAGCCCTGTCCAGTGGAGGCCGGTGGTGCAACGCCCCGTGTCGGCGTCTAAGATAAGCAAAGCCTTGACTCGCGATTGTTCCGCTCCGGGAAGAGAGGATAGTACTAATAAGGCCAAAGCTGTGGCAGAGAAAGCGAAGCAGCGACGTGTGGTATACATAATACTCATAATGATCATTGGTGGCTCATCTCCTCGGCCCTCCCTCACGAGACATGCTTTCTTATCAAAACAGCTAGTTTCCCGTCGTTGACTTGGTCCCGCCAGCCGCGTAAGAACAACTCCGCATGAATAATGATGATAATAAGGTGAGCCTCAGGTGTCGAGAGAGCTGGAGGGAAATACGAGGCGCGGTGATCAGTGATGGGATCTGTAGCGTAGCAAAATAATGCCTGCATCAAGGCGATTGCCGCACGCTGGTGCTTGGTGCTTGGTGCTTGAAACGGATGGACGGATGCTCACTTTCGTTTGTCGCACATGTCTATCCAATGATAGACATGTATGCGTGTCATCCAATGATAGACATCAATGATGTATGCGTGTCATCTCACCATTTCTCGCGTCACCCGACACTGGAATCCACAATGCACTCTAATTTCCACCCACAGGACAACAAATTATCCGGTCCGGAAAAAAGCATGTAATAATGTGTGTGGATGCATACATACAATATACATGTACATGTACATGTAGCTAAAAAGGCCGGGGCGGGTCGCATCTCGCGCAACGTGGTGAGATCGGGTGGCGCCGACTCGATCCGACACTTGGACTCGGGCTGTTCTGCTCTCTCTTATGCATCATCATCATTATCATCCACAATTCTCATTATTCCACCACCACCACACGTGCTCCACTACCCATTTACTGGCGTGTCGCGTCTGCTGACACTGACGCCATCGGCATCTGCACATCGCCCACACCCACGCTACACCACCGCACCGCATATCACGTGCGACTATGGCCACCAAGAAGGACATGCGGAGAGAAGACCTCAGTACGTACATACACTCACACACACACACACACACACACATCGTTACATCCCATCTGACGGCAGATTGCTGTGCCTGTGCTGACTTGTGAACCCCCAGTTGTACCTTACATGCCTCCAGAGGACGCTAAAGATTCGCAGGACTTCACAAGTCAGTCGCTCATGCCATCGCATTCCGCAGTAGTACTCGGGCGTCACATTCCTAACATGTATCACCAAAATAGGCACCATGACCAGCACACTCCCCATGGCTGCAGTAAGTCGTACATGATTCACACGTGATGCTGCAATACCACGCTGACCGACACTCCAGATGTTCACAAGGAACAAGTATGCCCAGCCCTCGTCCCAAGACCGCTATCTCGCCATAAGCTGACACGTTATGATAGGATGCTTGGCTGGACGGCAGTTCTGTTCGCAGTACAACAGTGGCTGTCCGAGTCGTCTGCACAGAAAGCCGTCGCTGGGTAAAGACTGCGAGCGGAAGCTTGGAGCTGACTGCGTTCGCAGGGATACATGCCCTTGTTCCTGCCACCTGCTCCTGGTCGCGGAGCAGGCCCCGCAACGGGAACCGGAGCACCCGCTGCGGCGGGTTCATAGTCTCCAAAATACGACACTTTGCTGCAGCACTACACCACTGAAGTCTCGATTACATGTAGCCACTGCTTGCACCTCACCCTTCATCGCGACCTTCCATATGCACTACAGAATTGGGCAGGCAGCACGAGACGCTTTCATATTGTCTTGCTGCTCGCCATAGGTGGACTGGCAGAATGAACGGCAATGTTAGTGAAGTCGTCTACGAGCGTGAGCCCTTCGTGATCGTCGCAGGCATTACGCTGCCCGTGACAAAAGTGAGAATGCATACGGCGAGCTGCACCTTATTGCAAACCCTCGCTGCCAGCTCCGAGTCGTGAAGCTTCTGCCTCGCTGGTCCATACACTCGTGACCGTCAGACGGCATTTTTGCGAACGCTCACAACTGACCACAACGGCGAATCCGTAGCATCTGAAGCGCCTGCATTTTGCATCATACGGCCGTATTACATCTGCTGTTACTCCCGCTGCCCAGCCGGTGCCAAGAGCAATAACATGCGACTGATCATCGCGGGGAACCTGTCACCAAAAACCGCGCTTCACTGTAGCCGCCTCCGCATGCCGTGCCCTCCTCTCGCATCGCTGCGGTATACAAAGGTTCGCTTGCATCGACTGGCAAAAGGCCGGTCACTCACACGTGGCAAGCTGATGACATCGGCCGATTCGCGCGAAGCTGCGGGCATCGACTGGGTCTGCATAGAAACAAGCTGCGTCCGACGCGCGAGGCAGTGCGGAGGAGTCGGAGGCTATCAGAATCCATGAATAGTATCTACGCGGATGCGACAATGACCTTTTTTCGTATCTGACCGATGTACTAAGTAGGTTGCGAGGGGATGTGAGTTAGGGATTTGCGGAATGAGTGCGCTGGATCACGATTCGGTGAGTCCGAGTGCTTCGACACTGCGAGAATGTCGATGAATTATGGACCGAAATGTCTAATTCACTGGTTGCGACACATCCGGCACTGCAGACGATATAAACACGAGGCGACGTGAAATGTCGGCAGCAAACTCTGGGTTTACGAGAATGACCGTATGGCTGAGTTGCGGCCTCGAGGCACAGGATCTTTCCAACAACAAAGACAGATACAGCACAACGCTGTTGCTTTCATATGGTGCTGATGTGGTGCCGCCTGTTTCCTCGCCTGTATACCCACAGCGTGGCTGCGTGTTGAGTCAGAGAATATCATGTGCATCTCCATTTTGTCGATGACATGCGGTCCACATGCATGCATCCGAAGAAAGAGAAACAGAATCCAAGGAACGTCAAGATGCCCTCATACGAACAACTTCTCGACAAGTCAGGCAACCTCTATTATAGATCGGTATTTTATACCCAGGTCGTGAAGGCGATGCGTGGTTAAATCGATAGTAGTAAGAAACCACGGCACTCGACAAGAAATGCAGGAGCACCACGGCTTCCAGACAGAATCCGTCGACAAGGCATCTTAATAGACAAAATCCGGAGCCGATAAGCGTAGTAGCTGTCCTAGACATGACCGTTTTCTGGAAACTGATTCGACTATGACTGGCCGTACCATATTCTGCCAACTCTTCTGTTGTGAATCAGGTGACCTGACTTGTCTTAGTCAGGACTTAGTATATATACTCATATATATTATAGTGTTTCTATAGCTAGATAGATTAGCTCTCTATATAATCTAAAGCGTTATCAATCTAGCCTATTACTTTATGTTCTGTGTCCTACATGTACCTGTCTGCTTATTTATATCTACAACATCGGCCCCACAAAGTCAGCGGATTTGCCAATTGAAATATCATCCTTGGCAGATCATTCTGAAGCGGCACGATGAATCCAATAGTACTATGCACTGCGACACCGCTACTGATTTGTGAAGATAATCAGTGTCAGACAGCCTAAGTACACACCACAGCCGTTGCGAAGCCTCCAGAGGACGCTCGCCAACGAGAGCGTTGTACCCAGAACGAATGCCGATCTTCAACGGTTAGCAGACGGCAACGCCGGGTTGGTTTGGCACTCAACGGGCATCTCTGGATATAACGTCTATTGGTTCTGCGCTTAACATGAAGCTTGAAGATACAGTCTATCTACACACAATGGCGGCAACTCAAGCTACGTGGCTGGGCAGCTCGATGTCGATGATATATGATGTGCCGAGACACGACTCGAAGATATTCACTTATATACCTGAGGTAGCCTTTCAGCATATTGTCGCAGTAGCTCTATCGCCTTTCCATAGCAACATCAGACGCAACTCGCTGCTTCAGGTCTCGAGCCAGTAAATTGACAGAATGTTCTGCAATGTGGCCACGGCCTGCGTGGCTCTTTTCGTAGCCGTTGCTTATGGAACACCAACGATACAACCACGAGCGTTGTTGAAACCAACAGAAGACCCGTTCTATCAAACACCAGCAGACATTGCAAACTACAGTCCCGGCCAGATCATCACATCCCGAGCGACACCCGGACCGATAGGTGCAGCGCAGCAGTACTTCGCCATCAAAGTGCAATCCTCCTACCAACTACTATACCGCACGACCAGTGCATTGGGCGAGCCCGTAGCCGCCGTATGTACCATCATCATCCCCTACAATCCATCATTCGACAAAGTCCTCGCCTACCAAACCGCCTACGACTCCTCGGATCCAAACTGCAGTCCCTCATACACCCTCCAGCAGCAATCCAAGAAAACCTCCTACGACCCTCTCTTCATGGCCGCCGCCCTCGAGAAAGGCTGGATCGTCTCCACCTCGGACTACGAAGGCCTTGAAGCCCAATTCGCCTCCGGTCTCATGTCAGGCCAAGCCACACTCGACTCAGTCCGCGCCTCCCTCGCCTCAACATCCATCACCGGCATCTCCAACAACGCCACCTACGCCCTCTGGGGCTACAGCGGCGGCGCCCTCGCCTCCGAATGGGCCATCGAACTCCAACCCACCTACGCCCCCGACCTCCACTTCGTCGGCGCCGCCCTCGGAGGCCTCACCCCCAACCTCACCAACGTCCTCCACCACACCACCAACACCATCTTCTCCTGGCTCGCCTTCGCCGGCATCAACGGCCTCGCCAAATCCTACCCCAACCTCACCACCTACCTCCACCAAACCCTCCTCCCCGACAAAGCCCCCGAATTCCACTCCCTCAACCGCCTCTGCACCACCGCCTCCTCCTTCAATGCCCAAACCGCCCTCCAATACAAAGACCCATCAACCTACTTCCTCCCCACCTCCAACCACCCCCTCACCCACCCCACCCCACACTCCATCCTCACCTGGGCCGCCACCATGGGCCTCCGATCCACCCCCACCACCCCCATCTTCGCCTACAAATCCCTCGGCGACGAAGTCTCCCCCATCGCCGATACGGACGCCTTAATAGCCAAATACTGCGCGGCTGGGGCACGTGTGCGGTATTCGAGGAATCTGCTCGGCGGGCACGTGAGTGAGGCGATTTTGGGCAGTGGGGCGGCGTTTGAGTGGTTGGGGGAGAGGATGGAGGGTGTGGTGGTGGAGGAGGGGTGTGAGACGAGGACGGAGGTGGGGATGGGGTTGGATGGGATGGGGTTGGCGGGGTTTGGGGAGGAGGTGGTGGGGGGGTTGAGGGTGCTGCTTATGCAGCCGATGGGGGCGGGGTCGATAAGGGGGATTTAGGATGGGTCATGAGCGGGTTTATGACTCTTTCTTTTTGCTCTCTTCTGGCTATGGTGTTGCGAACATTTCGGTCGACTCAGACCGTCTGGTCCGCTCCGGTACGGTACGGTCCAGATGAAGCACCTTCCCTTCCTTCCGCAGCGTTTCGAACGAGAGCCAGCCAGCCACCCACCTGTTCGTCGATACGGCCAGCTGGCATGTACATGTACATGTACCTCTTGCCATCAAGATCATCAACAACGCCGCCACTGTAAACTGGACACGAGCCTGGCCGACCAATGTCTCCCCTTGAATACGACAATGATGCAAGATTCCAGCATGGCCCAGATACAGCTCTCTCGCGACAATCTTTAAAGCGACCCACGCACCGGCTCCAGAATCTCACGCGCGTATACGCTCTTGAGCGCGACGGCCAAATGTCCGGCATCTGCGAAAAAGATTATCGTGACGTCTTTCTTTCGTGAGGCCGGCGTCGAAGCAATGATGGACAAGACCGCGGATGAGATGATGTAATTTTGTGTGCTGTTTTGAAAGGAGTTTTAGGGTGTCCAAGATACGTTAAATCATCACCGAGAGAAAGAGGGAGAAGCATATAGATCCTGTGCTGGCTACCAGATCGAATGAATTATTGGCAAAGGCGACAGATATGGCATTCCAAAAAGCAGGGTTGGCCCGTGGACGTTGTGTATTGGAAGTGGCATGAAAGAGTAGGCAGGCTCTGGGTCCATGACATCTGACCAAAGCACAAGAAAGCTGATTTCAAGACACGTGATGCATTACGGAGCTCAGATTTCCAGAGCTTTATCCTTCGCACCTTTCTGCCCCTGCTCCCACGATCGTGTCTCACTCACACTCGCCACACCCTCAATCGTCTCATCCGTAGTGATCGGCATCGGCGATATCTTGTGCAGCAGCCAGTAGACCAAGCTCGTAATCACAATACTGACCAGCCATGACAGACTGTACAGATAGCTTGCGCCTTTCGGGACGCTGAGCGCGCTATTGCAGGCCTTGGCCAGACCTGGCATGTTAGGTGCAATGCCACAGAAGAATGCTGCGAACGCGCGCCAATTGACACCGTGCCAAAACCAATGAGGAGCGGTCTTCGAAGCTGTGTACAGTGCTTCGAGCGACAACCGACGTTGGCGGATGATCCAGTAATCAGTGACGAGGATGCCGGCGATAGATCCGAGGAAGAGCGCGTAGCCTCCCAGGAAGGATGAGAAGGATTTAGCGCTATGATCAATGTCAGTCTGAGTCGGCCATGGGGTCAAGTTGCCGTTTTACCTGTATTGAATATACCACGGCACACTCGCAATCGACAAGAAAGCGCAGACAAATGCTCCACGACGGTTGTTGATGTATCTTGGGAACCACAGGGACAGGTCGTTCGAGAAGCTCACGCTGTTGGCACTGATGTTGGTGCCGATTACTGCGAAAGCCCAGCATAAACCAGCGAAAAATTGTGCCGCGCGGTTGTTCCAGAGTGTTGCGACGTAGAGCGGGTTCCACGCTTTTGATGCCGAGACACCATACACTACTTCAGCCGCGCTCGTGACAGTAGCTCCAAGGACGCCGCACATCGTCACCAGAACCATGAGGCCAACGGCTTGTGTCCAGAAAACTTGGCGCGGGTATTTGGCGTAGCGGGTGAAGTCAGGCATATTCAAAGCCAAGGTGGCTTTTGGTCCAATGGCAGTCGTGACGCACTGGAAGAACACCACCGCGACTGGGGTTCCATCTGTGATCTTCGTGGATCGTGAAAATGTAGGTCCAAAGCCATCCGCCGCAACCAGAGCCCAGATGAAGAGCGTCAAGCCGAATATGGGCATGATGATCGTCTTCGCCATAAACAAGAACCTCAGTGTGCTTACGTGCAGCCACAACAGCGGCAGCTGTATCAGAATGAACAGGAAGAAGCACAGCAGCTCCGCACTCGTCACATGCGCACTCGCCGGAAGCGCATTCTCCTGCCAGTGAGTGAAGCTCGGCCATATGGCTTCGATCATGATCTTGAGACACTGTCCGCCTTGAAAAGACTGTGTGCCGAACCAGATCACTGCTACGACTCCTCGGACGAAGACTGCGAAGTAGGAGCCTCGCATGCCGAATGCTGAACGGCAGTAGACTGGGAAATTGATGCCGAGCATGGCGCCGACGTAGCCGTCGAGCATGGCGGGAATGCAGACGAGGGCATGACCGATTATGACAGCGAGGATGGCGAGGCCGGGGTTGAGACCTTTGGAGACGGATGTCGAGGAGACTGTCGCGGAGTGTGAGTTGCTGGAGCTGCTTGGTTGATGTTCTGCATACCTTGGTACATTGAGATCGAGAATGCCTCTGCGATCCAGACTGCAGTCGGTCAATCTTGACGTCCTCTCTACTATGCACCAAATCTCTCACTTACATCCTAACAAACTAGGCCATGTCCACGTCCTCGCAGGACTGCCCAAAGGCACTGGCTCAAGATCCTTGTTCGTCGCCACGCCATCTGTAGCTTGCTCTTCGATGGCGCTCTTCAGGACAAGACGCTGTCTGATCTGCATCATGTCAAAGGCATAAACAAAGAACAGGAGACAAAGACGAGTTCAAGTAAAAAATACTCATGTCCGGAGCACCTAGTCAGTAGCACGAGAGGCACAGCAGCAATGCCGATCAACAGAAGCTTACTGTCAAAAATCCTGAACAAGACATTGAGAAGCGCGACGACCTACGTCGAATAGCATGTATGCCCCTCTCCCGTCATATTGTAGATAGGTCAATTTGATGAATGTCATGACACTGCATTGCTATCTCTGGCCTGCCACGCTCGGTGTTGCTGTGGACGAAAAGGCGCGAGCGGTATCAAGACCCTGGCTGATCTCGGCTTGGCAGTTTGAGGTGGCGATAGGGCAAATCTCGGCCGGGCGTAGGCCGAAGCATTTGTGCTGTAGACTACCCCCCGTTGTCGAGGGCATGAGGCAACAGATCATGGAAGGCCCATGGTATGGATATCATGAGAGTTGACGATAGTTTCACGCTGCGATGACGATGGGGAGCTTCTCCTGGTACAGTACAAGCCCGAATAATAGCTAGTTGAAAGATTGGCTAGGCGCGCTTCGGCGTCGGGCTATCTTTGCTCCGATCCACCAGCAATCACAAAGCCCAAAATGAAAAGCAGTGTACATATAGAGGCTCGGCTGAGCAGGAGATAGATGGAAAGATGTAGACGTTGCCTAGAAGTCTTCCTGAACAACCACCGCCCAAGTACCGCAAAGGCCGCATAGATCAAGGTCATCCTCGATAGCGCGCACAAATCACTGAATCGTCTCGCAATGGAGTACAGACAGCTCGCTGCAAGTGTCTACAGATGCACCAAATACATCGTGACTCATCACAACCTACCTCACACCATCCATGTACCGGGTATGAAAGTGCAGCACATAGTCCTCATCTCCTCGACCTCTTCTACTTCCATATCATGAAGAACGAGAGACTTACTGCTCTGTTCATTTACTGTCATCTTCGTCTTTCACTTTCTAGATTCCATAGAGATACGCACGTCGCGACTATGAAGACATCCTTGTCAATGCGAGTCCCGTTTGCGGCACGTACTGACTGCGACTCATCTCATGGCTCTACTGGGCTGAATTCGGGCCGGATGATTAGCTAGCCACAATCTGCTCAGATGCAGCAAAGCCCTGGCACCGATGTCAAGAACTGTCAAGTTCGAGAGTGCAAATGAGTCCTGCTGAAGATCGAACATGGAGTTTTGGATGCTGAGGCATCTATGCGGAAGTATCAATCATGAACTATGATAGACTGTCCACATATCTGATTCTGGTGGGCCAGTTCGCCATAGCCGATAATGACCAGCGATCTATTCAGGGTATACCTCGTGGAAGGCCACGACATCGTATTCCCACCCCGGCCCTGTCCTCGCGCGAGTCTGGAAGTCTTTCTTCCTGTGCTGCCTGACTTCTCGCTCATACTAAGCATTCTCCCGCAATCCTTAGCAATCTATGGCATCAGCCTACCAGGGTCACGAGGGAACAAGCTCGCCAAACGCACGTTCGGCAAACCCAACCACAACATGACGATACGCTCTAACCCTAGACCTCCTCCAGCATGCGGCGGACAACCATATCGAAAGCAGTCCACATAATCCTTCAGACCAGGCGACTTCGGATCAACAGGGGTGACGTGCTCACGCATACGCTTCTCCAAGAATGTCGCATCGTGGATACGCTGCGCACCCGACATGATCTCCTGACCACGCATGAAGAAGTCGTAAGAGTTCGAATAGCCGGCATTCGGGTTCTTTTCATCGTAGTTGTCCAAAGTCTCCTTGCTCGGCATGGTATAGAAGGGCCGCACAGCGAGTGGGAATTTGTCCAGAACGTAGAAGTCAGAGCCATACTTCTCCAGGACAAGAGCGCCGAGCCTCTTCTCTTGGGGTGTGCTGAGGTCGTCGAAGTCGTTGACCTCTTCGCCGGCGTCGCGGAGCATTTTGATGCCTTCTGCGAAGTCGAGACGTGGAACTTTGCCAGCTTCCGGGAGTTTGAAGTCTTCTACGGAGTACACTGCGCGCACGAGGTCGGACTCTTTCTTGTATTGGGTGCGAAGGCCGTTGAAAATGTGCAGTAGGAGCTCTTCGAGTAGAGTGACTACTTCGTGGTAGTCCTCTTCAAACGCCATTTCCAGATCGAGGCCGACGAACTCTGTCAGATGGCGAGCTGTATTGCTGTTCTCGGCGCGAAAGACGCTACCGATCTCCATGACGCGCTCGAAGTCAGCGGCGATCATCATCTGCTTGTAGAGCTGGGGTGATTGTGCTAGGTAAGCCTTCTTGTCGAAGTAAGTGCTCTCAAAGACGTTGGCGCCACCTTCTGTTGCTGCCCCGAGAAGCTTGGGAGTGTTGATGACTCGAAATTTGCGTGCTTTGAGGAACTCGCGGAATAGATCTTGCACACCCTCTTTGATGCCAAAGATGGCATGGTTCAAGTTGGACTTGAGATCAATGGCGCGGTTCGTGAGTCGTGCATTCAGTGATACTAGAGGCCGGCCATCTTCGCTCGTCGCATTCTCTTCGCCTTCTGCTGGGATGGCACGCTCTGCGTCGGCAACTTGAAGTGGTAGCTGGTTGTCGACTTTGCCTAGTGTGTAGATCTTCCGGATGTGTACCTCCATATTCTCGATAGTCGCACTCTTGATGGGATCCTTGGGCGTGTTGAGCACACCGTGTACAATGACCTTGCTCTCTGTAGGGATGTTGGCAGCCCACTTGACCATCTGTCTGCTCAGACTGTCACTGGCGGCAACGACAGCCTGAATGGTATCGGAGATCCTGTTTGGGTGCTGTTTGAAGTTGAGGAACGACAATTTGGCACTCTGACTCCTCGCGTTCGCAACAGTCGCTCTGAATACGACCTCAGGTCTCTTGTCCTCTGCGAACTCCTTGCCGCCATATTGCTCCGCGAGTTCTGCAAGTGACGAATGTGTGATGCCAGCACTTTCTCGCACATATGGCAGCTGGCCATAGTCCTCCTTGCTCACGTCGTTGGCCTCGTCAGCTTTTCTCTTTGCCTCTTCCTCAGCAGCACGCTTTGCTGCCTTCTCTGCCTTTTCTTTCTCTTTCTGCATCTTCTTCAGTTCATTCTTGCTTGGTCCCTTCTTCTCGCCTTCCTGTGGTTGTGCAGCAGCGCCTTCTGCAGGCCGCTCGGGCAGCTCTTGCTTGTCGGCCATGTTTAGCTGTCGCAGGAAATTCGAGGTATGTAGGAAGTAAGTTTCGAGTGGCTTGCCAATGGCTCAAACAACTTGGAAGGTGTGACGCAGCTTAAATTGTGTGACTCGGAGCTTCTTATCGATAAGTATCGATGCCTGAGGCAAACTACGGGAACTGACCTCAGAGCTACCCATTGCGAAGTCTACACGTAAGGTGGTAACATTCCTATTGAATACCATGATAAGAACACACTCTCCCGCCCCTGCGACAAACCGTACCCACCCATCGCGGAACACAGGTCACGCCATTCATCCTCCCGCGTCCTAATGATGATGGGAAGCAACACAGAACCATCGAACCACGATCCAGGCCACACCTTCCCGGCAGCGTCGCCACTCTCGCTCACGACAACTACCTATATCACCTGAAATTTCGTCATACAGTACCGGATCAGAACAGCATGACCGCTTTCTCCCTCCATAGTTTGCCGGAGGAACTGCTGCAAGATGTCCTCGAACGACTTCGGCTGCCCGACCTCTTTCGATTGAGTCACTTATCACGCTGGTGTCATCAAGTTGCTGCGCCCTTGATATGGAGAGATGTCGATCTCGTAGATTGCCGAACAGAACACGATGACGGAGCCGATGGCCACGACGATACGCCTTTGATTAGGAAGCTGATAGTATTTGCAACGTAAGTATATGTCCTCATCATGCGTCCATGTGACCTGCTCCCAGCATCGCACTAAAGTCTCGGCAGGAAGCCACATATTGCAGCGTGTGTTCAGACTTTGACGCACCGCTGTCATCTACCGCCACCGGCCATCTTTCACGAACTTCCATATGTGTCATTCAGTGCGGGCACGCTTTCTGCAGATTCAAGAACGATTCAGCTAGTTCAACTCGCGGCGCAACATTTGAAGAACGTGCATACGCTTCGTGTGGTCTTTGGTCATCCCAATCTGACGGATGCTTTATTACGCTGCTTCTTTGACAAGACGCGGCTCAAAGACGGCTCAGGGTACACGCGAGTACGAAAACTATGGCTAGAGAACTGTCGTATTAGTGCTGGCCTGACCATGTCACTAGATCATCATCCGCAGGGCTTACCCCTCGTGCTCGACTTTTGCGGTCTCGAGAGTGTACGCTTTCGCCGTTTGCCGATGCGCCCACGTTCAGCTTTGAGTGACCATATTCCGGCATCGCACTGGAACTACTCGCGTGACGGCCTTTTGAAACCACTTCAAGATGGCTGTGGCGGGGTGTATGAGGCGGCAGTCACGTACCTCGTACACGAATACAATTCTGGCCACGGCCACGTGTTGTGGCTGGATCGGCAGCAGGAAATGGCTCGTCCTGCAGCACCAGCTGTCGTCAACAACTTCCCAGACATAGCTCCCCTCGCATTACTGCACGCAAGAGCACATATACTGGACGATCGCATCTATGACGCTATTGCACAAGACATACCTACAACGATCAAGCTGAAAATAGCTCGCATACCGCATGAAGACATCCGGGCGGTCATGGCCCATCGCGGCACATGGACCGATCCAGATCCTCAATGCAAAAGCGAAACGAGACCATTCACCAATTTGATCGACACAAGCGAATTCAACATGATTACTCGCGGCAAGCTTTGGAGAAGCATGCAGCGGGAAAAACTGCCATCTTCTGACGTTGCGCTCACAATGTTGAGGAGTGTCTGCGATAGCCTGGTGTCCCTCAACCTGGATTGGATCCTCCACCAGCCCACACTAGTCGGCTCCTCGCGAGATACTGGAGCTTTCGCTGCGTGGGCAGACGTGTTCCTTGGCCTCTTCAATTGTCGGTTTCCCCATTTGCGAAGTTTCCAGCTCAGGAATTGCGTCGTGCCAGACACTCTACTGCCGCGAGGTCTATACTTGTTGGGTAAGTCCGTCTTGGACGCTCGCGAATACCGCAGTGACATCGAGACTAGCACAATATCACTAGATCTGGCAGGTCTTGCATTCGTAGAGGCTCATCCCAACATCCAGTGTTTGGCATGGCCGATGAATCATTTCTTAGCGCCGACTGCACCTTCTCCAGATGTCGCTGAACGAATTGCGGCCGTGGTAGACAATCTGGGTAGGACTCTAGTCGAGCTGCGAGTGGACACACAATATAGTGGCAGCGGCGAAGTGCAGAGCGAAGACATCGTATGCGCAGACCCAACAGCCCGAGCCAGTCGCCGACGGTTCATCGCCGAGTTCGCCTCCAGGATGAGAAGACTTCAAACCATCAAGATCGAGGGCGGCATGCCTCGCGACGAGCGCCGGGAGATCATTCGCGCCTTGTACAACTGCTCTTTGACCAAGATTGTCATGATCGGAGTCTGTAGTCCACTCGGCAACACGTGGGGCGAAGACGGCATCGACGCTGTCGAGATCGTGCAAGAAGAAGGCGCAGAGGGCCTCGAAGGAGAAGACAAACCCACAATCTTCGCACTCGGATCTCAGAACCCACAACAACCATCCGAAACCTTCACATTCTCACCACAATGGGGCTGGCGCGGCGCCGCCCCAATGCTCCACACAATCGCCTCCTTCCACGCCAACACAATCAAAGAACTTAAATTCTGCGGCTACAAAGGATCCCCAATCCTCTTCTCTCCGACCCCAATTACAACCCCTTTGTTATCCGCACTCAAACACTTCCACAACCTCAACACCCTCATCATGAGCATGTGGCTCACAACCCTCTTCGAACAAGAACCCCGAGACCCCGACCTCATCGCCTACTGGACCAATTCCCGCTCCTCCACTTCCACAGCCCTCGTACCCATACATCTCACAGACGAGGAGCCAGAAGGCTGGGAGAAGGAATTGAAGACCAAGTTCGCTTCTGATGCTTTGGCGTGGAGGATTACGAATTTTATGGGACCGTTTTTGAGTGAGAGGGCCAAGGGGAGGAAGCGCGGTGTGCATGTCAGGGCGAGCTTTTGTGTGGGTGAGGGGGGGATTTTTGATGTTGATCTGGGGGTTGGGAAAAGGGCCGTCGGGAGTGATGTGTGTTTGTGGTTTGAGGGGCCGAGGGAGGAGTTGGAGGGGGAGAGGAGAAGGGGGAAGTTGGAGGGGAGGGGGTGGTTTTGAGGGTTGGGGTGTGATGGGGAGGGTTGGAGATTTTAGACCATGGAGAAGTTCACAAGGAGAGGTTCGTGAAGAAGCTTCTGCTCTATTTGAGTCTTATGTGCTCTATCAACGCGTGTCAATTTAGAGTAGCGCACAACATCTGCCAGCAGTAAAAGAGTCGTATGCTAAGACGCGTGCGCAAGGAGCTCACGCCCTACAGCAAAATCCATCTGTCGATCTGTGAGAGAGTCCTGATACCTCTCGTCCCATCTCACGTCGTCTCCCATCATTCACAACTCAAAATCACGTCCTATCCACTTCATAGTAGGCCCAGGCGATCCCTACCCGCCCAAAACCCCCAACCCCCTCTCCTCATCCCAAACAACAGCAGTAACATTCGCCCCGACCCCCAACTCCACCCTCGCCACCGGCTCCCCAATCAACCCACTCTGCACATCCCGCTCCAGCACCACGACCGCCTGACTATTCTGCAACCCCACCGCGACCAAATCTCCAATCGCATTGGTCTGGAAGTGACGAGGAAACAGACCCCCTGCTGGCCAGAGTTGGTGGAATGTTAGGAGTCCGTCGTGGGAGAGGGCGAAGGTTGAGATGGAGTCGGAGGGGCCGAGGGTGGGGAGGGTGTAGGAGCTGTCGTTGCGGTTGGAGATTAGGAGGAAGCGGTTGTCGGGGGAGACGAGGATTTCGGCGGGGGCGTTGCGGCGGTGCGGGGTCAGGAGGGGGATTGTCGGGGTTGTGGTTAGGAGGGTGAAGGTGAGGCCTGCGGTGTTGGGGAGGTATTGGATGGAGTAGGCGGTTACTGTTCATAGAGATTAGTTGGTTGTAATGTGGAGAGGAGGGGGTAAATAGTTTGATGGGTGCATTGACTTA